>VXBP01005053.1:37231-59480 GCA_013400115.1 Rhinopomastus cyanomelas | reverse complement strand
GAATGGAGTTCTTAGAGAGTTCTCAGTTGGAGAGAGACTTGGGGGTGTTAGTGGATAGCAAACTTCACATGAGTCAGCAGTGTGCCCAGGTGCCCAAGAGGGCCAATGGCATCCTGGCCTGCATTAAGAATGGTGTGGCCTGCAGGTCGAGGGAGGTTATCTTTCCCCTGTATTAGGCACTGGTTAGACCACACCTGGAGTATTGTGTTCAGTTCTGGGTCCCTCAGTTTAAGAGGGATGTTGAGGTGCTGGAATGAGTCCAAAGAAGGGCAACTCGATTGGTTAAGGGGCTGGAAAATAAGCCCTATGAGAAGAGGCTGCGGGAGCTGAGTTTGTTTAGTCTGGAAAAGAGGAGGCTCAGGGGCGATCTTATTGCTGTCTATAACTATCTGAAAGGTGGTTGTAGTCAGACAGGGGTTGGTCTTTTCTCCCTGGCCACTGGAGACAAGACAAGGGATCATAGTCTTCAGCTCTATCGAGGAGGTTTAGACTTGATATTAAGAAAAAAATTTTCACTGAAAGAGTGATCCAGTTTTGGAATGGGCTGCCCACAGAGGTGGTTGACCTCTGTGGTGGTTGACTCACCATCCTTGGAGGTATTCAGGGTTAGGCTGGATGAGGTTCTGAGTGGCATGATCTAGATGTTAGATGTTAGGATTACTGGGGTTATTTTGGATTTAGGTTGGACTGGATGATCTTTAAGGTCTTTTCCAACCTTATAATTTCTGTGATACTGTGATATTCGTGATGCCATGAGATGAATTTTCAGATCAAAAGAAACTGCCCAACATCTTCCAAGTCCACAGACAAACAAAAGCAGCAAAACTTGTGTCCTGCCTTAATTAGACTTTCCAAGAAACTCATCACTATAGCGATTAAGTGATTCCTTGTTTGTCAGACTGAACCAGCCACTGCCAAATAAAACACAACCATTTAATCATGTTAAATTAGAGCAATAATAGTATTAGTCATTGCCTAATAGCCTTTTTTAAGTCACTTGGAAAATAAAGTCTTGTCAAGAAGACTGTAACCCTTCCACAGCATAAATCAATAAATCACAGTTCCACTGTGTACCTTGACCTCTTTCATCCCACATAGTGGAAAACGAGCAGCAAGAAGCCAAAGACTTGTTAAGTCACTCAAAACAATCTGCAAACTATAATCCAAGAGTCTGGTTAGGCTTATTAATTAGTAAAGAAATAGTATTCTCAGAAGTACTCAGATGCACTTGATTTCGGTAAAAAATACTAAGTGGATCAATCAGGCAGTATGGATGCCAGGGCTATAAAAGACTGTGCTCTCTTCAACTACTCCCGCCAATATTTGGACACAAATTGTTGAACACATGCTAGAAATTAATCAATTGCAACCATTCCACAAGAGCCTAATGCGTCATTAATTAGGGGTGGCCATAAGTCCTTTATTTTTCACCACTAATTACTGGTAGCTTCATTAATGTTCTCAAACTTGTGTTTCTGGAGCCACCGCAGAAACGGGTTGGAGGATTTTTTCCCCCTTTTCTTTCTGCGGATTAGCTGATTTCTGGCAAAGCTTCTTCACTGCTTTACCTTCATTTTACAAACAGTCAGTGATGGGAAACTACCAGGTTTGAACTCCTAAGTTACATCTTTACTGTGGGTATTTAGAATCATAGCATCATCATGGCTGGAAAGGACCTCCAGGATCAAGTCCAGCTCTTATCCCAACATCCTCATCATTTACTACAGGGCTGGACACAGTCTTCAAAATAACAGTCCTGAGTGGGTTAGAAGAGATTTAAAGCTCTCAAAAGGAATTTTTATTTGATCTTCAAAACACTGGTTGAACTCTTTGGGTTTTCACCCCTTATCCTGGAATGGCTTAAGTGCTATTCAGATGTCCCTGCCTGTTGTAGCAGGGTTTGACTAGATGACCTTTAGATGTACCTTCAAACCCAATACATTCTAGGATTCTATGATTATAGTTTGTAGGAGCATTAAAGTGCTCCCCCCATGGAGCTCAGGATCTTGAAGTATGTGTCACACTGAGAAATAAAGACGACTTCCAAATCACAGAATCATAGATTCAATCAAACTATGGAACAATATAATTTGGACAAGACCTTTAAGCACAAGTCCAACAATTATCCCAGCACTGACAAGTCATAGAATCACAGAAAATATTGGGTTGGAAGGGACCTCCAAAGGTCATCGAGTCCAACTGCCCTTACTAAAAGCAGAGACTTCTCTAACTAGACCAGATTGCCCAGAGCCGCTGTTGCAGTTTGAGAACTGCCAGGACTTTTAGAAATGCTTTCATGAGGAAGAAAAGTTGTGTTGTGTCATGGGGGACCTGTCCCTGGTTGCACAGATCCCGGGACCCTTCCCTGGAAGGATCTGTCCTGGGACCTGCCCCTGAAAGGCGGGCTAGGGAGAGCCTATAAAAACTGGGGCAGGGTCTTTGTTCACGCCCTTTTTAGGGGGCAGTGCCCCCTCGCAGCCCTGGGAATGGGCGGGGGGGGATAAGAACCGCGGTTCCCGAAGCAGCTGCAACTGCCTCAGCCTCTGAACTAGCCGCGGCCCCGGCCTGACCCCACCGCCGGCGCGCATCTGCCACCGCGGGGTCTGGAAGTGACCCCGGCCACAACTTGCCACAGGTACACGGTCTCACCGCATCGCGGCTTTGCCGCTGCCACACCGTGGACCCGGACCGGAGAAGCAGCGGCACCCCGGACCCGCCGCGGCACAGCGCTCAGACTGGAGAAACAAGACTGGTGCAGATTTGCCATCACGACCCTCCACCACAGACAGCCTTCAGCATTGGTGAGCTGGGCTACTCCTCTTCCCCCTGGAGCTGAGACAGGGGAGGGAGAGGAGAGGAGAGAATGTCTGGAAGACCCTCGGCCACGTGTGGAGTGTGGGGGGGGTGTGGCCCTGCTGACGCCAAGTGGTCGGTCTCCATCTTGGATCCCGCACGTGGCCGGGGCCATGTAACTGGGACACCACCATTTTGGAAAGACTGATCAGCAGGAGGAGAGGGTCCTTGTCATTTCTGACAGCGCTTAAGGTTTTGGGGAGAGCTCCTTCGTGCTTCGCTGAGGAAAGCAGGAGGACTCGGGAATCCTTCAACCTCAGATCCGAAAGACAGAGACTGGGTCCTTTGAAACGCATGCAGCTGCATAGAGGGATGCAGGTGTGGGCGCTGATCAGTCAGGTCATCCTTATGCGTTGAGCTGGAGAAGCCACGCTGAAATGCACGCGGCTGCACCGAGGGATGCAGGTGTGAGTCCTGAGAAAGTCAGGACATCCCGAGAGCATTGAGATGCATGTTTGCTGCACCGAGAGATGCAGGTGTGGGCGCTGAGAAACTCAAGCCATCCCGGACTGACATGCTTTCCTTCCCAGGTCTCTAAATTAGAAGAAGATCCAAGGCCCAAACTGGAGTAGTTTACCATTCTATTTTCTCAGATTCTGTGAGGGCATTAATGACACAGTGTATATGCACCGACTTGCATAAACTTTTCTGTATATAGTTAGTGTTAATAAACCTTTCTGAAGTTTCCCTAAGCCATCAGTTGTCTGGTGAATTTTATCCGAGATGCCATTGAGACCTCACTGCTTTGCTTTCCTTTCTTTGATATTGAATTGTGGTCCTGAACCCACCACAGCCGCATTCAGCTTGACCTGCAATGGCACCAGGGATGGAGCCTCTACCACCTCTCTGAGCACCCTGTTACAGGGATCCCACACCCTCAGATTCAAGAACATTTTCCTCATGTCCTGCCTCAAACTACCTTTTCCCAGCTTCAAACCAAGACCTCTTGTCCTACTGTTCCCTGCCCTTGTGAACAGTCTTTCTCAGCCTTCTAACAGCCCCTTTCAGGTGTTTAAATGTTGCTGTAAGGTCCTCTAGGAGTCTTCTCTTCTTCAGGCTGAATAACCCAAACTATCTCAGCCTTTCTTCACGAGAGAGGAGCTCCAGCCCTCTGAGCAATTTTGTGGCCTCCTCTACCCTTGTCCCAACAGATCCTCATCCTTCTTGTGTTGAGGACTTCAGAGCTGGATGCAAATCTCCATGTGAGGTCTCACCAGGGTAGAGTCGTTCCTCAGAACACTGGTGCTCCAGACCCTTCTCCAGCTTTGCTGCCCATCTCTGGACAAGCTCCAGTCTCTCAGTGTCTTCGGGGAATGACAAGTTCAAATCTCAACCCAAGATTAATGTTGTTACCTCACAATTGCCAAATATAAACACATTATCACGTAATGATGCTAAAACACTTATTTAACATGAGAGGTAACCCAGAACGATGAGGAATGAAATTATCAAGATGATGTGTCTCCAACCCTTGACATGTCATCCTTGATGAAGACTACATTATAAAGCAGAGTAGGAGAAATAAATGGGGTAGTCCAATACTCAGGTTCATGTGAATGAGCACCAGTGTTTTCAAACTGCAGCAGAAAAGATGATACAGAGACCGAGATGTGGTTGGACTCTGCTTGTGTAAACACCATGGCTGGTGTCGCATGAAGAGTGGCATGCCAGCCCCAGGAGAATCCAGTTTGGGAGTGAAGCACTTGAAAGAAGGAAGTGCATAAAAGGAAATATGTAAATGCTTTCCAGGAATGCTTAAACTGTTTAGACATTTCAAAGGGAAAAAAGAAACCCCAACCAAAAAAAAACAATGCAAATGGAAACCACAGGGAAGAATAACAACATCATTTCTGGAAAAAAATTGTTTACGAGGTTTGTTTATTGACTGCTTCCTTATTGTTCTAATTACCAACATGATGCAAAGTGCTTTTATATGAAAAATAAAGTCCTCAATAAAGGAAGAAAAAAATAAACCCCCTCTGATCTTCTAGCAAGGAACAATCTGAAGGGAAAGTGATGGCCCAGGCTGTTAGTACTTCAAAATAATTTTATTAGTACTCATAGAATTCAGTTGATATTTGTATTATTTGTTTTTTTTCCGGATGGCTCACTGGGTCAAAACAAGCTGATAACTGACTTTATTTATTGAATCATTGCTTGTTTTCCTGTTAGTAGCAGCGGGGTATGTTCTACTTCTCGGGTGATAATATTTAATATATTCAGTGACTTAACAGAAAAACACTTGGGAACCTGGGATAAGGAGGAGCTTTCCATTTCATATCAGCAATACAAACAGTTCAGTCAGCTCTTGCTAATCTTATCAAAACTCTCTGACATCTAGAAACAGCGACTATCTTAAACCCTCAGTTAGACCTTACCTGGAGGTGGAGAAGGTGTGTGTGAACAGTTTCCATCTGGTTTCTATGTGGGGACTAGAAATGCCATCAACTGAGGCAATGAAAATAGAGGGATCATTGCAGCTGCAGGTTCATTGTTGCATTTTAAACCACAGAAGGCAGCACTCAGGAGGCTGAACAATCAATGTTCAATAGAGCTCTCAAATCACACACACAGAGGAGAATGCAAAAGTACAGTTTACTTAGGGAGTTTCAAAAACAGGGCTTGTGCAAACGAGCTGTTCAACAAACACCTGCAAAGTGTGTGTGTTCAACAGGAGACTTCCCCAACCCTCCAAGGGAAAAACAGATGCTGATATTCATCTTGGCATCGCAAAATCCCAGCTGCCACCCAGCACCCAGCTCAGACCCCAGGTCTGAGCAAAGAGATGAGTCCATCTTAGGAAAACTCCTTGTCAGGTTGTGTCCTTGATTTTGGCTGTCTGTGGGAAAATCTTGGGCTGTGTCCATAATGGTCAGTGAAAACTGGTAGGGTAAAATGAGGAGAGTGGCTCAAGTTATCACCCTCCCTATGAGGACAGACTGAGTCATAAGAGGCTCCCAGGTGACCTTCTAGCAGCTTTCCAATCTCTGAAAGGGGCGAAAAGAAAACTGGGGGAGGGCTTTTTACACGGGTACATAGTGAAAGGACAAGGGGAAAGGGTTCCTGCCTTGAAAAGGGGAGATTGAAGTTGGACATGAGGAAAAACTTCTTTGCTGTGAGGGTGCTGAGATGCTGGAACATGTTGTCCAAGGAACTTGTGGCTGCCTCATACCCGATAGTATTGAAGGCCGGGTTGACTGGTGCCCTGAGTAACCTGCTCTAGTGAAGGTGTCCCTTTGGAACTAGATGATCTTTAAAGTCCCTTCCAACCCCAGATAGTCTATGATTCTATGACCACTGCAGCCACAGGATGCTTCATGACTTTGAGCCAATGTGTGGCTAGTAAAGCCAATATCATTGTGGCTTGTATCAGCATTAGTGTGGCCAACCCTATGGATGTGGTTGTCCCAATGTACTGGGCACTTGCACTGCAAAACCTAGGTTCAGTTTTGGTGCTTTCACTGCCAGAGGGACATTGAAGGGATGGAGCATGTGCAGAGAAGGGCAGTGGAACTGAGGAAGTGTCTGGAGCATAAGCCTGGTGAGGAGAAAAAGAAGCTCACAGGAGATCTCCTCATTCTCAACAATTTGATGAAATTTCTGTGGCTGAGGTGAGGTGCGTGTCAGTCTCTCCTTCCAAGTAACAAGAGATAGGACAAGCAGAAAAGGTCTCAAATTGTGGCAGGGGAGGTCTAGGTTAGATATGAATAAAAATTTCTTTACAGAAAGGGTTGACAAGCTGCCCAGGGAGCCTAGAGATATTTAAAGGTTGTGTAGATGTGGTGCTTTGTGACATGGGTTAGTAGCGGACTTGGCAGTGCTCAGTTAATGGTTGGACTAGATGATCCTAAAGGTCTTTTCCAACCTAAATTTTTGTAAGATTTTTGATTTGCAATAGCTCTGATCCAAAAGTCTCAGACAAGCAGGTAGTGAGGTGGTCCAGGATGTTGAAGCAGTCAAAAATAAATCAAAATGTTAATACTGTATATGTGTAATCCAGAAGTGGTGCATGCTAACCCATACTCGTTCATGAGTGTAAGCTGAAACAGGGGAGGTTCTACACCAATATGAGAAGGAACTTCTTCTCAGTGAGGGTGACAGAGCACTGGAAGGGGCCGCCCAGAGTTGTTGTGGGGTCTCCTTCTCTGGACACATGTAAAACCCACCTGGACATGTGCCTGTGCGACTTTATCTGGGTCATCCTGCTGTGGCAGGGGGATTGGACTGGATGATCATTTGAGGTCCCTTCAATCCCTAATGTTCCGTGATTCTGTAACGTTAGCAGATGATTTAAAATATTTCCGTTGTAGTTCAAAGTCTTGGAGTGAGAAGGAGATGTTTCCCTTCCTCTGGAGATAGAAAGAAGGGCATCTCAGAGAGGCTGAAGACACTTTGTGCAGCTCCATCCCAGTGCACTTTTTCTGGTTGCATTTGGAATTTAGCAGCACTCTGCTTCGGGAATTTGCAGTAAATAGGACATGTTAATGTATTTATCTAAGAAGGCGACTGCTGGAGATGTATGGCCTGAGGAAGTGCTTTTGCAAGCTAGAAAGCAGTAAAATGTGAGCCTGGAGCACAATATTCACAGGAAAAATGAAGCTTAAAAAAGCATATGCAGCCAGCTTTCCTCTTCTAAAGGGCTGCATTATCCTAATTTTTCCATCATCACATTGAAGAGCAAAAACACAGAAAGTAAAAACAAAAAGCCCAGCTTTAGGTGAGCAAACTTTGCTTTTCTCCAGGTACATGGCTTGTTTATTTTTCCTCTAGATAAAGGTATCAGTGGCTTTATAGTTCTGCCAGCTTCATCAGATTTGGCTTGGTGGGAAAGAACACCTTCTCCTAGGTGAAGTTCCTGTGCAAGAAAAAAAATCTGATTTTCCTAAAGCAAGACATGGAAATGCGGCTGTTGCTTGGGACCTTGAGACAGCTCTGTACTGGAGGAAGATGGAGAATTTAGCTAGGCCTAAAGAGAAGTTAAAAAGAAGCTGAAAATTTCACTATTGTCATAGAATCATCATGAGTGGAAAGGACCTCCAGGATCATCAAGTCCAGCCCTCATCCTAACTTCTCCCTAACCCCTAGACCATGACCTCAAATGCTCTAGCTACTCATTTTGAAAACATCTCAAGGGATGGTGACTCAAGTACCTCCATGTGCAGCCTGTTTGGATTATAAAACTTTGCTCCTTAAAATTTAAGGAGCTGTGTGTATCGGGTGGAAAACTGTTCATGTTTAACATATGAAGGGTTTTATCCAAAACAAGGATCGCATAAGGATTCAACCTGATGTAGCTGAAGATAACAAAATCACAGCATCATAGAACATTAGGGATTAGAAGGGACCTCGAAAGATAATCTAGTCCAATCCCCCTGACACAGCAGGATCCCCTCGATCAAGTTGCACAAGAACATGTCCAAGTAGGTTTCAAATGTCTCCAGAGAAGGAGACTCCACAGTCCTTCATAGGCAGCCTGTTCCAGTGCTCTGCGACCCTCAATGGGAAGAAGTTCCTTCTCTCATTGATGTGGAACCTCCTCTGTTCCAGCTTAGACCCATTACCCCTTGTCCTATCTTTAGATGGCACTGAGCAGAGCCTGGCTCCATCCTCCTGACACCCACTTTTCACATATTTATAAACATTACTGAGGTCCCTGTTCCTTGCAAGAGGTTTGGACTAGATGAGCTTTGAAAGTCCTTTCCAACCAATAACTGTCTGTGATTCTGATTCTATCCTGTCATTCTGTGACTATGATTCCCTGATTCTATGACTCCCTGAGTCTACGATTCTCTGATTTTGCCTTTGCTTGTCTTTGATTTGTTTAATTTTGCCTTAAAAGGAGAAAAGACTATTTCAGATACCTAGAATTATTCATTTGAAGATGTTTTGCTTGGCTTTCCTCTCCCATTCACTGACTTGACCTAATGGCAGATGGTTGGACATGAATAACCTGAAGATAGCTTAATTTAAATATTTGTAGTTAATTACAGAAAATCTAGCATTTTATATAAATAGTATATGTAAATAATTTATATTTAAATAATTTATGTATATAATTAATATAAATATTTTTATATTTATAAAAATTATATATATAAATAACATATAGAGATTTATATAAAATGGTTTGTGTTTCTGAATGTCTACATATACATACATGTATAGGCACACATATATATGTGTGTGTCTATCGATATTCATGTTTACATACATATATGTAGACATATTTATGTATCTACATGAAAGGGCTGGAGTGGTCCACCTGAAGAGGAGAAGGTTCCAGGGGAAATTTATAGTCACCTTCCAATCACTGAAAAGGGCCTGTCAGAAGGCTTCAGAAGACTGTTCACAAAAGGCAGGGAACAATAGGATGAGGGGTCATGATTTGAAGCTGGGAAAGAGCAGGCTGAGGCTGTACAGGAGGAAAAAGTTCTTCAGTCTGAAGGTGGGGAATCCCTGGAACAGGCTGCCCAGAGAGGGGTGGAAGTCCTATCCCTGGAGCCCTGCAAGTCAGGCTGGATGGGGCTCTGGGCAGTCTGTTCTAGTTAGAGGCATCCCTGCTTGTTGTAGGAAGTCTTGGACTAGATGACTTTTGGAAGTTCTTTTCAACCCACACATTCTATGATTCTGCCATTGATAAATATAACTTCAAATATAAACCAAAAGTAATTTATTCCCAGCTTAGGTGGGTTTGTTGGGCACATATTGCTCACCCATCCATCACCAGCTAAATATTTTATGTGTGTTCCTAAATAAAAATTTCATAGTGCTTTTAAGGAAATAACTCAGGCACTAGGAATAACATTTGGTGGGCTGGCTGAAATCAGAGTGTGTAGGTTTTTTTAAAGCTTATTTTCTTTAAAAAGACAATTATTTTTAAAATCTTCTGATTTTTTTTTTATGTTAGTGTGGGAAGATAGCTCACTGTCCAATAGGAAATAATCATTCTGCCAATAATAAGTCATTAATATACAAATTAAATGCCCATGAGTCAGTGCATTTCTCTTTAAATATATTTTTTTTAAAACAAAAATGTTCAGCTCTTTGTTTTATTGAATAACTTAATTTTCAAGGTTAGCTGCATATGCATGTTTAATATGTGAATGTGTAGTAGTAGGTCCTGAAGCAGTAGGACACCACCAGCTATGGCAGGAGTGCAGCACACTGACTTCACAGTTGAGTAAGAACATGTGCAAGTCTTCAGGACCTGACCATTTCCAGCAGAACGGTTCTGTTAATAACTTAAATAGGAGCAAAGTCTTACTTAGAATCATAGAATCAGAATCATTAGGGATTGGAAGGGACCTCGAAAGATCATCTAGTTCAATCCCTCTGACACAGCAGGATCCCCTCTATCAAGTCACACAGGAACATATTCAGATAGATTTTAAACATCTCCATAGATGGAGATTCCGCAATCCCCCGGGCAACCTGTTCCACTGCTCCATCACCCTCAATATGAAGAAGTTCCTTCTCATATTGATGTGAAGCCTCCTATGTTCCACCTCACACCCGTTGCCCCCTGTCGTATCATTGGGTGCCACTGAGCAAATCCTGGCTCCATCCTCCTGACATCTGCCCTTTCCACATTTATCAACATTCATGGGGTCGCTCCTCAGGCTCCTTTTTCCCAAGCTAAATAGACCCAGCTCCATCAGCCTTGTCACATCAGGGAATGATTCTATGATTCTGTGTTCCACTCCCTTCATAAACTTGGTCTGCACTGGAGTCTCTCTAGCAGTTCTATGTCCTTCTGAAACTGAGGAGTCCATAAATGAGCACAATCTTCCAGATGTGGTCTCATTAGGGCAAAGTAGAGGGGGAGGAGAACCTCTCTCAATCTACATACCACTCTATTTCTGATCTACCTCAGGATGCTGTTGGCCTTCTTGGCCACAAGGGTCCATTCCTGGCTCCTGGCCATCCTACTGTCTCCTAATCCTTGGACTAAAATCCTTGTGTTTAGTGAGCATGTATGAATAAAAGGCAATAACATAGATAGAAAGGTCGGTTAATGAGCACCCTCCCGCAAATGGACCTTCACTGGCCAGCTCAGACTGGCTGCCTGGCCAGGAATTAGCACAACTAACCCTGTCATGTACCACATACAGTGATCAGAGTCACTGAATCTATAAGGCTGGAAGAGAAGATGTCCAAGAACATCAAATCCAACAATCAACTCAGTGCCACCATGCCCTCTAAACTGTGTTTCCAAGTGCCACCTCCAGGGATGATGACTCCACCACATCCCTCAACAGCCTCTTCCAGGAAGAACATTGTCAGAAGTTATTGTAGAATAAAAATTTACTCCCTAAGAATGAAACTTTGCATTTAAAATATTCTTACTGAACTCACTGTGAATGAAGACACTGATTTATTTTCTCACCTCAGACGCCTCCTCAGTTGTGTAAACCTGGCAGTTACCAGAGACAGACCGAACTTGTCAGAAGCAGTTTCACTTTACACCATAAGCAGATGCTTCAAGAGTTGTGAAGTTATTTGGGATCCAGTGTCCCAGTGCAGTCAGCATTTGCCTTGCTAAAGGGCTGAGAGACAGCTGTAGGTGTCTAGTGCTCAGGGCAGGGAAGAAAGAGCAGTTATCTTTCCTCTCCTTAGCCTGTCTAAGCATGAGGTTCATTGCAGAGGGTGGGAAGACCTTGGGAAACGTGTAATATATCAGAAAATATGAATGAAGAGTTATAAGGAAGTCCTATTCCCAGGAAATGGTGGCACAACCAAATTCTAATAGGTTTACCCTTTCAAGAAAACTCAGAGCCCACAGAGCAGCCTGAGAAGTTGAATGAAAATAGAGGAAGAAGTTTGCTATGGAAGTGACCTACCAAGTACTTCAGGTGCATCCATCTGAACTCACACTGGCAGTAGTAGCTGTCCTGGATAGGCACTGCATAGTTGTTCCTGGTCTTTCTCTCTGCCAATCTTGACTTTACTACATACACTCTGGTGTATGTGCTCCTGCCCACACAAATCCTGATCCTTTTGTGCTGTTCTGCTGGCTGCCAAGCTGTGCTTCATGCACAGAGTAAAAGGCACATGCTAGGAACTCACACAGTGCGTTATGATGTTCAACACCAATGTCCAATGAAATTGTGGGTGAAGTAGTTTGTGTCTTTAGCTTGGGAAAAAGGAGACTGAGAGGCGATCCCATTAATGTTTATAAATATGTGAAAGATGAGTGTCAGAAGGATGGAACCAGGCTTTGCTTAGTGGCACCCAGTGATAGGACAAGGGTCAATGGGTTCGAGCTGGAAAAGAGGAGGTTCCACATCAATCTGAGAAGGAACTTCTTCACAGTGAGGATGACAGAGCACTGGAAGGGGCTGCTCAAGGGGGTTGTGGCCTCTCCTTCTCTAGACACATTTAAAACACATCTGGACATGTTCCTGTGCTACTGGATCTAGGGCATCCTGCTGTGACAGGAAGGATTGGACTGGATTATCATTCACAGTCTCTTCCAATCCCTAACATTCTGTAATTCTGTGTAATTCAGCTGTAACTGCACCTCTTTCAAGCTCCCATGCTCATTTTTTAATGAAGGACTGAGGACAACAGCAGTCTATATCCAGTATCTGATGTATAGCTCTTCCTAGCTCTGAAAGTTTATGCTTTCTGTTGTTTTAAAGCAGATCATGAAGAGCCATCTAATTATAGCATAATTGAATTATTTAGGCTGGAAAAAACCTTTAAGATCACCAAGTCCAACCATTTGCCTACCGTCCCAAGGCCACCGCCAAACCCTGAACCTGAGCTCCAGATCTACACAACCTTGAAATATATCCAGGGATGATGATTCAACACCCTCTCTGGGCAGCCTATTCCAAGGTTTTATGAAACCCTCTCAGTAAAGACAATTTTCCTAATGTCCAGCCTAAACTTCTCCTGGTGTCTTCCAAATCTTTCTGTGTGGCACATGTTGTGTGTGCCACGCATACTGGTGCAATGGCGATGCACATCACCTTGGAATAAACTTGTGAGGAGCACATCTCCAACATCAGTATCAACACAGCCAAACTACTACATTTCTGTACAATCTGGAAGTGATCTGTAGACTTCCAGTAGGAGTCTCAGAGTCACGTGGACAACTCTTGGGATCTGGAAGTGTCTGCTCCATCCTAATACTGTTGTAACATCATGCAAGTGTGCCTTAACTATGATTGTGGTCCTTGCCAAAATATTAGCTCTGTTCCAAAGTCCTTCTAAGAGCTTCTGGTGGTGCCCTCAGATGTATCCTGAGCCTTTACACTTTCATTGTTGCTTCTGTGTTTCAGCAGCAAAAGATGAACGTGAAGAATTTTGGCATCACACCTGCTCATCACACCTGACACAAACTTGATGACCCTGTTCTCCTTTTCAAACTCCAGGGGTTGGCTGGTGATGACATAATGATTTTGTTCTGGCCATCAGCCTGTGTCCCTGAGACATACACAGCCCACTACCCTGGCAAGATGACTTCTCTATCTGGAGAAGGCTCAATTTCTGTTTTGTGGGCATTTCCTGGGACATTCTTTATCACAGTGTCCCTGCCAACTGATTGCCTCCCACAGCAGAAAGAGCATTGTGCAATCTGATCATTTCCAGTTTGGGTTCACCTTAGGCTGAAGAACCTACTGAGAGACATTGTTTAATTTAATTGTTTTTCATCAGTAATCTGTGTTCTGGAGCTCAGTGATTCTCTGAGAGCCTCCTGCACCCAGGCAGGAAGGAGGAAGGTCTATGCCTGTGTGACTGGATCTGGATGATCCTGCTGTGGTGGGGTGATTCGACTGGATGATCTTTTGGTGTCCCTAATGTTCTGTGATTCTGTGATGTTCTGGAGGTGTTCAAAGCCAGGCTGGATGAGGCCTTGAGCAACCAAGCCTGGATAAGAGGTGTCACTGCTCATGGTAGGGAGGTTGGAGTAGATGATCTTTGAAGTCCCTTCCAGCTTGAGCCAGTCTATGATTTATTCTATGATCCCACTGCGGAGAGGCTGCCAGTGAGAGATTTTCACTTTGAAGCATCCCCTGAGCTGTGCTAGTTTCAGGGGAATGTTGTCAGGATAATTCCTGATGGGATCAGAGCCCTGCCAGCCAGTCACCACTGCAGAGCTTCCCTCTGTGCAAGATTAGGTTAATCACAAGAGCAATCTGTGACAACATGGGCTTAAGCTTCACAGTGACATGGCGTTTTGCAAGAAGATGGTCTGGGAGCACAGTGTCACTCCTGCCTGTTGCCGTGGTGGGGATGAAATCAAAAGTAATGGCACAGATTTGGCATCTGTGTGCAAAATGCAGAAGTGGGTTGACTCTCACAGTGTTATCTGATTGCATTTTGGATTGCACCTCCCATCCAATTCAGAGGCTCGTGCTCTGCCTGGGCAACTCTCTGAGACTTGAAGGCATCATTTTATGTGCGGATTTAATGCTTTTCCTGAGAGAGGAGGTGGGGAGATGGAGAAATCCCTTATACAATATGCACCTATTGCTTTTATTGTTGTTCTTGAACCTAAAGCCTGATAAAACAGGTGTTTTTGAGTGCTTTGTGAGTTTCATTGAGAAGCCTGAATCTGTTGAAGTAGTCATTACCTTGTCACCTCCCAGTGAGATCTAAATAGCACATTGTTTTCCACTTACTTTGCATCAATTCCCCACGCCTAATTGGTTTCTATTGTGTAATAGATAACCCACATAAACCCTTCACAGGATATCAAATCAGGTTTCTGCCTTTAAATACATCCTGCCATGCTGGCATCCATGGTGCAGCAGGCAAGAGGGAGCTGAGTAGACAGAACGTTTCTCCACAAGGCTGTCTCCTGGGGCTTTGTGTTCTGAGAAATCTTCGGTCCAGCTCCTTAGCAAAGAGAAATGTTAACTTACACACAGGTTTTGTCAACAAAGGGTCATTGCTGCATGTCAGCCCTATGCTCTGGCTCAATAAACAGGCAGTCCTTCCTCTATAACCCTTTTACTGGGTATCAGTGTCAATACTAAACTTGTTTTCTGTGCAAGGACAAAACAGAGTCACAGAATTGTTTAGATTGGAAAGGACCTTTCAGATCATTGAGTCCAACCATTAACCCAACTGTCCCGAAGCTACTGCTAAACCCTGTCCCTAAGCTACAGATCTCCATGACTCTGAAACAAATCACAGTATCACAGAATCACACCAGGGATCAGAAGGCACCTCAAAAGATCATGCAGTCCAATCCCTGCACCGTAGCAGGATCACATAGACCAAGTTGCACAGGAAAAGAAACAGATGGTTTTTAAGCATCTCCAGAGAAGGAGACTCCACAGTCCCCCTGGGCAGCCCCTTCCAGTGCTCTGTCACCCTCACTGGGAAAACGTTCCTTCTTATATTGATATGGAACCTCTTCTATTCCAGTTCACAACAATTGCCCCTTGTCCTGTCATTAGATAGGACACTGAGAAGAGCCTCCTGGCACCCACCCTTCACATATTTATCAACATTACTGAGGTCACCCCTCAGGCTCCTTTTTCCCAAGCTAAAGAGACCCAGCTCCCTCAGCCTTTCCTCATCAGGGAGAAGTTCCATTTGCTTCATCATCTTTGTGGCTCTGTGCTGGAATCTCTCCAGCAGTTCTTTGACTCTCTGGAGCTGAGGGGCCAGAATTTGACTCAGTCTTCCAGATGTGATCTCACCAGGGCAGAGAAAAGGGGGAGGGCAAACTCTCTTGATTGGCTAACCACCGCCTTTCTGATCCACCCCAGGATACTGTTGGCCCTCTAGGCTGCAAAAGCACATTGCTGGCTCATGGCCATTCTACTGGACACCAATGCCCCCAGGTCCCTCTCTCCTACACTGCTCTCCAACAGGTCAGAACTCATCAACCAAGGCAGGCTCCTTTCTTGCCTCTACTTCCTTTGGAGTCACAGCAGTCTGGGGCTTGATATCAAGACAGCCCCCAGAAGTATAGACAGAGGCAAAGAAGTTGTTCAGTATCTCTACTTTCTTTGTATCCTCTGTCTCCAGGGCACCCAACCAATTCAGCAGGGGGCCTACATTGCCTCTAGGTTTAGTTTTACCTGCAGTGTATTTAAAGAAGCCCTTTTTGTTGTGCTTGACCTCTCTTGCAAGGTTTAATTCCAAGGAAGCCTTGGCTTTTCTAGTTGCAGCCCTACATTCTCTCACCAGAGCCTTATAATCACCTCAAGAGGCCACCCCCTCCTTCCATGACCTATAGACTTTCTTCTTCTTCTTCAGTTCAGCTAGCAGCGTCTTGTTTAACCACACAAGTCTTATTGCTCCCTTGACTTCCTACCTGTTGGAATGCTCTTTTCTTGTGTTTGGAATAAGTGGTTTTTGAATGTTGACCTAGCACCTTGGGTCCCTTTACCTTCCAGTACCCTGTCCTGTAGGATTTCCCCTAGCAATTGCTTGAAAAGACCAAAGCTGGACCTCCTGGAGTCCTGATTTGTGATTCTGGTAGGTATTCTGTTCCTGCACCCAAGGCTGCCCTCAACTGTCACTGCTTCAGTCAGACCCTGCTTGTTGGTGAATACAAGATCCAGCAGTGCTCCTGTGCTGGTGGGCTCCTCCACCATTTGCATCTGGGAATTTTCACCAATGCACTGGAGGAACCTCCTGGACTGTGGATGGCTGGTTGAGTAGGTCTTCCAGTAAATATCAAGGTAGTTAAAATCCCCCATGAGATGGGGGGATTCACATCCAGAGATGTGAATGATGTCCACAGATGGTGATTCAACCCCCTTCTTTGGGCAACCTAGCCAAGGCCTGAGGGCCCTTTCCAGGAAGAAGTTTTCGTCATGACCAACCTAAAATTCCTCTGGTGCAGTTTGAGGCTATTTAATCTTGTCTATCACTTGTTCCTTGTGCAAAGAGACCAACGCCCTCCTCTCTTCAACCTACTGTTGCAGTTTGAGAACTGCCAGCATTTTCAGAGGTGCTTTCATGAGGAAGAAAAGTTGTGTTGTTTCCTGGGGGACCTGTCCCCGATTGCACAAGTCCCAAAAGGGCTGGCTAGGGCAGCCTATAAAAAACCAGGACAGGGTCTTGGTTCACACCCTTTTTGGGGGCTGTGGCCCTGAAGGAGCACTCCCCCCACTGCCCTGGGAATGGGCAGCGGGGGGGATGGGAACCACAGCTCCGAGGGGGACTGCGGCTCCGAGGGGGTGGGGACTGTGGCTCTGAGGGGGACCGCGGCTCCCAAAGCACCCGTGACCTGCCACAGCTTCCGAACCAGCCACGGCCCCGGACTGACCCCACCACTGGCAAGCACCTGCCGCCGCGCCGTCCGGAAGCAACCCCGGCCGCAACTTGCAGCGGGTGTGCGGCCCTGCTGACGCAGCCATGCGGTCGGTCTCCATCTTGGATCTCACACATGGCTGGGGCCATGTAACAGGGCTGCCACCGTTTTTGAAAGACTGATCAGCAGGAGGAGAGGCTCTTTGCCATTTCTGTCACTGAGAAAAGACTGGCAGTGCTTAAGTTTTTGGGGAGAGCTCCTTTGTGCTTGGCTGAGGAAAGTAGAAGGACTCGGGAATCCATAAACCTTGGATCTGAAAGACGGAGACTGGGTTCTTTGAAACGCGTGCAGCTGCACTGAGGGATGCAGGTGTGGGTGCTGAGAAACTCAGGCCATCTCGGACTGACATGCTCTCTTTCCCAGGTCTCTAAACTGGAAGAAGATCCAAGGCCCAAACTATAGTGATCTCCCATCATATATTTTTCTCAGGTTGTGTAAAGGCATATATGACACAGTTTCTAGTTTGTGTGCACTGACTTGAGTAACCTTTTCTCCCATTCTGTATATAGTTATAGAGTTAATAAACCTTTCTGCAGTTTCCCTAAGCCATCGATTGTCTGACAAATTTATCCGAGATATCATTGAGACCTAACTGCTTTGCTTTCCTTTCTTTTATCTTAAATTGTGGTCCTGAACCCACCACAAAATTGGTGCCAAAAATCCGGGAGCAAAGCACTTTGATTTTCAACCCGCTACACCAACTTTCAGGCATTTGCAGGCCGCAATAAGGTCTCCCTTCAGTCTCCTTTTTTCCAGACTAACTAGCTCCATCTCCATCAGCCACTACTCACAAGGTTTGTTCTCCATGCCCTTCACCAACCTTGAACCTCACATGGATTCGCTCCAGCAACCCAATGTCTTTCTTGTATTGAACTGCCTCAAACTGATGGTGCTTTTACTCCAAACAGTGATGGAAGTTTTGTTTTACAATTTCTACCCCAGAACAGACTTTGCTGATGTGGATAGATTCTACCAAGCTGGAGACTGGAAGAGATGAAAGCTTTCAACATTTAGCCATGAGCATGGGATTTAAATCAGTAGGTGAATTATTACATCAATATATCCTACTGTTACAGAATCACAGAATATTAGAGGTTGGAAGGGACCTCGAGAGTTCATCTAGTCCCATCCACCTGCCACAGCAGGATCACCTAGACCAAGTTGCACAGGAACATATACAGATGGGTTTTAAATGTCTCCAGAGAAGGAGATTGCACAGTCCCCCTGGGCAGCCCCTTCTAGTGCTCTATCACCCTCATTGGGAAAGAATTTTCTTCTCATATTGATGTAGAACCTCTTGGGTTCCAGCTTACACCCATTGCTCCTTGTCCTATCATTAGATACCACTGAGAAGAGCCTGGCTCCAACCTCCTGATACCCACCCTTCATATATTTATCAACATTCCTGGGGTCAGCCCAAGCTCAAGAGATCCAGCTCCCTCAGCCTGTCCTCATAAGGGTGTTTGTTCTACTCTTTTCATCATCTTGGTGGCTCTCAACTGGACTCTCTCCAGCAGGTCTGTGTCCTTCTGGAACGGAGGGGCCCAGAACTGAACACAATCTTCCAGATGTGGTCTCAGCAGGGCAGAGTAGAGGGGGAAGAGAACCTCTGTCAATCTACTAACCACCATCGTTCTGATCAGCCTCGGGATAAAATGCTACAGAGTCATGGGGTAACTGTTACTCACACCAGAGTAAGACTCCGATAAATACATTTACACTTTGGTTTAGGGCTGGATTTTGCTGTTGAATCAGTAACAGAAATGACACATGAAAACTCCATCTTTCATATTTGCACTTCTGTAGCAAATTTTTTGGAGCAAGCCTCAACTGCCTTTTAATTTTTAAGAATAAACAAGGCTGAAAGGCAATAATTTTGTCTCAGAAGCACAAAGCAGCAGGAGTTATTCTCAGTTGTTGTCTTATTCTGCTGAAATAACAGTGAAGCTGTGTTGCATTTTTCCCAGCTTGGAGAGTGAAATCTGTCCTCAAGAGGTTAGAAAATACGTACTTTTTTCTAAACTACTAAAACTGTCAGTGTGGGGATTTTCATTGTATTTTTTTATTTGTTTTTTTTAATTTAGGGGAGTAGATGGGGGGGTGGGGAGAAAAAAACAGATTCATCTAGAATGGCACATAGAAAATATGCATCGACCAAACCTGTTTGGACTTTATTTAGTTTAAATAGATGGCAGCTCTCTTCTTAATCAACAACATGAAATTATTATCAACAATAAAACATTCTTGTAAGCATCTGCCAACCCCTCGTCTATGCCAGTGCATTTTATTTGGAGCTTACCACATGAAACTATTTATTTTTCAAAATGCTGTGTCTCTCCTCTGGCATTTGCTGAGCTTGGGATGGTGACAGTCTGACCTATCCTTGTTGAGCTGCCAAGTTCATTAACCCTGTAGCCTGGTCGACATGACTGGAGCACATTTGGTATCTACAGAGTTAGAATGAGCTATCCTAAGTGATTAATGAGTTAAGCTCTGGAAATCTTCATTGGGAGAAAACCATCCGTATCATATATAGGGAGTAATTTTAGGACTTTTCTTATCTGGCTCCTGCTAAAATACCCTTTTTATAATCTGTTGTGGTCCATAATATTTTCTGTCCCCATGCCACTACCCATGCCATGCAGAATCAATATTTTAAAAGGCCAAAGATTACCTGGAAAGTTCAAGGAAGGAACACTTTATACCAAAATTAAGGAATCTAAATATGAACACCATGCTAATTTTATGCAACATATACAGGAGAAGTCTGGATTCATGGTGAATTTGCCACTAATGTATGATGACTGTCTGGTTAAGGAGAAATACAATGAACTATAAAAAGGGCAGCATAGGGTCTGGCATCCGGGCAAGAGCAACCCCAGGTACCAATATAGGTTGGGAACTGACCTGTTAGACAGCAGTGCAGGAGAAAGGGACCTGGGGATCCTGGTGGACAGCAGGATGACCATGAGCCAGCAATGGGCCCTTGTAGAAAAGGAAGTCAACAGCATCCTGGAGTGGATTAGAAGGGGGGTAGTTAGTAGATAAAAATATGTTCTCCTTTTCCTCTCCTCTGCCCTGGTGAGACCACATCTGGAATACTGTGTCGAGTTCTGGACCTATCTGTTCCAGAACGACAAAGAACTGCTGGAGAGAGTCCAGTGCAGAACCACAAAGGTGATAAAAAGAGAGGAGCATCTCCCTGATGAGGAAAGGCTGAGGAAGCTGGGTCTCTTTAGCTTGGGAAAAAGAAGATTGAGGGGTGACATCATTAATGTTGACAAATATGGAAAGGGTGTGTGTCAGGAGGATGGAGCCAGGCTCTGCTCAGTGGCACGCACTGGTAGGACAAGGGGCAATGGGTGTAACCTGGAACCCAGGAGGTTCCACATCAATATGAGGAGGAACTTAGAATCATAGAACCATAGAATCACTACAGATTGGAAGGGAACTTCCAATCCGCCTGCAACAGCAGGATCACCTAAACCAAGTCACATAAAAATTTAGCCAGTCGAGTCTTGCATATCTCCAGAGAGGGAGACTCCACAACCCGCCTGGGCAGCCTGCTACAGTGCTCCGTCACACTCATCGTGAAGAATTTCCTTATCAGGTTGATGTGGAACCTCCTATGTTCCAGCTTACAACCATTGCCCCTTGTCCTATCACTACATGACACCAAGAACAGCCCACTTCCATCCTCCCGACACCCACCCCTCAAATATTTGCAGACATTAATGAGGTCACCCCTCCATCTCCTCTTCTCCAAGCTAAAGAGCCACAGCTCCCTCAGCCTCTCCTCATAAGGGAGGTGCTCCACCTCTTTTATCATCTTCGTTGCCCTATGCTGGACTCCCTCCAGCAGCTCCACATCCCTCCTGAACTGAGGAGCCCAGAACTGGACACAATACTCCAGGTGTGGTCTCTCCAGGGCAGAGTAGAGGGGGAGAAGAAGCTCTCTTGATCTGCTAACCACCCCTCTTCTAATCCACCCCAGGATGCTGTTGGCCCTCTTGGCCACAAGAGCACATTGCTGNATGACCCTCCTGTCCTTGATGTGCCTGGACACAGCCTCTAGTACAAATCGTTCCATCACCTTTCCTGGGATGGAGGTGAGGCTGGCCGGTCTATAGTTACCTGGGTCTTCCTTCTTTCCCTTTTTAAAGATTGGGGTAACATTTGCTATCCTCCAGTCCCTAATCACCTCTCCCGTTCCCCAGGACCTATCAAAGACGATGGAGAGTGGCTTAGCAATGACTTCTGCCATCGCCCTTAGCACACGTGTGTGCGTCCCGTCTGGGCCCATGGATTTATGGACATCCAGTTTGCTCAACTTATCCCTAACTCAGTCTTCATCATCCAAGGCAGGTTCACCTGTTGCCTCAACCTCCTCTGCAGTCTGGGGTCTAATGTCAAGACAACCCCTAGAAGTATAGACAGAGGCAAAGAAAGTGTTGAGTATCTCTGCCTTGAGTACCTCATTCATCAGGGGGCCTACGTTGTGTTGTAGTTGCTAAACTAGCTGCTTTTAAGATGGCAGCGATGGTATCAGGGTCCGTGTGGGCCTTGCAGCTCCACATATCCATCAGGAGACATTTTGTTGTCCCTTAGGCTCCACAGGTTCAGAAGATGCAGTTACAGGGGCCCCTCGGCTCCCTGGGGCCTGTGAGAGTCGTCCTTGAAGATAAGGAGAAAATCTAAACAATGCCAAGTAAGGTGAGGAAGAGTGTGTTCTGTGATCCCATTGGACAGAGTGAAGAGCAGAGAGTGATGACTGTAGTGAAGAAGATTGGTAGTGGTACGATAAGAAGACTATATTAAGTGTGTGTTACTTGTAATAAACGCCATTTGCTGCTAACCATATTGGTGTTCGAGTGGTATGCGAATAGTCTGGGTAACGCGGGACAGTAGGAGTCGGGCGTAGAGAAACCTGAAGACCGTCACGCCAATTCACTGGATGTGAACTGCAACTTAGGCTATCTGAGGCACTGCAACAACGTTGCTTCTAGTTTTAGTTGTACCTGCTATATATTTGAAGAAGCTCTTTTTGTTGCCTTTGACCTCTCTTGCAAGGTTTAATTCCAAGGAGGCCTTGGCCTTTCTAGTTGCATCCCT
>VXBP01005053.1:11361-36517 GCA_013400115.1 Rhinopomastus cyanomelas | reverse complement strand
GCCTCCCAGCTTGGTGTCGTCGGCAAACTTGCTGAGCAGACACTCTGTGCCCTCATCAATGTCGTTGATGAAGATGTTGAACAAGACTGGTCCCAGCACCGATCCCTGGGGGACACCACTAGTCACAGCTCTCCAGCTGGACCTGGCATCATTGATCACCACCCTCTGAACTCTATCCTGCAACCAGTTCCTAACCCACCTCCCTGTCTGCTCTTCCATCCCACACCTCCTCAGCTTGCTCACTAAAATTTCATGGGAGACAGTGTCAAAGGCCTTGCTAAGGTCAAGGTAGATTACATCCACTGGTTTCCCTGAATCTAACCATTCAGTTATTGTATTATAGAATGCTATCAGGTTAGTCAAGCAGAACTTCCTGGAATGGGCTGCCCAGGTAGTTTTTGGAGTCTCCTTCTCTGAAAACATTTATAACCCACCTGGACATGTTCCTGTGTGACTTGAGCTAGGTGATTCTGGTGTGGAAGGGGGATTGGACTGGATAATCTCTTGAAGACCCTTCCAATCTCTAACGTTCTGTGATTCTGTGAATATGTAATTTATACTCAAACCTCTTCCATGTATCTTATAAAACCCTTTGGTTAATTTTTATTTAAAAGGTCATTAGTAGATGGTCTAATGGAATTTCTGCTGCAAACTTATTGCTTGCCCAGAGGGATTCAACTTCACCAAATTTTAAGAAGACAATCCCGAAGAGCTAAAACTGCTGGGACAAAGAGTTGAGTCACTCTACAGTGATGACTGAAAACTTAGTCAGGTATGCTCAGCCACTGAGTGGGAACTGCTGGTGTTAAACGTAAGCAGGAACAGAATTTGGTGTTTTCTCTCTGCACTGTGTACCATGGGAAATAATATTTTTCCAATAAATTGTCTTTTTCTACATAAAATGTCATTATCCAGGGTCTGACTCACCCAGGCTTGTGTAAATGTCCATGCTCTATTTTTAAGCTGTAAAATTTCTCAGATATTGTGAGGAGATTAGAAAATTCCTTCATTGTGATGTTTCAGGAGATGGTTTAACTATTGGGTGTTCTAAGGCAGATTGTTAATCTTGATAGACAAGGGACAATGGATGTGAGCTGGAACACAGGAGGTTCCACATCAATATGAGAAGGAAATTCTTCACAGCGAGGGTGACAGAGCACTGGAAGGGGCTGCCCAGAGAGGTTGTGGAGTCTACTTCTCTGTAGAAGTTTAAAACCCGCCTGCACGTGTTCCTGTGTGACTTGATCTAGATGATCCTGCTGTGTCAGGGGGATTGGACTAGATGACCCTTCGAGGTCCCTTCCAATCTCCAATGTTCTGTGACTCCATGATTCTGTGATCTTGAAAGTCTTTTCCAACCTTGATGATTCTATGATTCTGTGATTCTACAATTCTGTGATCTTGGAAGAAAAGCCAATCTTTCTATAGTTTTGATGGCCAAAGGCAGCCTCAGTACTATAAGTTTCCTGATAAATAGTAGTTTATTTTCAGATTATTTTCTCCCTAACACTTCTGACGCATTTTGTTGGCAGAACTTTGATGAATGGGATTTGGCCTAAGATCTCTGCCCTAACTTTCTTCCCCTTGGAGGATTTAAAGACCTTCAGCTCACCACCAGGCTAACAAATGTTGTAAAGTCTCCTTAGCTTGGAGATGATCAGGGCACTCTTGCTTTCTATCTAGGTTGTTCTGGCTTTGAATAACAAAGACTAACAAGAAAAAATCAATATATTAAAGGCTAAACCTACAAGTGCTTTTCAATGATGCAACGTTAAGCAAACTTCAGGCAAAAAAGCACGCGTGGCATTCAAATTTCCATTAGTCACTCAGAGTGGAAAAACTGACGTGATTGTCAATTAGTGGGATGGGAGATGCAGCTTATTTAATCACGAAACAACAATGCAGTGCCAGGCTCCTTAGTTAAAACAAATGTCTCATTACAAAGGTACTTTGATATTTCTTGTATTTATATAAGATCAGTCATCATCCAGGTATTGAAAAGCTATTAAATTAAACACATGTAGACTTCACCAAATGTAGTTTCTACCCCTCCCTTCCAAGGTTTCATCACTTTTGGCAAGCCTATGCACCACTGAAGGCTAATGGTGAGCTAACACTTTCTTAAAATGTCTGTTTCAGAAATGCAGAAGAGGTCTGTGAGCATCTCCCAGCTGCTTCAGTAGATGAGATTTCTGACTTTGTCTTGCTCGGATGAATAATTTGCTGCCTTCTAAGCTGTGAGTCAAAAAAACAGCTGGTTTTGCCATTCTGCAGTGGTCACGTTGCCAGAATTAGGAAAGCAGTGCCAACATGTACCTGATGTGAGCAGAGCTCAAGGGCCAGTGTGTTGTGAATAAAGACTTTCTTCCTTTATTTTATTTTTCTTAGTGAGTTTGTTCAGCATTCCATTGGGGTGGGGCTACTCTTTTACACCCAGTTTGCGTAGAAGTGCATGGGAGCAAACAAGTGTGGGCTAGAAAATATTACTAATTCTACATGGTTCTTCCCCTACTCTCCATACCAACGAAATAATGATTAAGCATGACCTCAGATGATACAATTTTTGTCTTCAAAACAGCTAAACACCTATTTATCAGAGTCCTGAAAATTTCTGCTCTCTTTAACAGCATACCAAGGCTTCTCACAGAGCCACCAAGATGATGAATGGAGTAAAACACCTCCCTTAAGAAGAAAGGTTGAGGGAGCTGGGTCTCTTTTAGCTTTCAGCTAAAACCTTTAGATGTTTTAGCTCTAAAGAGTCTCTTTAGAATGGAGACTGAGGGGTGACCCTATTCATGTTGATAAATTGTGAAGGGTGGGTGTCAGAAGGATGGAGCCAGGTTCTGGTCATTGACATCTAATGATAGGACAGGAGGCAATTGGTGTGAGCTGGAACAGAGGAGTTTCCACATCAATATGAGAAAAAAATTTCTTCACAGTATGGGGGACAGAGCACTGGAAAGGGCTGCTGAGTGGGGTTGTGGAGTCTCCTTCTCTGAAGGCATTTAAAAACCCGCCTGTATTATGTTCCTGTGCAATTTGGTCTAAGTGACCCTGCTTAGGGTCACTAAGTGATGGGACTAGATGATCTTTTGAGGTTCCTTCCAATCCCTAATGTTCTGTGATTCTTAATTATTTGCCTGCTGCTCATTACAACTATATAGAGGTCCTATCCCTGCACCACCTAGGATCAGGATAGGACCACCCCTGAGACACTGATGGGTGGGAACATATTAAAACTGGTGATTTTCCAGATGTGACTATGTCCTGCTTGGTGCTGTTCTCTAGCTGAACTAAGAATAGCTCAGTCATGTTTAGTTTCAAGGTGAGGGATGAGGATAAAGCACAGTCTGATACCACGGAATTTATCAAGAAAGGTGACTAACGCCGCTGGAGTTTGCTGTGTCTGAACAGCAAGAGCTGTTCACCACCCTATATCGGGATGGAGGCGCAAGGGTGTTGTTGGACACTGCTGGACACATCCTTTCTGGTAGTTGTAGAGAGTGGTGATGTCTCCTCTCAGCTTCCTCTTCCTAGAAACTTGCTTCCTAGAAGAGAAGCTAAACACTTAATGCTGATGGGAAGTAGAATAATCTGTATCATTTGCCTTTGCTCCCACACACAGCTTTTACTTCTGTTTTATTAAATGATTGTTGTCTCAATCCTCTAGCCTCTCATTGTTTTTTTCCTGTCTATCCAAGAAGGAGGAGTGATAGGGCAGCTTTCATTGGCATCTGGTCCCTAGCCAGGACCAAATCATTTGATATAGGACTCACATGGTGGAGACACATTAGCCAGTGAAGCATGTAATGAGAGAATGAAGGGTCATGATTTCAGGCTGAAAAAGGGCAGATTGAGGCTGGACAGGAGGAAAATGTTCTTGAATCTGAGAGTGGGGGATCTCTGGAACAGGCTGCTCAGAGCGGGTGGTGGAGGCTCCATGCCTGGAGCCATTGCAGGTCAGGCTGTCTGGGGCTCTGGGCAATCTGTTCTAGTTAGAGATGTTCTTGCTTGTTGTACAGGGGCTGAATTAGATTACCTTTGATGGTTTCTTCCAATCCTATAACTCTATGATTTATGGGCAAGATGGTCCCTCTTTTCTGCACTCCGAGCTGACAGCAGGCTGGTGAAGCTGAGACTTTTTACCAGGTAAGTTCCAACTACAAATAGCCAATCTGACCCTGCTGCTCATTTGTCTTGCTTGACATCATCTCCTAGACTGATGGGCCTCTTCCTTAGCTCGTTTACAAATCACCTAAGTCTTGTTCCTGCTGTTCACAGCCAGCACTTTGTTTTTGGAAGAGCTAATTTGGCATACTCATTTAATAATTGTAGGGTAACCACTTCTGGTCACGGGTAGCCTGTTTTTGTCAAAAGAGTTGGATGTAGAAGGAGAAGATGCAACCGTTTTCTCTCCTAAATCTTAAAATCCCTCCAGTGAATTCAGAGGAAAGTCTTTTTAACAAAACCCACCCTGCTGTGGCAGGAGGATTGGACTTTATGACCTTTCGAGGTCCCTTCCAACCCCTAATGTTGTGTGATTCTGTGAAGAATAACAAAAGGACAAACACTGTTTTGTGACACAGATGATTATTTTTGTCATAAGAAAAGTTCTGGGTGATAGAACTGCTTTAGGTTTTGGGGGTTGTTGATGTTTTTTATCTTATCCAATAACTTAAAGCAAATATCTTGTAAAGATTTTGGCCAATGTTTTCATATTACATACAAAATACAGAACAGAGTTAACCGGCCATCTCTGGCAGTAGGATGTGCCAAATATCTGCCAAAAATCTCGCATAAGCCAATGACTCCAAGCAATTTTGCTCACATTCTGTAAATAGCCTTTGCACAACAGCCCTTCAAATGCAAACAGTGTCAAGACATACAATTAAATCATATGTTGACCCTCAAAAGATGGTGAGGTGGGGTTTTTTGCCTTAATTAAAACAATTTTAAAATGAAGTAAGATTATTTTTCCCTTATTTAAAACCATTTAAAAAGAAGTTAATTTTACTTGACCTCATTTAGTTGAAGATGTCCTTGCTTATTACAGGGAGTTTATATTAAATGACCTTTGACGAGGCCTTCCAGCCATTCTGTGAAAAGTTCTGGTTGTTGCTGGTTTCTGCCTTTCTGCCAGCTTTTCCCTTTTGGCTTCTACCAAGGTTTGCATGATCTGTCAGATCAGTAGGGAGAGGCCCTTGTCTCCCCTCCAACAAGAACCCTATTTATTTACTGTGTGTTGATGTGGGTGTCTCCTTCATTTACATCCTGTTCCTCCTAAGACACTTAGTTCTGCTAGCAGCTGGCTTAAGTTTACTACTGTCGGGTCAGGTTTGCCCATTCAGCATCATTTGAGAACACTGAATTCCTGATTAGTTATATACACTGTTATTATACAGGGAGCTGGTTTCCTTCTCAGCCAAACCATTTCTCTCAGACTCACGGAAATCAGGCTCTTCATCAATGTGGAAAGTCTGGGTAGGCAGAACCAATGTGAGAACACAGCTGGAATATAGTCATTATAGTGGAGACAGACTGCAAAGAGGAAAAAATTACTTGGAGAAATGAAAATTTATTTCATTTTGTTGTATTAGAAAGCTTTGAAGGACCTAAATCCACCCTCGTTCAAAAGATTTTATGTTCACTTCTAACTGGTTCCAGGGAAATTAATTTTGGATTAAATTATCTTCCCAGGTCTGACTGAAGGTAGGACTTGGCATATTCCCATATGAAATGAAACTCTAGTGCTTTCCCACTGAATCCTTGGTTAATTCCTTGCAGATGTTGTTTAAGGAGGAATTTTGAGTGGGGTGATACTGAGTAGAGGATGTAAGCAGCTATTACCTTTGTGGTCACCATAGACTGCTCTTCTGCAGGAGGTGGTCACCCTATTTTTTATTTAATTTCTATTCCCATGAGTAACACAACATGGGTTCCAAACAGGAAGACTTGAACAATTACCTAATAAAACTTGCTTCTTGGAAAAGCCTGAGGAACTGGGTTGTTGTCTTTTTGCCCCCCACAGGTTTCTGAGAAAAGCAGATTGTGTGAAGGGATATGATCTTCTTACTAAGTTTATCCATTTACTTGAACTCTAATGGTTTGGGTAAATGTAGATGCAAGTATCCAAAAAGAAAATTAATATGAGGGTAGGGTGAGTTTAAAGGTCATTTGAATACGGTACTGGTGTTGTTCAGCCTAGAGAATTCTCCAACAAGCTTATCGCTACCCTCCACTGCCTGAAGGGAATCTATAGGAAGGCTGGAGAACACCTCTTCACAAAGGGTTTTAGTGATGGGACAAGGAGAAATGGTTTGAAGGACAGTAGATTTAGACTAGATCTTAGGAAAAACTTCAGTGTAAGGGTGGAGAGAGACTAGAATCAATTGCCTGGAGAGGCTGTTGCTGCCCCCTCCCTGGAGGTGTTCAAGGCAATGTTGGATGAGGCCTTGAGCAACCAAGTCTCATTAAGAGACATTGCTGTCCATGGCAGGAGGGTTGGAATAGGTGATTCCTAAGGTTTCTTCCAATCTAAACCATTCTGTGATTCTGCCTATCCAGGGAATGAAGAATGTGAGTGAGATCTGTCTTATGGCTACGGAGGGGGGGTTTGACTGTATGGTTACTGACAACGAATGATGCAGGGAAAATTGGTAGTTTTAAACAGCAGCCTTCTGATGGAGTTCAGAGTCCATCCTCAGATGAGAAACCGTCTTGAATGTGGTCCAAGTGAAATGGAAGGATCCTGAAATTCATGGCCACATTTCTTGCAAAGTCCTTGGTTGAGATCTTGATATCTGTGTGACATTGGAACAGGCTGCCAAGGGAGGTGGTGGTGTCAACATCCCTGGATTTGTTTAAAGGTCATTTTGATATGGTACTTAGTGATATGGACTAGTAGTGAACTTGGTAGAGTAGGGTTAATGGTTGATGATCTCAAGGATCTTTTCCTACATAAATTTTTCTAGAATTTTATGATTTGCTGCTGTTTTTGAAACCCAGGGGATGGAAGGCTGAAAGAAAGGGGAAAACCTAAATAATGTCTACATTATTTAAATTTTAATGGTAGAGGTAAAGGATAGATGGCACACTATCTGCTCTCTAGAAATTTTTTGCAAAAACATGGGACCAATAGAGTTTGCAAGCATCTAGAAGAAAAGAATCACCTGACAAAATGCCAACACAGATTCATCAAGAACAAGTCATGTCCAAGCAATTTATTTTCTGCCTTTGAAAATAAAGAAGGGCTTCATAAGAGAGAGAAACAGCAGATGTTACACGTTCTGCTTCTAGTACAAAATTGTTGTATTGTTTCACCTGACACATTTTTGGCAAGCAGGCATGGTCAGCTGCATGTGCTGAAGGCTCACTGCAACACAAGCTGGAAAAATAGTCTCAGGACTCAGTGGCCAGAAGTTAGTGAGTGCCACCTGTGTGTGGCACTCATCAATACTTTGCATTAATCATTGGATGGTGAAATAAGTGTACAGTATTTAGATTTAGAGGTTATGTTAAGGTGGGAGGAAATGAGAATGTGTAGACAGCATTAAAAACGGTCTTGACAAGTTGGTGATGATGAGTCAACAAGGACAAGCACAGGGGACAGCATCTTGGAGGGAACCATCACCTTTTGAAACACAGAATTAAAAGAAACTGAGTTACCAACACTTTTGTAAAAAGGGAGCCAAAAGAATCTCCAAAAAAGGAATTGTCATGATCCACAGGTTGGATGAGTCAACAGTGCTGTTCTAAACACTATGGAAGTGAAATGAGGAGCTGGTCTGTGAGAAAAAGGTGAAGCGACATCTCTTCATCATTCAGTGGTGCAAGGTTTCCATGGCTCCTTTAGGTACTGTGCACAGAAGAACAATGTGGATAGAACTGGGTAAGAAGTAACCTGGTCAAAGACCTAGAACAAAGATCTCCAGAGGAAAGATAAAAATAATTTACATATATACATAACCAGGAGAAAAGCATAAGCCTCCTAATACATAAAAAACTGAAAAAGGCAAAGACAGTCTATTGTCCCATACAAATGGGAAATACATCAGAAAACACTGAACTAACATTGCAAAAAGAGCTCTTTAATTACAAGTTAAAGGTCTTCCTTAGTGACAAGGAAGTGCCGTGGAGGAAAGCTGTGGCACACTGGCAGCAAGATACAGTTCTGAAGATTACATTAAGCAAATGTTATTCCCTAGGGAATTATGTGACAGATCCTGCTTTGGTCAGGAGGATGGAAGGTGCCCTTTACTAGGTTTCTTCACATATTCCAGTCTGCAACACGGAGCAGTAGTCAGGAAAGTTTTATCCAAAGTCTCAAATTTACTTCCAAGCCTCAATGCAGGGGTGTAGATCACGACAGAAGCAGCCAGGAGACACCGATAAACTGACCCATAATTTTAGGTATGATTTATATTTTACATATTTCTGCTTTCATCCACAACAGACATTTTATCCATTGTAGGGGTTTTCAGCTGCACCCTCGTACCCAAATATACAGCCAAATATACAATCAAAACCCAAGCATGCACATTGAATTACAGAATCATAGAATCATAGAATCATAGAATTGTAGAATCACAGAATCATAGAATCATGAAATCATGGAATCACAGAATCATAGAATCATGGAATCATGGAATCATAGAATCGTAGAATCACAGAATGTGCAGGTTGGACATCCAAAGGGCATCTAGTCCAACTGCACTACAACAAGCAGGAACACCTCTAACCAGAACAGATTGCGCAGACCACCATCCACCCTGACTGTGAACAGCTCCAGGGATGGGGCCACCACAGCCTCTCTGGGCTGCCTGTTCCAGGGATCTCCCACCTTCAGATTCAACAACTTTCGCCTCATGTCCAGCCTCAATCTGCCCTTTTCCAGCTTCAAACCTTGACTCCTCATCCTGTTATTCCCTGCCTTTGTGAACTATTCTTCCCCAGCCTTCTGACAGCTCTTTTCAGGGATTGGAAGGTCCCCCTGGAGCCTTCTCCTCTCCAGGCTGAACAACTCCAACTCTCAGTCTGTCCTTCATAAGAGAGAAGTTCCAGCCCTCTGATCATTTTTGTGGCCTCCTCTGGACCTGCTCCAACTGCTCCTCATCCTTCTTGTGTCTGGGGCTCCAGAGCTAAATGAAATATTGTGGTCTGGAAGTCAAAGTCTGTAAAACTGTTGAATTAAGCATCAAAAGATTGGCAAGGGCAGCTTTTTTTGTGTAACCATCACCCCTTTTAAAAACAGTGTTCTTTTATTTAGGAGTAAGTGAGAAACAAATAGCCCTTTCATTTATCAAGGAATTGTTTGGTTCAGATTAGCCATCCACATGCAAATGATTCAACGACTTATTCCAGTATCTCGGTGGCAAGGCCTTTTTTCAATTTCCAAATTGTATCTCTCTGTCTTCAGAGCACAAACAATGGGTATGGAAACTTGCTCACGCTGCAATTACAAACATCACTATTTTCTGTACTTTATTATCTCCCTAATAACCAAGTGTTTGCTGTCTCTGCAGATGAACAGATAAATGTGCGCTGGTTTCTTTGGAAAGCACCAGGATTTTGCTGTTTATGTCTACATATATTTCTCTCAAGGTAATCTTTCCATTACAGACTAGTATGCACTTTACCAGATTTTTTTCTCCTATATGGAGAGTATTCATGTGTGGAAGTGCTAGTTCAGTCAGAAAAAAACTCCAACCAAAGAGAATGCAAAAAATATCAGTTAAAAGCTGACACTGCAAGGATGCTGTTTCCCTTTAGGGTTGTCCCTAAAGCCAAAGAAATTTTACCCTCACTCTTCCTATTAGCAGGGGGAGCGGTCTGCTGAGCTCAGAGACAAAGTGGAATGTAAATGTTACCGTCTGGAAAGCAAAATCCTTGGCAGATTAAAAAAAAAAGCACTGATAGGGATTCAAGGTTAAGAAAACAACTAAAAAAAACCCCACAAAACCTCTGTGTCCATGAGTGCTTAAAAAAATTAAAAGTAAACCTGAGATCCTGAAATGAATTGCCCAGGAAGGTGGTGGAAGCCCCATCCTTGGAGGTGTTTAAGGTCTGGCTAGATGAGGCTCTGTCCAGCCTGATCTAGGGTGGAGTGTCCCTGCCCATGGCACGGAAGTTGGAACTGGATGATCCTGTGGTCCCTTCTAACCCGACTGACTGTATGACTTGGTCTAGGTGATCCTGCTGTGGCAGGGGAATTGGACTGGATGATCTTTTGAGGTCCCTTCCAATCCCTAATGATTCTATGATTCTATGATAAACCCCAATTGCACAAGTCGACCAAATGTAGAAGAGAACAAAAGGATTCAAAACATTGGATTTGGAGCTCTGTGTTATGGCAATGCTAATATGAGAAAGACCATCTTCCCAGTGAGGGTGACAGAGCACTGGAAGGGGCTAGCCAGGGGGCTTGTGGAGTCACGTTCTTTGGAGATGTTTAGAATCTGCCTGGATATGTTCCTGTGTGATTTGATCTAGGTGGTCCTGCTGTGGCAGAGAGATTGAACTAGATAATCTTTTGACATCCCTTCCAATTCTTAATGCTCTGTGATTCTGTGGTATTTTTTCACGCAATTAATTTACGAACAAATTTGGGGTTTCTAGGAAAAACTTAGATTTGTTTCAGAATTCTTCTACAAAGCTTGAGAACATACAGCATTCACTTGAAATTGCTGTACTGTGTTCTAAGGGGAAAATGAAGCCCATCTCAATTTGCCAAGCCAAATTGTTCAGCGCCAAAATAAATTATTTTTGTTTTTATTCTGCTTTCTTTTGTCAGAAAGTGCCAAAAAAACTGGTGAACTTTTAGGTTTGCCACTAGAAATCTGAAATAACACCAGCACATATCCTTCTCTGACTCGTGCTGATGATTCTGAACCAGAGAGCTCTGGAAATAGTTTGGTGAAGTTGTCCAAGGATCTTGTGGCTGCCCCACCCCTGGCAGTGCTGAAGGTCAGGTTGACTGGGGCCCTGAGTAACCTGCTCTAGTGAAGGTGTCCCTGCCTGTGCAGGNAAAATTGTGACTGCTTCACCCCTGCAGTGTTGAAGGCCAGGTTGGCTGGGGCCCTGAGTAACTTGCTCTAGTGAAGGTGTCCCTGCCTGTGCAGGGGGCATTGGAACTGGGTGATCTTTAAGGTCCCTTCTAGACCTGGCCATTCTAGGATTCTATGAAGTTATAGTCCCCATTCCTACACACGAGCTTGATTTAGTCGAAGAGCCATTGTATTAAAAAAAGTATCACTTTCAGGACTGGGATTTTAAATGCTGTAATGTTTATAGAAAACACACTATTTTTGCTTTCTGGTGTGATTCCTCATGTGCACTTTTTACCCCCCCTCTTTTTGTCATCACACTTACAGGCCATCAGTAACAAAATTTTTAATACACTCTTTAGTGGTGCATTGATTTATTTCATGACCTCATTTCAACTATTTCCCCTTTTTTTCAACTCAAAATGCAAAAGATTTGGCATTATCACAGTAGATCAGGTTGGAAGGGATCCCAAGGATCACCCAGTCCAACCCTATAAGCTAAAGAAATCCAGTTTGTATGAGATTGTCCAGCACCCTGTCAATCTGAGCCTTAAAACTGTCTATAGTTGAGGAATCCACAACTTCCCTGGGAACACCATTCCAGACACTAATTGCTTTCACCACGAAAAATATTCCTCTGAAGACCAATCAGAAGCTTGCCAGAAGCAACACCAGTCCTTTTCTTTTCTATGGGACTCCTTGTGAAAAGGGAGTCTCCATCTTCTTGCCAGTCACCCTTCATGTACTGGTACATAAGTAACAGGGTCTCCCTAAGTCTTTTCTTCTTAAGGCTTAACAAACTCAGCTCTCTTAGCCTCATGTTGGAGCTGTTTACCAAAATGACACAAGTTCATAGTGCTGCAACCTGGAATTTTCACTCCTTTCATGGCACAGGGTTTGCTGCTGACCGGATCTTATTGGCACAAAACGGTTCTCACATACATATCTGCAGGATAAAGGCAGCTCTTGTTCTTCTCCCTAGTGCATCTATTGAAGAATGTGTTATAAACTTAAATACCTAATATTTCTTGCCTCCAGCTGAGCTCTCACATGGAATCAGAGACTGTATTGGGTTGGAAGGGACCTTCCAAAGATCATCTAGTCCAACCCCTCAGCAACAGGCATGGACATCCAATGGCATTTTTGGTTTAAAACGTTAATTATGCCCTTTGCAACCAAATTCTGTTGCTAGTTTAAAATTTGCTTTTCCTTGATGGATATCATCAGATCTAAAATGTGTGATGTTGCTTCTTCCCTTTAAAGACTCCTAGGGCTGCCTTTTCCCTCTCCCATTCCACTGTGTCCACGGCAAAGTGTTGGAGATACGACAGCCGCTGAGTTACATCAGGAGGGAGAAATAGCCCACCCCACCTGCAAGGAGAGCTGCTGTTTGTGTGTGCTCTCTAGAAAAGATTAATTCAGAGCTGCGAAATCAAAATGTGTTGAGAGACTGTTCCCAGGTAAACAGCTGCTGCATTAGATTTTCATCATCATGGGGCTGATGAGATTTACTTTGGGCTGCTTCTTTTTCCACTGGCGCTGAGCCACAGTGATAAGAATTCTTGTCTTTCTGCTAGTTATATTTTAACCTACCTGCTAGTTTTCTTATTTGAGTAGTTAAACAGAGCAGATTTTGGAGTAAGCTCTGAAGTCACTTTGCAGTTCTACTTCAAAGACGCTTCTGCCGTCAAACACCCTGCCCACCGGCAGCTGTAACACTTTAATGCATGTAATTGCCTTATGTAATATAGAGAAATTAATTAACAGATGTCCTGGGCTCTTTACTGGCTTGAAGCAGGTTCTTTCTGCAGATTCATAAGTGCACAGGGGAAGTCAGCATTTTCCTCACAAACCAGAGCCGGGATCCTGGTGGTGACTGCATTAGCCAGCGCTGGGAACCTATTTTTAGACCTTCAGCTATTTATGTAATTGAAGCTTTTCCCACTTTCAGCTAATGCACTCTCTGTTGTGTAACTCAGCTGGCAACCAGCTTGGTGCACGGGATAGAGCCACGAGAGGCTCCACAACACGCTGGGGGAGATAAAGAGCCGCTCTTGGGGCTGGGGATTGAGCATCAGTCAAAACAAAGAATTATAGTAAGTGCATGTGTAGGTGGAGAGTTCGTTAAGTAACTCTGAAAGAGCTGGGTGGTGTTTACTTACATGGCTGAAAACACATTAGCGCTGTGAATTTCCTGCGTATGAAGTGATACAACCCAGGAATCCATGAACATCGAGAGGCCACTTCAGTCTCTAAGAGCAAAGGGCTTTATTCTAGCGAGGCACCACCCCCTGCTCAGGTCCACATCCACACCAGGAGCAGGAACCTCACCAAGTCAAACATTTTTTTATGGTTTTAACCTCGCTGGCCTTCATAATTCCAGTTTGAATGTGAGGATTGTGTGAGACCCATCAGGTAGAGTTCAGCTGCTCAGCACCTGAATCTAGGGTTCAGTGCTCCTGCCTACAGCTGGCCCAGAGCGTGATACAACAAGCCCACAACCAGCTAAAGCTTGAAAAATACGAAACTTTGAGGGATTTTGCTAAGTGAATTAACTACTGTGAAAATGCCTTGCACACACTCAGTTCAATCAATGGCATAGCCTTTAACTCCCGTCTCACCACTTTGCGTATCTTAAATCCTAATCCCACTAAACTCTGCCCTCACTTCTCCACCAACATGTGATCTTTGGGCACAGCAGAACATTGAGTGCACAGGCTGCTTCAGGAAAGTGAGATGATTTAGTGATCTGAAGTCATCCTGCTGTGGCAAGGGGATTGGACTTTCGAGGTCCCTTCCAATCCCTAATGATTCTGTGATGCTATGACTCGCTGTTCCTCTGAAAGTTCAAATAATTTGCTTGAAATAAAGGAAAAATCATTAGCTTATGACAGTAAAGCTTCCTTTATCTTGTAACCAAACCAGTAATTTTATTTTGTAGTATGTGTGGTTGAGAAAAGTCAGAATTATTAGACATTCTTTGGGGAGAATTAATAGTTTTCTTTAATAATTAGAATTACATACCATGTTCAGTTATTGTTTCACCCAAAATCACAAAACCACAGAATCACAGAACATTAGGGATTGAAACAGTCATTGAAGGCTCATCTACTCCAATCCCCCTGACACAGCAGGATCACCTAGACCAAGTCGCACAGGAACATAGCACAGGTGGGTTTTAAATGCCTCCAGAGAAGGAGACTCCACAAGCTTCCTGGGCAGCCCTTTACAGTGCCCTGTCACCCTCACTGTGAAGAAGTTCCTTCTCACATTTATGTGGAACGTCCTGTGTTCCAGCTCACATCCATTGCCCCTTGTCCTATCACTAGATGACACTGAGCAGTGCATGGCTTTATCCTCCTGACACCTGACCTTTCCAGGTCCCTTTCTTCTACTCTGCTCTCCAACAGGTCAGTCCCCAGCCTACCTGGGGTTGTTCTTGCCCAGATGCCAGATTCTGCCCTGACCTTGTTATAGTTCATTCCACGTCTCCCTGCCCAGCTCTCCAGCATGCCAGGTCCTGCTGAACAGCAGCACAGCTTGCTGGGATGTCAGCTACTCCTCTCAACTTTGTGTCATCAGCAAACTTGCTGACAGTGCTCTCCAGACCCTCATCCAAGTCATTAATGAATAGATTGAATAGCACTGGGCCTAGTATCAACCTCCATTAGATACAGGCCTCCAACTAGTCTCGGTCTCATTGACCACTACTCTCTGGCTTCTATCCTGCGGCTAGTGGGTAGCAATGTAATAATTCAAAATTAAATAAATTTCATTCAGGAATGTTTGAGGTAGTTTTAATTAGATGAGTTCTTAAATTTTCAGTATGTTCCAAGCAAAAAGATCCCCTAACAATATTCAGTGTAGACCACATACATCTCCAGCCCCACAGTAAAAGCCAAAAATAGAAGCTAGAATATGGAAAACAAAGCCAGGACTGTCACGGTGCTGGGTTGTACAAATCTGTCTTCACTTGAAGACGGTTTTAAAACACCTTGCACAAAGAATTAATCACAAATACCATTAATGATGTAAAAGGCAAAAGGTTTTCAAAATGCTTTTAAGGTCTCCAGAGGAGAAAACTAGGTGCTTACCCTTGCTTTTGCTCCACGGCAGACTTTCACTCCCCCTGCAAACTTTCTTTATGGTATCGATGTGGTGAGTCAGGCAGTGCCAGCTCAGCTCTGCTGGATGCAGATCCTGAAATTACACTATTAACAGAGGTAGGTTTGGTTGGGGCTGAGATTGGGATCCCTCCTGTTCTCTGTAAGAGCAAAATAATGACTCACCAGATCATAGAATCATAAATTCTGTGAAGTGCACCTCACCAGAAAGCCCATACGTTGATAAGAAACCTGAATTCAGGTGCATGAGACGCTGACACTAGCAAGAAACCACCGGCCTGAAGCCCAAATCCACAGTTACTCCAAGTCTCACCTAGCAAATTAATTTATGGCAGGAGAGAGAAGTGCAGTTGTGTTGCTGGATTCAAAGAGTCATTAGTTTCAAACTGAGCATCCAGGAGGGAATATATGAATCTGGGCACAGCACGATGTTATTCCTGATCCTTATTGTTTCTCTTCCTTCAATAACACTCTTCCAAGAAGCATATCCTGCTATTTGGAAATGAAATAAACACAGAACACCTGCCCAATTTTTTTGATTTTCAGAAGCTACAGCCAAGCACAGCTCTGGGTGGACAGGGCTGTCGTATCAGACCGTGCGTTATTAGCTCATAGTTTGGAACTCAGTGCTGTCCATTCCCGTGCATTTTGGGAAGGAAGTGGAAAAGATGGCCCAAGCTTTATAAAACATAAATTTATAGAAATGCACATCGTGAGACAGCCGGCTCGGAGGATTATTTGTTACAACAGCAGTGCCAAAGCAATTACCGGAGGAAGAACTTTTGAATGAAGAAGGTCTCGTGGAAGACCTCTGTTCAAAAGCACAAAACACACGGCAAATCATGTAGGTTCGTGACACTTTGTAAACCGGTGCATTTCTGAGCTGGAACAACGAAAACACGAAATGAGTCTGTAAAAGCTGCCAGTTCTCAGCTTGGTCTTTTAAAAGAAAATGCAGAGATTGTTACATAAAAACAACACAATTCAAAAATTTGCTTTAAGGACAAAGACAAAATTTAAGACACATTTTGGGATTCTGACTCAGTATTGAAAAGTTAAACACTCAAGGCCAGGTTGGAAAGGAAAACTGGAGAGGGATTTTTTCCAAGGATCTGTGGTGATAGGATTAGGGGGATGGGTTCAACACAAAAGTGGAGACATTGAGATGAGATCTGAGGCAGAAATTCCTCGCTGTGAGGGTGCTGAGGCCCTGGAACACGTTGCCCAGAGAGGCTCTGGCTGGTCCATCATCCCTGGAAGTGTTCAGGGCCAAGCTGGATGGGGCTCTGGACAACCTGGTCTGGAGAGAGGTGTCTGACTATGGCAGAGGTTTGGAACTGGATGATCTTTAAGGTCCCTTCTAACCTAAACCATCTGGTGATTCTGTGATATTCACAGCTTTTATTTATTTATTTTTGAGTGGGTTGCGGTTTTTTTCACTTTTAGGGTCTTTAGTGAAATTCCAAACGATGTGCACCCCTCTGCATCCAACCATCCTGGTTTCCACAGCACAGAGACCTGGACAAAGACTGTGAACGCTGCAATGGCATTAGGTCTGCCCCAACTCCTGAGCAAGGCCAGCCTGAGCAGACAGATGGTTGGCTGGATGGCTGGCCGGGTGGATGGACTGGTCAGGCACTGGAATGGGCTGCTCAGTGTGATGGTTGAGTTTAAAAAATGCTTAGTTGTAGGACTGAGGGATCTGGTTTAGGGGTGAACTTGTAGAGTAGGGTTGATTGCTGGACTCAGTGATCCCAAGGGTCTTTTCTAACCTGGATGATTCTCTGATTCTGTGATGGATGGAAGGAGAGAGTTTGGGCTACTGAGACCTAATCGAGCTGTCACTGTACCCCTTTCCATATCACTTTTTTCCTTGGAGAAAAGGTGGTTTGTTTTGCTGCACAGGCTTGCTTCCTGCCCTTCCCCCATGCCAACGCATCACACATGGGCTGTCGAAACCATCATGTAAGGCAGAGACAGCAAGAGGGCAACTTCTTGTTGGAGCATTCTGAGGCAGGACCGGGAGCCTTATACAACTGCTGCCTCACTCATACTTTTTCCCGTGAGTTATCAAGACTTGTCTGTAGCTTTTTTCCTCTTTATTTTTTTTCTCTGTGCAGCTATTTTATAATGAATGTCACGTGGGTCCAAAAAACAACAATAAAATATGTAGTTTCCCACTAGTGATGACTCCTGGCAATGAGTATCATATGTCCTAATCTGAAACAAAGGCAGCACAGGAAGAGAGAGAGTGACTCAGTCTCTGAGTCCCAGAAAGTAAACACTGTCTAACCAGTCTTATCTGGTTTTTAGGAGCTCGAATGAGACGTTTTGCTGGGCCTGGATTTCTGTCACGTAGGTGTATGTGTTAGGGACAGGAACACAGCATGTGAACTCCGTTGAAAATGGGTTGCTGAATGCTCCTTAGCTGAGAGATGTGAGAGGTACATTAAATGCCTCCCCTGGAAGAAGAGGTCGTATCGTAGGAAGCCGATGCTGTGTTTTCTCCTGAATAGGTTCACCAGCATTTTTGGCAGTGGTTTGGAAAACAGAGGGAAATGGGACTTCTGTTGTAAAAGGAAATTACGGTGCTGCTCACCCCCTGTCCAAGTCAGTGCAAGTCATTTGCTGGATGAGGCCACCTTACCTCCACAGCTCTCATGTGTCTCCTCAGCTGCAAATGTCACAGATGTCCAACGTGCGGCAGAGAGAGGTGCTGCTATTTCCTAAGGTGTTCTGGAGTCCCACGTCCAGTTCTGGAGAACCCAACACAAAAAGGATGTGAACTTGTTGGAGTGAGTCCAGAGGAGGCCACAAAATTGCTCAGAGGGCTGGAGTTTGGGTTGTTCAGCCTGAAGAGAAGAAGGCTCTAGGATGACCTTATAGTGACCTTCCAGTCCCTGAAAGGGGCCTGTTGGAAGTCTAGGGAAGGCTATTCACAAGTGCAAGGAACAATGGGATGAGGGGGTCATGATTGGAGAACGGTTGGAAGCTGGAAAAGGTTAGATTTTGGCTGGACATGAGGAAAAAGTTGTTGAATCTGAGGGTGGGGGATCCCTGGAACAGGCTGCCCAGATTGGTGGTGGAGGCCCCATCCACAGAGCCATTCAAGGTCAGGCTGGCTGGGGCTCTGGGCAATCTGATCTAGTTAGAGGTGGTCCTGCTTGTTGTAGGGAGGATTAGACTAAGTGACCTTTGGAGGTCCCTTCCAACCGTATGACCCTATGATTCTGTGATGTCCCTCACTGAGGGACATTAAAGCTGATAGTCATCTAAGTAGGTACTCTTCAGATGTGTCATTGCATGGGGGAAGATGATGCTTTACACCTGCAGTTCCAATAGCCCCATCCCTCTTTGTCTTTCCAGGGTGGTGTGCTCTCCTTGTGTATACGTGGCACTTAAGGACATGGTTTAGTCTGCGCTAGGCAGTGTTATGTTTACAGTTGGACTTGGTGAATCATTCCAAAATGAATGATTCTATGATTTGGTGACCTCCTGCTGGTGGACAAATGGCTGCTGAAAACCAATTGCTGGCCATGATCCTCTTGGAAGGACTTTGGAAGTTCTGATTAACTTGCTGTGCCTTGTCAACTCTTCTGTCCCTTCCTTCTCTTTCATATCATAGACTTATAGAATTATTAAGATTGGAAGAAACCATCAAACCAAACCCATCATGTCCACTAAACTCTGTTCCCTAGGGTCACATCTACTCACTTTTTGAACACTTTCAGGGACAGTAACTCCACCCTCTCCCTGGGCAACTTGTTCCAACCCCTGACCACTCTGCCAGGGAATAATTTTTTTCTGATGCCCAATCTAAACCTCCCCCTGGCACAACTTGGGGCCATTTTTTCTTGTTCTATTGCTAGTGACTTGGGAAAAAAGACCTACTACCTCCTCTCTACATCCTCGTCTCAGGTAACTGTAGAGAGCAATATGGTCTCCCCTTGACCTCCTTTTCTCCAGACTAAGCAACTCCAGTTCCTCAAGCCTCTCCCCATCACACCTTCCCTCCAAAAAATTCACCATCTTTGTTGCCCTTCTTCAGACCCACTCCAGCACCTCAATGTCCTTATCGTGTTAAGATGCCCAAAATTGACCGCAGTACTCAAGATGAGGTCTCCTTCCTGGAAAAGCTGGTGGAGTAAGAGCAAGCAAATCTCCTCACAGCACTGAAACAATGACCCCAAAAGAATGCGGCTTCATGTACAAGGACCAACACTGTGATTATATTTTAATAACACGCTAGCATGGCCTTTGAATGAGTTGTCCTCCCAGTCATCCCAGGACGATGCTGGCAGCCGGTGCTTTGTAAAGCACTTCTTGATGCACGTTGGAAAACACTGAGGTGCTGACTCCATCTCACAGATGGAGAAAACACCGAATGAGAAATCAAGTGACACCGTTAAAGTGGAAGAGCAGAACAAGGAACTGTGGGCAGCTCTATCTGCTGTCCCAGAAATTCAGGCCAGCATTCTTCAGGCATCAACATTTCCATAGCAGCTAAGCACTTAGTACCTACACTTGTGGAGTTTCATCCTCTCTTAAGGCAGCATCTTTGTAGATTAAGAAATGGAGCTACTAACAACTTGTTAAATTCTGTTCAACTTTATTTGAAAGTCTAAAAGCAACTGGCGTGGTCAGAGGTCCCTTACCGTGTTCGGGGAAACACTGGTGGTATTTCAGAAATGAGAACACCAGAAATTTTATCTGCTCAGATAGCAATCTGAAGCGAGTAAGTGCAACCCGGCTATCAGCCTAAAATGTCCTTTGTTGTTTTATTTTGCCACTTGGTGCCAGCAGGCTGTGCCAAGTGCAGACTCGATTTGCGTCACTGCTGCGGTGATTTTGCCCCAATGTTGCGATGTATAGCAGTGATAACCTTATAACTCTGGGTCTTGCAGGGAGTCAACAGTAAGAAGAAGGAGGCATGGTATAACTTCTTACTTTTTCAAATTTATTTCTTTTTTCTCCACTGTACAGATTAATGGAGACACTGGCTGCCAGTGGGGCTGGCTGCCCAATACTTTTTGGCTGCTGCAAGTGCATGGGCAATTCAGCTTTTTAATAAATCTTCAAAGGAAGAAGAACTGGAGAATAAAAACAGAATCACAGACTGGTTTAGACTGGAAGGGGCCTCAGAGCTCATACAGTTCCAGCCCTCACCTCAGCGACACTTCTTACCGACCAGGCTGGCCAGAGCCCCATCCAGCTTGGCCTTGAACATTTCCAGGCATGATGGAGCAGCCAGAGCCTCCCTGGGCAAACTGTTCCAGGGCCTCAGCACCCTCACAGGAAGGAATTTCTGCCCCAGATCTCATCTCAATGTCCCCTCTTTTAGCTGAACCCATCCCCCTAATCCTATCACCAGAGTCACAGAATTACAGAACATTAGGGATTGAAACGGACCTTGAAAGATCATCTAGTCCAATCTCTGCAACACAGGAGGATCCCCTAGCACCCCTTGGAAAAAGTCCATCCCCAGATTTCTTTTAGGTTCCCTTTATGTACTGGAAGCTGCTGTAACATTCTCCCAGAGCCTTCTCTTCTCCAATAATAAACAACAATAACTAAACAAAAATAATAAAAGTAATTATTTAAAGTAATAAAATAATAAATCAATTAACAAAAATAAGTACATTAAAATTTAACTGGCCAGGTATATAAATGAACAATACAATAAAATTACTAAATAAAAGCAGTAAAGTAATGAAATAATTTTAAAATATATATTAATAATAAAAAATGAAAAATAATCAAACTGAAATAATCAACCAATAAAATAATCAGATGGTGAAATAATAAACCCAGCATGTTGCCCAGAGAAGCCACAGGTTGGAAGTCTCCTGAGTCGGTGCTTAAACCTGGTCACCTTCCAGTATCCTCTAACAGCCCCAGCACCTACCCCAAGAGCCCCTTCTGCACCTCCAGATTGGGAGCCGTGGGAAACCACTGCATCACTCTAGAGCTGAAGCTCTGGTTTCCCACACGCTGGGTGAAGTGGAGGATATTCACCAGCAATGTGTTTCCTCTGCTCCCAGCACTGCGTCAAAATCAAACAAACAGGGAAAAAAAAANAAAAAAAAAAAAAAAGGAAAAAAAAAAAAAAAAAAAAAAAAAAAAAAACCCACAAAAAATATCCCTAAAACAAAAGAAAAACAAACCTCCCAACCAATCCCTAGACCCAACACAACAGAGGAGGTGCTCCTGCTACTCTGTTGGTTTTATCCGATCCTGGTTTTCAGTGGATTTTTGGGGATAACTTTGTTCAGGCTAAAAGAGAGGTCTCAGAATCATAGAATCATCAAGGTTGGAAGAGACCTACAAGATCAGGTCCAATTTTCAACCCAACCCCACCCTGCCCACCAAACTCTGTTCCTCAGGGCCATATTTGGAGGATTTTTTTTTTTTTAACTCCTCCAGGGACAGCAACTCCCTTCTTCCCGGGGCAGCCTGTTCCATCCCCTGACCACTCTGTCATGGAAGAGGTTTTTCCTGATGTCCAGTCTAACCCTAACTCGGCACAACCTGAGGCTGCTTCCTCTTGTTCTATTGCTGGTGACTTGGAAGAGGAGACTGACCTCCACCTTTCTACAACCTCCTGTGAAGTAGCTGTAAAAAGCTGTAAGGTCTCCCCTCAGCTTCCTTTTCTCCAGACTAAGCAACTCAGCTCCCTCAATCCGCTGCTCATCAGACCTGCCCTCCAGGCCCTTCCCTAGTTTCATTGTCCTTTGGGACATTCTCAGCACGTGACACAGATGCAAGTTTGTTGGTGACACCAAGCTGTGTGGGGTGAGTGACATGCTGGAGAGAAGGGAGATTATCCAGAGGGACTTGGACAGGCTGGAGAACTGTGCCAGTGCAACATGCATGATGTTCAACAATTGGCAGTGCAGAGTCCTGCATTGGATTGGGCAACACGAAGAACAAATCCATGCTGAGTGGTGAATAGATGGAAAGTAGCCCCCAGAAGGTCTTGGGAATGTCAGTAGACGAGAAGATGAACATGAGCTGGCAGTGTGTGAGGGCAGCCCAGAAACTGAACTATATCCTCAGCAGGATCAAAAGAAGTGTCACCCGAAGGGCAGAGGAGGAGGTTCTCTGCCTCTAAGGCAGAAAATCCCTCCCTGTGAGGGTTCTGAGGCTCTGGAATGGGTTGCCCAGGGAGACTGTGGGTGCTCCTAGAAGTGTTCAAGGCCAGGCTGGATGGGGTTTTTGGCAACCTGGTCTGGTGAGAAGTGTCACTGCCTGTGGCAGGGGGTTCGAACTGTGTGAGCTCTGAGGTTCCTTCCAGCCTAAGGCAGTCTGTGAATCTATGCATAGAAGAAAATCTTAGGCAAAACATGGTTTGGGGATAATTCTGTCACCTTGATTTTGGTGAAGAACCTGATTTCAGGAAAGCAGATATCAAGATCTGAAATTAGGTTCCTTTAAGACAAGTAATGAAAAATAAGATTTTTGGAGGGTGAGGACTAAATGAGTGGGACATAGGTAATGAAACAAGAATATTTTGCCTTAAATTCACATTATACAACTTTTCTGAGCTGGACAAAAAAACCAGTCTTTGCTGGTTTGTGGTGAGAAGAAATAAATTAGAAGGAAATTCAAACTCAGGGTATTCAATTTCTCTCTAACCTTCTCAAAACTAGGCTGTTTTTCCTAAAATATATAAATAGATAGGTAAAGAAATAAGTAGATAAACTAATAAATAAGTGCATAAATAAATAAACAGCTGTTTTTACAAAAATTTGCTTTAGAAATGACCATTTGACCTTTTTACTTTCTGTCTTAAAAAATACACCTGTTTTCAACAAACATTGCTGGGTTGTTTGATCAAAACCACTTTTTTCTTTGCTGATTAGTGTTTATCCACCTCTGCAATGATTCCAACACTCTTTGATCTTCAAAGTCAGTGACACCCAGCTCCTTCTTCTTAATTCTTGGGCTTTTCATTTTCTGCCTCACTTCTCTGTTATCTCCAACCAGGAATGTAGCCTCCCTTCACGACTGGATCAGCTCTGAGATCAGAGGATCTGGATCTCAGGTCTAGATGACCACATTCATCTGTCTGTGTCCTTCCAGATACCATCTTTACCTTGGACTTCATTGTCTAAATGAATCTGTTGAGGTTATGGATACGATGGGCACTAGACCTGAACACCTGATGGATGAGGCCAGGGTTTCTCAGCAGAAATGATGATGAACTTACCACATCGGCTTGAGACAAGATTGGCTTCAAAGGGAAGGGAAGGGGGGAACAGAGATAATTCGAAAGACCAAATGTGAGGCTGATAAAAGAAAAATCTTGCTCTTTGAATGATGACCAGGAAAGACAAGACTGCAGGAAGTAGATGGAAGTAGAGTGGTAGCAGAGAGCCTAAATGAGGGAGGAATGAGCCTGAATGACATGAAATTGCCATAAACCTGTGCAGGGATAAGAAAACAAGCAGTGCAAGGGAGCTCCAGGGTTGTTTCATTTTCTCCTTTGGGTTTCTTATCCTACAAAATGTTCAGGCTCAGAGCAGGGGAAGTACTTATGAAAAACTGAAGTTGGCATCACACAGACCTCAAAAGCAGTTTCCTGCATCTGCAGAACACCCTTAGAGCCCAAACACTGGTGGGCAGAGCTCAGGGGAGCAGAGTCCTGCTCTCTCCATTCCCCTTTGATTCATCAGCTGGAAAGGGGATAGCCCAGCACAGTGTGACCTGGTTTTTGCACTGTCCTTCAGGAACTTGATCACCGTCCAGAAAAGCATTCCTCAGATCACAGGCTGTTGACACAGTACCTCAATCTGAACCGTGAGCAGGCTGGATTCGTTCTATATTTACTGCTGCTGGAAGCCGCCAGGGATGGGGCTGTGCTGGGAACACTGCAAGTGCACTTGGTCCTAGTCAGCCCCAGAAAGTGAGGGTTACACAACACACTGGACTGAGGGCATCACCAGGCAATGCCCCTTGATCCAACCTGTTGAATATTACCCAAGGTGTTGTGGTTCTGGCCTCTCCTGCCACAGCTGAGCCGTGCTGGCAGAAAATTAGGGGGTTTTGTGCTTATTTCCCTGCCAACTCCATGACCTGTCCTACTGTAAGGTGCCAGTGCAAGCATGAGGGAACACAGAGAGTCAGACACTCTGGTGCAAGAGGGTACAAGACTCATCAGTGTCACAGGAATAGTGAAGAGGAAAAGTAAACAAGAGTAAATTTGATGCAGAGAGGGTAGGAGTAAGACTTTGCTAATGTGTTCTCAGCAGCACCCAGAGAACATCTCTTCCATGAAGAAAGAGAGGGTATCATTAGGCTGATGTTTTATATTCTTTAACCTGAATTTTTCAAATTTTCTAAAGGAAACTCATATTCCAGGTGTCTAAAAAGGGGTTATCACTAGGGTGAATATTTTTATTCCTTAAACTGATTTTTTTAACTCTTTATAAAGAAAATTCATAACTCAGGTCTCCAAAGAGGGGTTATTATTAGGCTGAAAGTTTTTATTCCTTCAACTGAATTTTTTGTAACCCTTTATAAAGAAAACTCAGATTTCACATCTCTGAAGAGAGGATATAATTAGTCTGAATGTTTTTATTCTTTACATTGATTTTTCTTTAAACTCTTTGTAAAGAAAACTCAGATTTCAGCTCTCAGAGAAGTACCAAAACTATAAAAAAATTAACAACTGATGTTGGGTTGGGTGTTTTTTTGTGGTTGTTGTTTTTCCCTTCTTCTTGTGTTACCCAGTATCTGTGGAAACACTATGCTTACCTAAGGATCTGAATTCCCCAGAAGTAAGCATCTGAAAATGGGCTTGAATTCAAATGTAGTGTAAGCCTGCATGTGCACGCAAGCCACTTCGCTGTACTTTCATATGTGCAATTTTCTTATCATATCTTCATCAGTGAACTCTCTGTACAGAAGACAGAGGCTGGTTTCTCCTTCTTTGGCTTCCCTCGGTTAGCTGAAAAAAAAAAATCTCTGACTCATGCTGATTTTTTTTTT
>VXBP01005053.1:0-11327 GCA_013400115.1 Rhinopomastus cyanomelas | reverse complement strand
TTTTTTTGTGGGTTTACGATGGCTTTACCTTCCAGCCTCAGTTTCCAGGCAAAAAAACAAAGGCTGGCAGGAGTGGAGTCTTATGTATTTCTGGGATGTTATGTACCCCTGGAAAGGACAAGATATGATCTAGGTGATCCTGCTCTGACAGGGGGATTGGTCAAGATGATCTTTCGAGATTCAATCCCTAATGTTCTGTGATTCTGCGATAAGTCTTATTAAAGTTTTCTAGTGCATATCAAGTGAAAAGCAGATTCAGGAGAAGAAACATTCAAACTAAGATTTCTGCATGTGATTCAAATATTTCTCACACATACACACCTTTCTGCATTAAGCTAACTTTATTATCTTTTCTATTCTGGGACCTTGGACAGTTTCAAACCAATAATCATAGAATCATTAGGGATTGGAAGGGACCTCGAAAGATCATCTAGTCCAATCCCCTTGCAACAGCAGGATCACCTAAATCAAGTCACACAGGAACACATCCAGGCAGGCCTTGAACATCTCCAGTGAAGGAGACCCCATAACCACACTGGGCAACCTGTTCCAGTGCTCCGTCACCCTCACCGTAAAGAAGTTCCTCCTCAGGTTGATGTGGAACCTCCTATGTTCCAGCTTACAACCATTGCCTGTCGTCCCGTCACTACATGACACTGTGAATAGCCCAGCTCCCTCCTCCCGACACCCACCCCTCAAATATTTGTAGACATTAGTGAGGTCACCCCTCAGTCTCCTCTTCTCCAAGATAAAGAGACCCAGCTCCCTCAGCCTCTCCTCATNACTTGCTGACAGTGCACCCTAATCCCTCATCCAAGTCATCAATGAATAGATTGAACAGGACCGGTCCCAGCACTGATTCCTGGGGCACTTCGCTAGATACAGGCCTCCAACTAGACTCTGTCCCACTGACCGCCACTCTCTGACTTCTGCCCTGTAGCCAGTTCACCATCCATCTCACTACCCAAAAATCTAGGCCACATTGCCTCAGTTTGTCTGCGAGGATGCTGTGAGAGACTGTGTCAAACGCCTTGCTTAAGTCAAGATAGATCACATCGACTGCTCTGCCATCATCCATCCACCTGGTTATGCCCTCATAAAAGGCTATCAATCAGAATTGTTTCGGAATTCTTGAGGGTTCACCTTCAGACTTGGTTATGGAAGGCTAATTTAATCTCTTTTCAAGACTAGGAGGCCTGCCTGGCTGAGCAAGTAGCTCCTGGACACACTGTTGCACAAAAAAGAAACTCTATAAGGACTGGAAGGTAGGACAGCTAGAATGGGGGGTACATAAGTACGCTTCCTGATCAGCTAGAGATATGGTTAGGAAAGCCAAATCACCGTTTGAATTGGGCCTAGCCAGGGAGGTCAAAGGGAACACGAAGAATTTCTACAAGTATATGAATGGCAAAAAGAAGACAAGGGAAGTTGTGGGCCCCCTCAGAAAGGAAACAAGTGACATGGAAAAGGCTGAGGTTCTCAATGACTCCTTTACCTCAGTCTTCACTGCAAAGACCTCCAGCTACACTCCTGAAGTTATCGAAAATAACAGCAGGGACTGCAAGGAAGAACTGCCCATCATAAGTGAAGATCTGGTTCATGATCACCTGAAGAACCTCAAAGTGTTCAAGTCCATGGGACCACATGGGATACACCCACAGGTCTTGAGAGAACTGGCAGATGAGTTTGCTAGACTCCTGTCTGTTATATAACAAAAGTCATGGTGGTCTGGTGAAGTCCCCACTGACTAGAAAAGGGGAAACATAATTCCTATTTTCAAAAAGAGTAGGAAGGAGTAGCCGGGGAACTACAGGCCAGCCAGTCTCACCTCTGTGTCTGGTAAGATCATGGAGCAGATCCAACTGGAGCCACTACTGAGACAGGAGAATAGTGAAGAAGTGATTGGCACAATCAGCATGGCTTCACCAAGGGCAAATCCTGCCTGACAAATCTGGTGGCCTTCTACGAACAGGTCACAACATTAATGGATGAANCACAGGCCAACCTCATGATGTTCAACAAGACCAAGTGTAAGGTCCTGCATCTGGGTCAAGTCAATGCTAAGTACCAATACAGGCTTGGGCAGTGACTAGCTGGAGAGTAGCCCTGGGGAGAAGGACTTGGGGGTGCTTGTGGATGAAAGGCTCAGCATGAGCAGGCAGTGTGCCCTTGCGGTCCAGAAGGCAAACCAGATCCTGGGATGCATCCGGAGAAGTGTGGCCAGATCTAGGGAGCTGATTCTTCCCCTCCACTCCACTCCAGTGAGACCCCACCTGGAGTACTGTGTCCAGTTCTGGAGCCCTTATTACAAGAAGGATGTGCACATGCTGGAGCAAGTGCAGAGGAAGGCCAGAGGATGATCAGAGAGCTGGAGCACCTCTTCTTTGGGGCCAGACTGAGAGAGTTGGGGCTGTTCAGTCTGGAGGAGGCTCCAAGGTGACCTTATTGTGGCCTTCCACTATCTGAAGGGGGTCTGCAGAAGGGCTGGGGAGGGTCTATTTAGGATGTCAGGTAGTTACACGATTAGGGGGAATGGAGCAAAGCTGGAGATGGGTAGATTTAGAGTGGATGTGAGGAGGAAGTTCTTCACCGTGAGAGTGGCGAGAGCCTGAAATGAGTTGCCCGGGGAGGTGGTTTGGGCCCCATCCTTGGAAGTGTCTAAGGCCAGGCTGGATGGGGCTCTGTCCAGCCTGATCTAGGGTGGGGTGTCCCTGTCTGTGCTGGGGGATTGGAAGTGGATGATCCTTTGGTCCCTTCTAACCCAGACTGACTGTATGACTTTGTCTAAGTGATCTTGCTGTGTCAGGGGGATTGGACTAGATGATCTTTTGAGGTCCCTTCCAATCCCTAATTATTCTATGATTCTATGATTAAATTAAAAGTCTGTGGAGCCACTCATGAATTTAAAGGTGGAGATTCTGCCATCACATATTTGCAAGTACAGTAATGGGAAGGGAGTGCTGAGGGAGAGTAAATTATCACTCTATCACTAGTATGTTTCACTATAATGCTAATAAATTCACTGCAACACCAATATATCTCATTGTAACACTAACATATTTCCTTATAAGACTAATGTATTTCACTGTAACACTAATACAATTTTATAGAATCATAGAATCATTCAGGTTGTAAAAGAGTCCCTGGGATCTCTGGGTCCAGCCATCAACCCTACTCTACATATCCCTAATATATTTAACTATATCCCTAATATATTTCAGTATAACTAGTAAATTTCACCTAACACTGATCCATTTCACTACAACACTAATCCAGCTCACTATAGCACTGGCACAGCTCACTATAGCACTGGCACAGCTCATTATAGCACTTAGTAGAGCTCACTATAGCACTGGCACAACTCATTATAGCACTTAGTACAGCCCACTATAGCACTTGTACAGCCCGCTATAGCACTGGCACAGCTCACTATAGCACTGGCACAGCTCGCTATAGCACTAATAGCTTTCCCAATAAGACTATTGCAACTCTACGTCTGAACAAAGAGGAAAGTTTTGCAGAAATTGAAAGGTAATCTTGTGCACGTTCCTCCTCCACTGCCCAGTCTCGAGCAGAAGCCTTGAGCAGCTTTGGTGAGTCAGCAATTTGGGGTTGGCAATACTTTACATAAAGCAAAACTCATAAACAAGACGGTGAGTCAAACTCATTTCCTTGACTAACAGGAATAGGATTTCATAAACACAGCGATCACTTTGTGCTCTCCAAACTGACTGCGAACTGCGTGTGCACAAAAAACAAGGAGACAGGAGAGGCAGCTGTTCCCAGCAGCGTTTTTGGAAAGACCATTAGAAAAGAGGCTCCTTCAGAAAACATTATGCAGGTTAGGTCAGGTCAGACTCTGCTGTACTTTTAGGACTTGTATGGGTTGATAGTGCTTCCTTGTTTTTGACCTGCTCTGTGTCGTATGAGACTGTTCTCTACCATGTTTACTCTGTGTGTTGTGCAGTGGGGGCTTTATGTCCATTCTTTATGTTTTTGTGTAATTAACCTGCATTTAGAAAATTAGTCAGTGAACAAGACCAATCTAATTAAATCCCCGATTTAATAAAATTCTCTCTCTTTCAGCCGAGGCAGCTGAGGTCCCTCAAGTCCTCTTTACTTCCATGGTAATTCACAGAGGTCTGATTTGTAAGCCTCGCTAACATAAACACCGCCCTTTTTAAATTTACAAGAGTGCTTTGTTGTCTCTTTTTAAATTTATTTAGTTTCAAATTCTATTTATTTAATTTTTATTTATTTGCTTGTTTACCTGAAGGGGGTGTTTTTGGGTTTAATTTTTTTAGAAATATTGTGTTTCAGATGATGAGATAGAGAATATTCTCTGCATTCAGCCACAGCTTTATTCCAAAGGTTATATTTGAAAGCATTTTATCATACAGAAATTAAACAATCTCTTTATTCCTATTCATAAAGAGGGTGACAGAGCACTGGAACAGGCTGCCCAGGAGGGTTGTGGAGTCTCCTTCTGTGGAGAGGTTTAAAACCCACCTGGATATGTTCCTGTGCAACTGGGTCTAGGTGATCCTGCTGTGGTGGGGGGATTGGACTAGATGATCTTTCGAGGTCCTTTTCAATCCCTGATGTTCTTTGATTCTGTGATAAATATCCTGCTCTTGATCCTCAGTGCCACTGCAGAATGACTGAACACCACTAAAATATTTCCATAGAAGTTTCCTGCCTGCAGTCATGTAGGAGTCCTGAGTGAGGGAATGCAAATAACAAGCTGAGACCCAAAATCTTGTCCATAGTTGCCAATTGTGGGTGACCGATGCAGCTCACACACCACCTCCTTCAGATCTCAGGCTGGAGCAGGACATTCAGAAAAGATCCTGCATTTGTTCAGTGGCCTACGGAGCAACTCTTTTCAAGAATCATGGAACTACACAGAATTATTGTGGCTAGAAAGGATGTCCAAGATCATCCAGCCCAGCCCAAGACCTAACATCACTCCAGCGGCCACACCAGGGCACTAAGGGCCACAGCCAAGATGTCCCCCACCTCCAGGGATGGGGACTCCAGCACTGCCCTGTGTAGCCCATTGCAGGCTCTGATCACCTTTCCTGTAAGGAAGGGTTTCCTAACACCCAACCTAACCCCTCCCTGGTGAAGCTTCAGGCCCTGACGTCTCATCCTGGTGCTGGTTGCCTGGGAGAAGAAACCAACCCCAACCTGACTACAATCACCCTTCAGGGAGATGGAGAGAGGGAGAAAGTCCTCCTTGAGTTTCCTCTTCTCCAAGCTGAACTTCCTAGTCACTTCAGCCTCTCCTCAGTCCCTTCCCCAGCCTTGTTGCTTGTCTGGACTTGCTCCAGCACCCCTCAATCTCTTTCTTGAAGTAAAAGATATTTCTTCTCCTCTATCACAGTGAACTGGTAGCAGGGCCTGGTGGAGTCTTCAGTCATCACACAGACTGAAATCTGTGCTTCGCCTACAACAAATGCTCCTCACACCACTCTGCTGTCCTACTATACAGTCAGCGCTCCTGCTGCCAAGACTCTGGAACACGCACTAGCCTGTAGAAATTCGAGCGGTGAGTGAACACTGATTTTGCTCAGAGTAATTAGCATCCCGCATTGTCAGCAGGGCGTAGGATATTCCTCCTGCTAGATTAAACATTATAAGTCACTAAAATGTGTAACAAACAGAAACTTGCTATGCTATTTTTCATCAAACTACACGTATTGTTTTGTCAGGATGCTGTGCCAGGCTCTAACCTCCACGCGTATGTTTCTTATTTCTATGGGGTCAACTTGTGGTGCACAACAAGGATTTCTTGTGCACCTCTGCCACTTCCTCCTGGCCCCGAATCACAAAGGCAAATCTCACATTTCTTGCCAAAAGTTCTTAATTTATTCAAAGGCAGAGCTCTGTGTACTTCCTCTCGACCGCCACAGGACTGTTGAGTATCTCTCTACTAGTTTGCTCCTTTCTCCTCTGTTCCCTTGTGCCTTTGTGCCTCTGCCCTTGACTACTGTCCTTTCTTAACCTTTCTCTCCCCTCCTTCTCTTTGAGGATATGAGTGTTTTCAGAAGTGTTTAAGAACTTTTTCAGAGCTGAAGTGGAACAACTTCCTTGGAAAAGAGTCAAAGATTGCTAGAGTTTGAAGTCTTGATATTCACATTCCAGTAGACTCATGTATCCACCCTGCTGCATTTCTGCTTTTCCCAATGACAGTGTTAGAGTTTTGCCCTTTCATTTTGCCTGAAACTTCAGAACTGATTGAATATGTGTTTGTAAGCCATTGTGTAACATCTCAGTGAAGCAATATCTTCAAGTGGAGAACAAGACCTTGCAAGCTCAGTCAACAGTACCAAGAAATTTACCTGGATAAGAAAATTTTGTCAGTTGGGGATAGATCCTGAAGACCTGGCAGCGTCTTCATCCTTGAGGCTCTGGAGACTGAGCAGAACAAGACAGACAGTCTATGGAGAGGACAGGCTATCTTAGACACAAAACTACCATAAAACTACCATATACTGAGAAATGTTGGAAATCAGATGATTTCTGAGCAGATGTTTGTTTTTCAGACATGGCTGTGTCTGAGTGAATGCAGCCATCTAAAGTGAACTTGCTGGAGAGCTGGGCAGGGAGAAATTGAAGGAACAATGACAAGGGAAGCCTAGAGTCTGGAATCTGGACAAGAACAACCCCAGGGACTAGTATAGGTTGGGGACTGATGTGTTGGAGGCCAGTGCAGAAGAAAGGGACCTGGGGGTCCTGGTGGACAGAAGAATGGCCAGGAGCAATGGGCCTTTGTGGCAAAGAAGGCCAAAGGCAGCCTGCAGTGGATCAGAAAGGGGGTGGTTAAAAGATTGAGAGAGATTCTCCTACTCCTTTACTCTGCCCTGGTAAGGCCACATCTGAAATGTTGTGTCCAGTCCAGTACAGAGCCATAAAGGTGATGGAGTGGAACATCTCCCTGACGCGAAAAGGTTGAGGGAACTGACTCTCTTGAGCTTGGAAAAAAGGAGACTGAGAGGTGACCTCATTAATGTTGATAAATATGTGAAAGGTGTGTATCAGGAGGATGGAGCCAGATACTCCATGATAGGACAAGGGGCAACAGGTGTGAGCTGGAACATAGAAGGTTCCACATAAATATGAGAAGAAACTTCTTCATGGTGAAGGTGACAGAGAAATGGAAAGGGGCTGCCCAAGGGGGTTGTGGAGTCTCCTTCTCTGGAGATGTTTAAAAATCACCTGGATATGTTCCTATGCAACTTGATCTAGGAGATCCTGCTGCGGCAGGGGATTGTACTGGATGATCTTTTGAGGTCCCTTCCAATCAATCCCTAATGTTCTATGACTCTGTGATTCTGTGAGAGTTAACATGCAAAATGAATAAATAAATAAATAAAGGGGTGGCTGGCAAAGTGCTACAAATATTCATTATTGCAATTATTTCAGCTAGAAACATATAATAGCTGCAATTCTTTTGTAAACATGTTTTGCAGAGAATAGCAATGCTAAAAAGAATGGTTAATAAAGTTAATAAAGTTAAATTTCTTTTCAACATGCACTTATACCGAAGTCGTAGATAAAAGCTCTATTGTCCCTAGTGCAGGTAACTCCCCTAGTATTAGCCCGTGAAGCATTTAGGATCCTCTGTGGAAGCTAAAACAATGTGCAGCACTGCTGAGCACTGACACGTGGTGAGACAAAAGTTTAACCTTACAGCCCCTGAGATGTCCTTGGCATCAGGTAGCAGATTCAAAGACCAGAGCAATAACTGTGGGGCTGTGGGAGGGAGAATCATTGGAAACTGCTGCTGACAAGCAAGTGGCAAATAAATCCCAGAAGCAGCACAAAGAGACCCTGAAAGCAAAATGTAAAAACCTCTGTGGTTCAGCTCAATCAGGCAGCTGCGAGTGATGTGAACTAGCTTGTGTCAAAGTCAATATATGGATGATTCCTATGTATTCCTTGAGCAGGAACTCCTAATAGTGCTGGAAGACTAACAGGAAAATTTGCTGCTGAAGGGTACCTCCTACAGTAAATATTGGACTCTATTTCAGGCAACCCAGTATCCACATTTACATTAGGCTTTCCACATCTGTTTCATATCCAATTTATGTCAACAGTAATTCAGAGTTGTTACCATCTGGGGTTTGAGTGGGCTGCATGGAATGAGTTATCATGAAATAAGTAACTTCTAGTATGAACTAAACATCATCCTCAGTCCTCTGGTGGCTTGTGGAAGCTGAGGAGACAAGCCAAAAGGTTTGTTTTGTACTGAGTTTGAAATTAAGGGAAAAAATAAATCACTAGAAGTAAGGGAAAAGTGTCACCTTCAGCTGGAGAATGATGGGTTAAGGTATAGGACCTTCCATACAGTGATATTTGGATATTCCATGGAAACTTTGAATAATTACCCAGAGGTACACAAGCCCTGTACTCCACAAAATCTGTAATCTATTATTTTTGTTCTGAATCCAATGCAAAATCTACTTCAACCCTAACAATTCAACATTAATAAGAAAGAAATTACAAAATAAATAAAAGAGCTGTAACAGATGTTAACCTCTTCACTCATGGGAAGCCAGCTGTTAAATTCACTGTAGAGGACTAAATTCGGTCACTGGACTGCCCAACAGATCAGATACCCTGTGTGTGCTGTGCTACGAGCAAGTTCCTTTTACACAATTGTTTGTTTATCACTGGAGTCCCTGTATTGCAAAACACAGGTGTTGCTTGTGATACTCATGGCTTCTGTTCGATAAAAATCATAAGCCAAATCTTTGAGTCAAAACGTAGAGTTACAGCCTTTGGCGGGGATGTTACGCGGACAGGTACATCAAGTACAGTCAGATCAAGGGTTAGTTTTCATAACCCAGTCCTGCTTCTGCAGTTTATGGGAGTTTTGCTACCGGCGATACTAAGGATCGGTTATATATTGGAGAGGTAAAGGCAAGAACTTCAGTAAATATAGGAGAAAAGTAACCATGAGAGAATGGGATTTGGCTTGGGATCTCCAGAGATCACTTTCAATCTATATTACTCAATGATTCAATTGCTGTAGTTCATTAACATAAGGTTCTGTTCTGAAGTCACTTACTGCATTGGTGATCCCCTCCAAACTGAGTCAATCCAATTCATATTTTAGCCTTGGTATCTTCTTAATTTGCTGAAAAGTTTGTAGTTTTAGGACTGGGGAATAAAGAGTGACGGGAAAAATATCTGCCCAACGTGTTTCTCTTCAGTTCCTTGATTGAACTGGTAACTACATTAATGCTTCAGCTATCTTAGGGTCAAAAATTGTTATAATTTCACAGGAGACATTTAAGTCCCACCTGGATGTGTTTGCATGTGACTTGGTCTAGGTGATCCTGCTGTGGCAGGGGGATTGGACTGGATGACCTTTCAAGGTCCCTTCCAATCTCTAATGATTCTATGATTCTATGATAATCTTCATTGCACTGTATAAAAGCAATAATGGTTTTGAGAGTCTCACCGCTGGTTTTGCCAGTCTCACTGGCAGACGGTGGGTGTCAGGAGGATGGAGCTGGGCTATTCTCGGTGTCATGTAGTGATAGGACGAGGGGCAATGGTTGTAAGCTGGAACATAGAAGGTTCCACGTCAACCTGAGGAGGAACTTCTTCACAGTGAGGGTGAAGGAGCATTGGAACAGGCTGCCCAGGATGGTTCTGGAGTCTCCATCACTGGAGATGTTCAAGGCCCGCCTGGATGTGTTCCTGTGTGACTTGGTCTAGGTGATCCTTCTGTGGCAGAGGGAATGGACTAGATGATCTTTCGAGGTCCCTTCCAGTCCGTAGTGCTTCTATGATTCTATGATAAATATTGGGAACAGAAAAGTCAATGATCATGCCACTGTGAATCTCTCTGATGAGGAAAGGCTGAGGGAGCTGGGTCTCTTGAGCTTGGAGAAAAGGGGACTGAGGGGTGACCTCATGAATATTGATAAATATGGAGCCAGGCTCTGCTAAGTGGTACCCAATGATAGGGCAACAGGTGTGAGCTGGAACAGAGGAGTTTCCACATCAATATGAGAAGGAACTTCTTCATGATGAGGGTGACAGAGCACTGGAACAGGCTACCCAGAGGGACTGTGGACTGTGCTTCTCTGGAGAAGCAGTGGGGGATTGTACTAGATCTTTTGAGGTCTCTTCCAACCCCTAATGTTCTGTGATTCAGTGATTCTGAGAATTAGCACCAGAAATATCTGTACCTCTTTCACCCTTGAAGAACCACTCTTTTCTGGGAGGTAGAGCTGCAGTTATGTTTCACATCATAATTTTATTATATTATTAGAATATCTTGTCCTAGGAAATTGCCTGTGCTGCTCATTTTCATTTTATGGGAGCTCAGAGTGTCAGGTTCTCACAGCTGTGGTCATTCCCTTTACAAGTCACTGATGGAGCTGTGGGTGGTCATTTGCGCAGGATAGGTGTAGGTGTTGTAATTGTGATGTATGTCATGTCCTTCAAATGCAGCTATCCTTTCTTCAGTTTTGGGGCCAAGAAGGGAACATTCCTTCACCCATGAGTGCCATGCAGTTTCTCACTACTGTTCATAAGTCCAGTGTGCTCTCTAGCTACTTTAGCTTCCAAATGAATCACAGTAGTATGACAAATAGGAGAAACCCACAGAGAAAATGGGATGACAGTATGATTAAAGAGGTCCTATGACGTAGAACCATGGAATCATAGAATCATTCAGGTGATTAATGCTGTTAGATAGATAATGTTCTTTCTTTGTTCATGTATGTGTGAAGATTAAGAAGTGAAGAAAGACTGCTGCTTCTTAGTTGTAAGTGCCCTCTTCCTCACTTCTTTGATTTATCACAGAATCACAGAACATTATGGATTGAAAGTGACCTCAAAAGACCATCCAGTCCAATCCTCTTGCCACATAAGGATCACCTAGATCAAGTCGCAGAGGAACACATCCAGGCAGGTTTTAAGTGTCTCTAGAGAAGGAGACTCCACAATTCCCCTGGGCAGCCCCTTCCCGGGCTCTGTCACTCTCACCAGGAAGAAGTTCCTTTTCATACTGATGTGGAAACTCCTCTGTTCCAGCTTACACCCATTGTCCCTTGTCCTATCATAGAATCATAGAATCATTAGGGACTGGAAAGGACCTAGAAAGATCATCTAGTCCAATCCCCCCGCAACAGCAGGATCACCTAAACCAAGTCACACTAAACCAAGTCACACAGGAACTTATCCAGTCGGGTCTTGAATATCTCCAGTAAAGGAGACTCCACAACCCCCCTGGGCAGCCTGTTCCAGTGCTTCCGTCACCTTCACTGCGAAGAAATTCCTCCTCAGGTTGATGTGGAACCTCC
>VXBP01005052.1:372336-387425 GCA_013400115.1 Rhinopomastus cyanomelas | reverse complement strand
GAAATGCATTGTGACATCACAGGGCAACGCATGGTGACATCACATCCCTCCCAAGGTATCACCCTCCTTGACCAGCTGCACTTGGCAAAGGCAGAACGGTGACAACCGTGCTGAGGAGCTGCCTGCCCATCAGCAGCAGGTACAGAATATAAAAGGGCTGGTTACCCAGAGCCCTTCCTCTTTGGACTGGGGGCTTTCTACCCGGGAATGGAGCTGCCTTGGCTCAGGCCAAAGTGGTGGTGGTGGGGGCAGAGACGGCTTCCAGCATGCAGAGAGCGTGACGTTACGACACTAACCACGCCAGCAGCTGCATCCCTATGACCTGTGCAAGCTGCCCCCCGTGAGGGCACTGCTCTATTTATGCTGCTCCTGAACAGCTTCTGGAAACTTGGGTGCTGGACCGCCGTGCTGCTCCAAGCAGCATTTGACATGCTGCTGGCCGTTATATGGCCAAGGGGCAACCAGGACAGCCTCGCCGAGGAGCTGCCGGCTCTTCAGCACGCACAGACCGTGAGGTTGCAACACAGACCGCGCCGGCAGGTGCACCCCTACGACCTGAGCAAGCTGCCCCCCCGTGAGGATACGGTCGTCGAGGAACGCTGCCCAGAAGCCAGCAGGGTTGACGCCTTACCAGGCGCAGAGACCGAGGAGGAACAGGCGAGCGCCATCTGCTACCTTTGTTCCCACGTGTAATCACGGGGATCCACTCCTGCGTCAACAGCCCATTGCCGCCACACCAGATGCGCGCAGCGCGGCAGCGCCACATGACTCTTCTTGGTGCCTTGTTCTTGACTTGCCACGCAAGCAGCACCGGCACCCTGCGGCGCAGACAGCTGCACCCCTACAATCTAGGATACGCTGAGAATGCATTGTGACCCTTCCCTCTATAAAGAGGGGCACCAAGTCTCCCCCCAGCTCACTTGAGTCGAGCGCAGAGCAAACAAAGTTTGCATGGTGATCTCCTGACCCTGCCAGCTTCTGGCAGCTTCAGCACCTACGAGGTCGACTTGCAGCAGACAGTGAAGCCGGGCTGGGACACCTCTCAACGTCACTTTAAGACTTCCTTGCAGCTTCCAATGCCCACACACTCACAAGAACCCACCACCTCTCAAAGAGAACAGTCCTCACAATCAATTTGCCTCACACCACTGAACTCTGGAACTTGTGGTGCCACCGGATGCCAGAGTGTGGGTGCCAGAGGGCTTTGGCACCCTCGTGGGTGCAGACTCTCACATCCTTGCCAATCACACCCCATAAATGTGCAGATCTGACCGTTTCCTTTTGTAAAAGAAAAAAATGAACTTTAAACCAAACCAGCAGAGACCAGTAAGAGAGCTCAGGAAGTGCATTTCAAAGGGATTACAACCCTTTCTGGGCAAATGAAGTCTCAGCCTTTGGCCATAACGTGACCCCAAAGTGTGTTGCAATGTTCCGCAGACGGAGGGCCTTCTGTACGTTCTGACTTCGCTCTGTGCTCCAGCCACCCTTCCAAGGAGCAGAAGAGAAATTTCTGCATCAGAATGTTCTATTAAAACAACCAGGCCCAAAGAACTTTTAATATCAGCGGGAAAGGACATTTCAGCAGGAGAAGGCAGCTTTGGGGCGTCTCTGGTGTAGGAGGGAGGCAACTTACCAGATGGAGTCAAACCATTACGGATTGGAAGGGACCTCGAAAGCTCGTCCAGTCCAGTCCCCCCGACACAGCAGGATGCCCTAGATCCAGTCGCAAGAGCAGCTCCCTGTGTGGGCACACGCCGGGTAGATGACATCTCTCTCTCACACACGCGCGCGCCCTTTAACACAAACACTGCGCTCACGGTCGGCTTCTCGCACTTCATCAGTCCTCCAAGCAACTGGTGCTCTCATGCGAACACTGCTGCACTGTCCTGCTGACAGAAACCATGCGAGCCAGCCGGCGCAGACCAGCCAAGCAAGCCCCAGCTCGGCTCCAGTTTCCCCCAATCAGCCTTCCTAGCAGCATACTCCTCACACGGGGTCTCCTTGTTGGTGCTACTCCCTACCTGATGTGTTTTGCACCTCATCTCTTCCCCTCTCACTGCCATATATTCACTCTCAGAATTACTGAGGTTGGAGAAGCCCTCCAAGCTCCCACCCCAGGACCTGACCAGAGCACTAAGGGCCACAGACAGGCTGTCCTTTAACACCTACAGTGATGCAGACTCCACCACTGCCCTAAGGGCAGGGCCTGAAGCTGCCAGGGGAGGGTTAGGCTGGATGTCAGGAAGCCCTTCCTCCTGGAAAGGGTGGTCAGAGCCTGGACTGGACTGCCCAGGGCAGTGGTGGAGTCCCATCGCTGGAGCTGTTGAAGGACAGCCTGGCTGTGGCCCTGGTGTGGCCGCTGGGGCCGTGTTAGGTACTGGGCTGGCTGAGCTCAGAGGGCTCTTCCAGCCTCAGTGATTCTGTAAAGCAGCCCCTGATCAGTGCTTTAATCGCTGACAGTCGTCCTGCAGCAGACCCTACTGGCAGGAGATAGTTCCAGTAAGTACAACAGAAGGCAAGTCATGTCTCAAGTGTTCATTTAAAAACAAACAGTCGTGCCCACCCCACGGATTTTCCAAGGGAAAGGGGTTGTACGCCTGTGCCAGGTTTGGCAGACTGCGGGCTCCTGGGAGCAAGGAGCACGGTAAGACAAGGTGGTTATTCAGTGCTGGAGCAGGAGCCTGCCATCAGCTGAGGCTGCCTTTGGAGATGACCTCATTGGAAAAACACCGCCCTCCATCTCAGTTGGCCTTCAAAACGGCCTCCTGGCGAGTTAATCCTTAGCACCGATGTCACAGCAGCTGTAGGTGCATCTGCATCGGCAGGGGGAGGCTGCATCAGGGGGAGACAGGGCTGCAGGGGGAGAGAAGAGAGAAAGAGAGACCCGGGGAATTGAGGGGGGAAGCAAAAAGCCCGTCTGAACAGATGATCTTTACAGTCCTCCCTCCTGCTGCTAGAAGCTTCCCACTCAGCTTCTGCTCCTATTTGTTCATCTTTCCCTGGCAGGAAGACTCCTCACTGTGCTGCTCCTCTCCTCAGTGGGTTAGTGTGGGGTAACGAGCTTGCAATGGCCCACGCCTTCCCAGCTTTCCTGCACTCCCAGCAGTGTGCAGAGCCCAGTTCCTGAACCAGGGTCACTTTAAGAGGTTCCAGAAAGGACCTTGGGACACTTCATGGCTTCATTTCAGCAGCCACTTCCTCGGTTCCACACAGGGTTTTTGAGCAGAAGGACAGCACCTTCAAAGGGAGCTTGGACCCCTTGGAATACTGAGTGAGAACCACTCCAAGAGCTTGAGGACAGCGTGAAGCATGACCCCTTTTTGTTCATTTGTTTATTTAAGGCTGAACTTGGCAGATACGACAACATCCAACCGTAGTCAGACAGCCATGACCTCAGCCTCTGGCTGTGTAAAGACATCTGAAATCTGTAGGTTCTCTGCAGATCCAGGGGACTTTGCCAAAATGTTTCTTAAATAAAATTAAATATTGCTTCATGTTCAGCTCCACTTTTTGTTCTTCCTTCTTCCCTTCAAGCCTGTTCTAATCCTGAACTAAAAATCCACAGTGCTTCGGGAGGGGGTGTTTGAACAACGAGCGGATGCAGCACTTCAGGTCTGGCCTAGGGGTTAGGGAGATCACGGACTCATGGAGTCATCCTGGCTGGGAAGGAGCTCTAGGATCATCACATCCAGCCTCATCCCAACAGCTCCCTAACCCCTAGACCATGGCCTCAAGTGCTCCAAGGAATCATAGAAGAGAGTCATAGAACCATAGAATCACCATGAATGGAAAAGACCTCCAGGATCACAGAATTAGAGAACATCAGGGATTAGAAGGGACCTCAAAAGATCATCTAGTCCAATCACCCTGCCACAGCAGGATACCCTAGACCCAGTTGCACAGGAACATATCAAGTCCAGCCTCAACCGAACAGCTCCCTAACCCCCAGACCATGGCCTTAAGTGCTCGAGCTAATTGCTTTTTAAACAGGTCCAGGGATGGGGACTCCACAACCTGTGGTCAGCCCCTTCCAGTGCTCTCTGCCCTTTCTCAGCCTCGCTGGGAAGAAGTTTTCTCCCATATGGATGTGCAACCTCCTCTGTTCCAGCTCTCCCCCTTTCCCATGTAAAATCACTGGGCTCAGAGATGCTCAGGATTCACGGCAAGGTGATGGCAGCACTACAGTGCAGCCTCCTGCCAGCACTGGGTGATGGCCAAGAGCGTGGACAGGAAGGCCAGGACTCTCCCTCATAAATTTGACAGAAAGGGTAGACAGAATCACAGAAGGTTCCATGCTGGTCATCTAGTCCAACCTCCCTACACAGGGACAACTCCACCTAGGGCAGGTTGCTCAGAGCCTCATCACACTTGACCGTAAATGATTCGAGGGATGTGGCCCCCACCACCTCCCTGTTGCAGCCATCACCCACCCTCACACTGAAGAAAACTAATCCCTGGCTGAGGAGCTTTGTTTATTTACAGAAAGAAGAGAGTGGCTAAGAAAAACAACCAGAAACAATAAAGCACCTTGTTAGTAAATCCAGGGGATTAAGGGAAACCTGCAAAGCTTCTACTTTGCAATAGGTTCCTCTATAAACTCCCTCGTCTCTCTGGCCATCCTCCCCTCCGAGCTGCTTCTGCCAAGGTTTGAGAGGCATCCCCAGTCAAGAGTCTCTGTCAGCCAGCACCTCCAGCACCCAAGGCAGCAGCACCTCTACAAGTTCTCTACAGGAGAACCTGAGGCCAGGTGAGGATCAGGCTCTCTAAAGTCTAGTCCAACCCCTCCTGGGAGGCCACTCAGGCTCACTCTGCAGTCAGGAAATGTCTCAACAGAGGGTTGTTTTCAGAGCTGCTCTCTCCCTGTTGACACTACTTACAGAATCATAGAGAAGCCCTCTGAGCTCAGGCAGCCCAGCCCAGCACCTCACATCACCCCAGTGGCCAGACCAGGGCACTTGGGGCCACAGCCAGGCTGTCCTTCAACAGCTCCAGGGATGGGGACTCCACACTGCCCTGGGCAGTCCAGTCCAGCTTCTGATCACCCTTTCCATGAGGAAGAGCTTCCTATATCCAGCCTGACCCCCACCTGACTACAACCTCCCTTCAGGGAGCTGGAGAGAGGGGGAAGGTCTCCCCTGAGTTTCCTCAAGGCTCAACACCCCCAGCTCCCGTTTCCTCCGGCCCCTTCCCCAGCCTTGTTGCTCCTCTGGACCTGCTCCAGCCCCTCCATCTCTTTCTTGAAGTGAGGGGCCCAGCACGGCCCCCAGTACTTGCGGCCTCCCCAGTGCCCAGTCCAGGGGGAGAATGATACCCCTAGTCCTGCTGGCCACACTGTTGCCCAGCCAAGCCAGGATGCTAGAAAGACTGGTTATTTAGCCAAACTCTCCATTTTCCCAGTCACTCAGGGTACTTCTCCAGTGCTTTTCACTGCAGTTTCCATTTCTGACCCCACACCCATCCAAACCCTCCCTTCCTTTCCCCTGTGTCACCACCTTCCCCTACAGCTCCCCCTCATGACATCAGCTGAGGTGGCTGCTTTCCCCTAGAACGCAGACGGTGACCTCAGTCTCACTAGCAGCAGCTCCAGGCAGCCCTGTTCTGCATGGAAACGCTGACTCAGCAGACACTCGAGCACTGGCCTCTGCACTTCACTTCATCAGGGATCATAAACTCGGACACAGGCACACACAGCCACTCCTGCCCGAAACAAAGGGCAACAGAAACACTCCTCAGGGGTCTTTACGAGACAGTGGGAAGGCAAGTCAGCAGCAACACCCGAGGAAGGTGTCTTACCCAGGAGGCACTAACCGTGCTGCTTCGCAGCAGATACAGCTGGAGCCTGCTCTCTCCTTCCAAACAGTCTGAGCCCTCCTCAGCTTTCCACAAGTCCTGGCTGGCAGCGTCATGTGCTCTGCTCTGGGCTGGGCAGGCTTGCTCTTCCTTCCCACAACATTGAGGATGTGATCGTCTGAAATCCCAAACTAGACCCCATCTGAGAAGGGCAAATGCTAGGGCCTGCCCCTGGGTCGAGGTAGTCCCGTGCACCAACATGGATGGAAAGGAGAAACGACTGGGGACAGCCCCGAGGAGAAGGTGGTGGTGGAGTTGAACCAACCAGCCAACCTGCCCTTTGGCACTGCCAGCCATGGGGCAGCCACAGCTGCCTGGGGCAGCCTGTTCCAGCATCTCCCCACCCTCACAGCAAAGAACTGGCTCCTCATGGCCAACCTCCATCTCCCCTCTGCAAGGCTGGAACTCTCTTCTCCAGGCAGAACAATCCCACCTTGCTCAGCCTGTCCTCACAGTGGAGCTGCTCTCCTCTGGACCCCTTCCAGGAGTTCTGTGTCCTTCTGATGCTGGGGACTCCAGCGCTGGACCCAGGACCCCAGGTGGGGTCTCACCAGTGCAGAGCAGACGGGGGGAATCCCCTCCTTATTTGTTTGGGGAATCAGGAGCTAAGGGGAAAGGACAGACTGGCCGTGACAGAGAGGGGACAAGCATCGGTAGAGAAAGCAAAGGCTCAAACTGCACACACAAGGTCAACACTTCTTTGCTCACAAAACATGAGGGATGGGAAGGGACCTTGAAAGATCACCCAGTCCCATCCCCCTGCCACAGCAGGATCCCCTAGATCCAGTTGCCCAGGAACACGGCCAGGAGGGTTTGAAAGATCTCCAGAGAAGGAGACTCCACAACCCTTCTGGGGCAGCCCCTTGTGATATTTCACAAATTACTACTGGGCAGACTGGAGTTCAACTTTGCCTCTGGAAGAGTTTTGCAACGGGTTTTGCTGTTTTGAAAGCACAGAGAACTCCCAACTATTAGTCACAGGCGTCACAATGGAGACCATTCGGAACAACTGGATCACAGGGGAGGTTGGAGAAGAAATCCATTTGTTTATCTCCACACGCAACCCAGAGAGGGAGCAGCCCAGGGAGGGCTGAGAGACATCCCAGCAAGAAAACGCCTCAGACACTGTACTGTGGATACAGGTCCCTCCTGGGGAGAGTCCAACTGGATACAAGAGGAAAATTCTTCACAAAATTCTTCACAAGGCACAAATCCTCGTTGTGTGGCTCCCACTGGAGCCTGGAAGGCCTGAGCAGCAGTCTGCATTGTGCTGGAGCTCTGGACCACCTTTGTACCGCGCTGGCACAGACAGCACTTCTCACATCCGGCTCTGCTGACTCAACGCAGGCTCCCACCTCAGGAAGGGATGGATCGCTCCTTGGAACTGTTCTCACTATAAAGCGAGTCCAGAGAGCTGCGTTTCCCAGAACCACAGAACACTGGGGTTGGAAGGGACCTCGAGAGATCACCCAGTCCAACCCCCTGCCACAGCAGGATCCCCTAGATCCAGTTGCATGAGAACATGCCCAGGAGGGTTTGAAATGTCTCCAGAGAAAGAGCACAACCCCCTGGGCAGCCCCTGCCAGGGCTCTGTCACCCTCACTGGGAAGAAGGTCCTTCTCACACTGATGTGGAACCTCCTCTGCTCCAGCTCACACCCACTGCCCCTTGTCCTGTCACTGGGTGCCCCTGAGCAGAGCCTGGCTCCATCCTCCTCACACCCACCCTTCACACAGTGATCAACATCCATGGGGTCACCCCTCAGCCTCTCCTCAGCAGGGAGATGCTCCCCTCCCTCCATTACCCCAGTGGCTCTGTGCTGGGCTCTCTCCAGCAGCTCTGTGTCCTTCTGGAGCTGAGGGGCCCAGAGCTGAGCACAAGATTCCACTTGTGGTCTCAGCAGGGCAGAGCAGAGGGGGACAAGAACCTGTGTTGACCCACTAAGCCCCCCCATTCTGGCCTTCTTGGCCACCAGGGCACCCTCTCCATACCAGGGAGGCCTGAGACATCAGACCCTGTCACGAAGGGTTACAGCACGGATTTGCACCCTCCATAAACTCCTCTGAGGGAGAGTAAAAACAAAACCACACCGGGCAAGTGTGAGGAAGTCTGGCTCATGGCCTGCACAGCGTGTGTCCGCCCCCAGCCCTGCCAAGGGAGGAGAAACAGGGGCTGAATGAAGCTCTGCAGACGCGCACGCCGCTCGGCCCGTGAAGCAGCTGCTCCGCGCCCTCCCAGGATTTCAGAGCAGAAGCAGAGGGCCTGGGGCGCATCTGCCCTTGGCCGACCTGGTGACACGGAGGCGGAAGGTGGCAGACGCAGCTCCGGGCTCTCGCTTCTGTCTGAGCAGTCACCTCGTCAGCAGAGGACAGCGGGGCTTCTGCGCTCGACCTCTGCCGAGTTGGCAGCCGCTGGAAATCTGAGCTCTCTCCTTCCCTTTGCTTCCTACTGCCCGTTTCCCCTTCCCCGCCTCCCCGCTGCTGGCACTCGCGCGGGAGCCCAGCAGTTACGCGGCTTTTCCATGCCTCTGGGCAAACACGACACCCTCTCCCCTCCAAACTGGCAACTGAGCCTTGAGGTAGCAAACCTGCTGTAAGAGCTTCACTATGAAACGCTCCGCACGCATCCCACCCAAAATCACCTGCATGTCTCACGCCTTACACAGGCTGCACATCCCCATCTCCCACCACGATACCCCCCTGCAGCGCCGGGACACCGTCTGCATGGTCACATCCCCATCTCCCACCATGATACCCCCCTGCAGCGCCGGGACACCCTCTGCATGGTCACATCCCCACCTCCCACCATGATACTCCCCTGCAGCGCTGGGACACCGTCTGCATGGTCACATCCCCACCTCCCACCACGATACCCCCCTGCAGCACCGGGACACAGGCTGCCCAGTTTCTGCAGCTACGTAGTCACAGCCAATGTAATTAACGAGCAGGATTCCTTCCTGCGAGATAGGAAGGAGAAAATAAACACGAGGGAAGTTCACACAAATAAACCTGAGCTCAGGGATAAAGCTCCGGCTTTCATCCCACGTCATCACGTGCTGTGTCCGAGACGCCACGAGCCTGGATTTACCGAAGCGCGAGCAGCCAGGTTTTCAGTCGGTTTGGTTTATAAAACACCTCGCGTCCCTTTACGGGGAGGCTGATCCTCTGTTTGCTCTCTTTAAACACCTATCAGCGCTTCATTCAAGATCTTCCTCGCTCCCCATTTGATTCGCTCTGCGCACTGTGAAATAAACAGGAGCCCGACAGCCCGACTGTGGTCTCAAGTTGCGGTTTGTGTGCTGATTGCTGGTTACGTAACCACGGGGACACAGACCGGGGAGTGGAAATGAAACGGAATTAAAGAGGGGCGAGGACGGCACAGCAAGGGCAGCACACGGCGCCGCACCCCCCCGGGAGCGCAGGGTGCTCCGGCACCACACCGCAGCGATGTGCGAGGTGCTCCTGTTGGCTCGTCTGTAAAGGCAAAGGACACGTCACCTCCCGGTCCACTCCCAGGGCTCTGCCGGCTGCACTGTCTGCGCTGAAGCTCCCCTGCTGCTGACAAGCAGGTGAGATTTGTCCGGGTTAGGAGGAGCAGCGATCCCACCCTGCAGCAGCACTGCCTGCTGTCACACAAGCAGTGTCACCCGCGGGGGCTGAGCTCGTCCCTCCCACGTTAACACCAGTCTGAAGCAGAGAAACGAGACAACAAGAGGAACGTGGAGCTTATTTTCTTGTAGGAGAGCCAAACAATTCAAAACCAATAACCCTCCCTACCTCTCCGTGGAGAGACATGGGGACTCACTCCCAGTTGCTCCTTCCCGGCGAAACCCGCAGAGCGCAGCGGGCCACTGTGCTGGGGCCACTTCCCCTGGTAAAAAGCAAGCACACCCATGGTGCTGAGTGCACCTCGTGCTCTGGGTGACCTGTGATGCGATGGTCCTTCACATCCTCCACAAAAAGGGCCACGGGCTCCATGCTGGAGAACACACTCCTCGCACCCCTCTCTGCCCAACCCGAAAGCGCCGCGGTCACCTGAACCCACCGCGCAGCCACCTTCTCCTACCAGAGCCATCTGCAGCAGCCTGAAACCTTGCTCTGAATCCAGCTGGCACTTTCTCCTCCTCTCTGCACCACAGCCACAAGCCCAGAGCCCTACAGGCTCAGCTTGGGTCACCTGGGCCCACTTAGTGAAAACCAACATGAGGGAAGGGAACCCACCGGGCTGGGCTGGCCGAACGACGACGAGAAGTGGGGCTGCCCAACTCCCTCGCGCTGCCGGATCTTGTCAAAAAGTACAGAGCAGCTTTCACCACGAGCACTCGCAGCTTGAAAACCACAGCAAAGCACCAGGGCCTGGGGGAAACCAGCTTCGGCTGGACGGCGAAGCAGGAGGGCAGCGTTCGAAGCCTCGACGTGATGCAGCGGCATCGCGGCGGGGCCGGGGGGCTTGCGGAAGGGAACTGGGAGCCATGCAGAAACCACGCCGCACACACGAGGTGCTGCCCGAGCCAGGAGGGCCCTGCAAACAGGGCTACAAACCAACAAGGCAGCATGGCTGTACCCGTGCCGGCAACGAACCGCAGCGGGGAGAGGAGCCTGGAGCGCTCAACAGACCCGCCGCGCCCTCGGCCACCCTCCTGTGCTCCCTTCCCTCTCCCCCCCTTCCACGAGTTGAGTGTGGGCGTGGTGGGCACGGCCCCGCAGTCCCCCAGCGCGGTGCCGGGCGCAGCCTGGCCTAAGCATCGAAGTCACCCCGGTGCGTGTGGGCTGCAGGAGGCCAGCCAGGCTGACGTGCCTAGTGACGGGCTCCCGGCTGCCAAACACCTGGCCACCTGCAGGCCTCTGCCGCCCTACCTTGCTCCTCGCTGGCCCCAAAGCTGGCTCTGGGGTCCTCGGTGGGGAGCGGGGCTCCGCCACCCTCCTGGGCTTTGCGTTTCTTCGACATCTGGTCGGTGTTGGGGAGTTGAGTCTCTCCTCTCTCTCTCCGGGGAGATAAGTGTATGTGCAGAGAGAGGGAGAGTGTGAGGGAGAGAGAGACAGGGAGGGAGGGAGAGAGAGAGAGATTGAAAGAAATTGCTGCTTAAAGAGAGGGGAAGAGACTTTGGAGTGGCTGGAGAGCAAGTAGGAGGCAGGGACTAAGTGGAGAAATCCTACAAATCACAATCCCATCAATTCAGCCCCACGTCCAAAGGGGCTGTGGAGGTCTCCCCCTTCCTTGCTCATTCATCTGAGCCTGTGAGTGAGAAATTAAAGAGAGAGGCAACAGTCCTCTGTTGTTTTTCCAAATGGTAGCGGGTGGTGCTTTTTATTGGAGGGAGGGGTGGGGGGGAGAACAGAGGAAGGAGGGAGCCGACTGATATTTTTCCCCTGTTGGGATTCCTTCTGGTTTACAAAAAAAAAACAAAACAAAAAAAAAAGGGTAAAAGCTGAATGAATCGGGGGGAGGAAGAAGCGGAGAGCGGCGGGGGGCCGGGATGACAGGATTAAAAAGCAACGCCGGAGCAGAGGAGGGTGGATGGCAAGAGCCTGCAGGTGCAGGGAGGCTCCATTCCCTGCAGGGGTCATGTGCTCTGGCAGCCGGGAATTCTCGGCTTCCCGGAGGCTGCCGGGGCCGGGCCGGGGCGGCTGGGCGAGGGCTGCGGTTACCCCTCCCGGCACCTGCGGGAGGGGAGCGGAGCGGGGCTGCCGGGGGCTCCGCAAGCGCCGGGGAATATTCGCCAGTAACTCCTCGCACCTTGCAAACTCCGCTGTCGAGTCGGTCCCCCCACGGTCGGTCTGTCTTTCTCGCCTCCCTCTGTAACCCTTGCAGTGCTGGGGCGAGATGTGCCGCTTCCCCAGGGCGGGTCGCGGCTCGGCTGCCCCCGGCCCCGCCACCTGCGCCCGGTCCTGGAGGGGCTCGGAGCTCGCTAGCGGGGGTGAGGAGCAAGAGGAGAGGACAGGGCGAGGACGCAACTTACCCTCAAACTACGCACAAGCTCGTCTCTGCTTTCCCCTTCGGATCAACTTTAAAGAGCAGATTCTCAGTCCGGGAGGCAAAGAGGCAGGGGAGGAGAGGGGAAACGGTTTAGCAATAGCTGCTGCCAAGTGGGTGAAGTTCAGAGCATAGTCCTGGCTCTTCCAGCGCTCCAGCAGCCCAGCATCTTCCCGGGGTCTGGAGAGAACAAGGTGTTCAACAAGTCTTCCTTGTCACCCGAAATGGGTTGCTGGTGGCTTTCCCGCCGGGCTCTAGTTAACCAAAAGCGACGCAGCCAGAGCTCCTCCGCCGAGAGCAGGAGCTTGGAGAGGCGCCTGCGAGAGAGCTGCAGCTTTAATTCCTCTCCCTCTGCACGAACACCCAGACACACGCACACCTGGACCGCAAGAAAAAGACTCAACTCTAGCCCCACACCCTTAGTTCCACAGCATCTTTGAAAAGAAATTCAGAAAAACCTCCCTGCCTGTCGGCTGCGGGGAAGTTCAGCAGGAGTTTTTTCTTAGGCAGAAGGGGCTGATGCTTGGACACATCTCACGTCCAACAGGAGGCAATGACGTCTGCAGCCTCATTGCTATAACAGCACCGGCGCTGCAATTGCCATTCACTGAAATGATAAGGGGCGCTCAGACGTAAGCAGCCTGCACCTCCAGCAAGGCTCTGGAGCCAACGTGGGCTTGCTGCCCTGCCGGCTTTTTTTTCCTTTTTTCTTTTCCCATCTTATTTTCTTCCCTTTTTCTTTCCTGCCCCCCTTTTTCTTTCTTTCCTCCTGTTTCCTTCCTCCCCTTTTTTCTTCCCTTTTTTCCTTCTTTCCTCCCTTCCCCCCCTTTTCTTTCTTTCCCCTTTCCTTCCCCCCCCCCTTTTTTTCTGCTTTTTTTCCCTTNGATATTTTTATATATTCTTTCCCCCTGAATTATTTCAGTCTCTCTTCACACAGACGTTGATGAAAGGCGGGTGCAAGAGCCCTCCCCCATCCTGCCACATCCCTTTAGGCTGGAGGGTTCCGGCTGCGCGGCTGCGTCTCCCGAGGGAGCGATTCCCTGCTTCAGCGGCTGCAGCCCGCTTTGGGCTTCGGGCTTTTGGGGAAGGGGATTGCAAAGGCAAAAAGCTGATGCGAAGCAGCCGGCTCCTTCCCGTGCGAGGTCACACTGCCGCGGCAGATGGGGACTCCCGAGCGCTGCCAAGGCCGCTGCGGGGGCGGTGGCAGCGCCTGGGCGCTGCGGGAGCCGCGGGGAGGAGGCGGTGGGGACAGGGACTCTCCCCTAAGCCGACAGCTCGGGGGTTAAATAACCCCTCCGGCAGCTCTCGTCACGCGGGAGGGGGTCTCGGGCATCCCTTTGCATCCCCGGTGCTGCCCTTGCGAGGGGTCTGCGGTGCCGGGGAATGAGAAGGACGTTCCCAGGCGGCCTGAGGGGCCGGGGATGCTTCTTGAGAGATCCCGTGAATGGTGCTTTCTGCATCCCCAGCAGGCTCGGCCTGCGGTGTCTGCTAGGTCTGGGGCAAGGCTGGTGCAGCCTCCCAACGATGAGAAGCACCAAATGGCTACCGGCCCAAACCATTAGGCCAGTGCTTCCCAACCAGAGTCACAGACCATTAAGGACTGGAAGGGACCTTGAAAGATCATCCAGCCCAATCCCCCTGCCTCAGCAGCATCACCTAGACCAAGTCACACAGGAACAGTCCAGGTGGGTTTGAAATGTCTCCAGAGAAGGAGACTCCACAACCCCCCTGGGCAGCCCCTGCCAGGGCTCTGGCACCATCACTGGAAGGAACATGCTCCTTCTCACACTGATGTAGCACCTCCTCTGCTCCAGCTCACACCCGGTGCCCCTTGTCCTGTCACTGGGTGCCCCAGAGCAGAGCCTCACTCCATCCTCCTGACACCTGCCCTGTCTATATTGATCAAGATTAATGGGGTGACCCCTCCGGCTCCTTTTTTCCCAGCTCCCTCACCCTTTCCTCAGCAGGGAGATGCTCCATTTGAAAGTGTGTGGAGGGCCAATATTTGAGTCTAAAGAAGTAACTCAGGCATTTCCAGGTCACTGGGAAGTCACAGCATTTCTACTTAATGTTCCTTCAGCTCTGTGTCCTCCACCAGCCCTGTGGTGCACAGGAGTTTCAAACCCTGCCCATGGTGTCCAACCTAGGGGGTTTTTTGTTTTCTCAATTTTCTGTGGAAGAAGAAAAAAAATCAATTCTAACTGCACGTTTTGCAAGAGATGCCCCACTCTAGACTTTCAATTATCTTTGACACTTTATTTAAGGAACTCGGAATAAAACCAAGTCTATCAGAAACATGTCCAAGTCCAACCGTGAAGTCCAGTCTAGAGCAAATCATCTACCATAACAGTTTTGGCTCTCAGAGAATAATTGTTGGTATTTTCACAAAAATCACAGAATGACTGAGGCTGGAGAAGCCCCCTGAGCTCAGCCAGCCCAGCCCAGCACCTCACATCACCCCAGCGGCCACACCAGGGCACTCAGGGCCACAGCCAGGCTGCCCTGCAACACATCCAAGGATGGGGACTCCACCACTGCCCTGGGCAGCCCAGTCCAGGCTCTGATCCCCCTCTTTTCCATGAGGTTGACATCCAGCCTAGCCCTCGGCTACCAGCTTCAGGCCCTGCCCTCTCATCCTGGCACTGGTTGCCTGAGGGGGCCAACCCCAGTGAGGGTGCCAGAGCCTTGGCAGGGGCTGCCCAGGGAAGCTGTGGAGTCTCCTTCTCTGGAGACGTTTCAAAGCCTCCTGGACTGTTCCTGTGTGACTTGGTCTGGGTGATGCTGCTGTGGCAGGGGGATTGGGCTGGATGGTCTTTCGAGGTCCCTTCCAATCCCTGATGCTGTGATTCCGGGACCATCTGCGGTTCCCTCTGATGTTTCCCTCGGGGCCCCTGCACTACACTGCATCTTTGCTTCCCTTCAGAAGCGATCCTGCTTGTCAGAGGGGAAACCCTCCTTCCTGCACCGCCCACTTGAAAACAGGGCTGCAGTGAACAGAGCTGGAAGACACCCGGCTGATGGCCCCAAAGCCAGGAGAGGGGCACAGCACCGGGCGGGGGGCGCCCCTCAGGCGGTGCCGCTGCCTCTCCGCTCCCCGCAGGGCACGGAGGCGGCGGGAGGACGGAAGAGGGAGAGGGGCGCCGGGGGCTGTGGAGAGGCGGCGGGGGAAGGGCTGCTCGCCCGCCCGCCCGCTCGCTCGCCCGGCGCGGCGGCTGCTGGCGTCATCGCCGCGTGCGTCATCGCCGCGGGGCCCCCCCGCCCGCCCG
>VXBP01005052.1:351635-372312 GCA_013400115.1 Rhinopomastus cyanomelas | reverse complement strand
CCTCCCTCGGCGAGACCTGGTGGGCTTCGCGGCGGTGCTTTTGCGCTGTTTTCCTTCGTGCTGGGGGAGTTTCGTGTCCGTGGCAGCCGGTGACACAGCAGGGCGGCTGCCGCTGGCAGGTCGCGGTCCCTTTGTACGGCTCCACTCCCCCCATATATGTATTTACAATATATATTTTACTATTCTGGTGAATAGTTACGCGTTTCCCCCCTGATTTTTATTCACACACAAGCACGGGTCTCCTCAGGCACCGACCCCCCGTTCCCCGCAGCGCCCCTGTCACCGCAGGGCTGGGGGGTGTCAGGAGGCCACTCGGGTCCCTCCAACAGGTTTCTCTCTGTCCTCTAAAACCCCCAACTTGTAAAAACACGAACCGTCGCACCGATCCAGTAAAGCCCACCCTACTTTTTAAAAGAAATGAGGGAGGGTCAGTGTAACCTGTTTCACCCTGCAACTTCAAAAAATACGAATAATCACACTGATTTAATAAAAAAGCCCCCACATTTAAAAATTAGGGACAATCATAATCTCTAAAAAATCCACCTTAACCGCCCTCAATGAATAATCGTGTTTAATCAATAAAACCCCCCACCTTTGGAAAAAATTAGAATTTAATAAAACCCCCACCTCTTAGAAAACGAAGACTCAAAGGATTGGAAGGGACCTCGAAAGATTATCTAGTCCATTCCCCTGGCCACAGCAGGATCCTCTAGATCCAGTCACACAGGAAAAGAAAAATCATACTAATTTAATCAGTAAAACCCACCTTTGAAAAAAAGTATCATATTTAATCAATAAAACAGCCTGGCTTTGAAAAAATTAGGAATAATCATATTAATTTCATCAACCCCCCCTCTTAAAATAATTATGAACAAGCTATGAATCATTAATCAATAAACCCCCACCTTTTTAAAAAAGGGAAAATCATATTAATTTAATCAATAAAAAGCCCACCTTTTAGAGAACTATGAGGAACCATATTTGATGAATAAAACACCCCACCTTTGAAAAAACCAGGAAGAATCATATTAATTCCATCAAAACTCCCACCTTTTAAAACAATTAGGAATAATATTAATTTGATCCAAACCCCTACTTTAAAAAAATTAAGACGAATCATATGAATCAAAAAGCCTCACCTTTTCAAAAAGCTATGGCTGATCATATTTAATCAATAGCCCCCCCCCCCCTTTTTAAAACTATGGCTAATAGTATTAATTTAATGACTAATCCCCCCACCTTTGAAAGACCCATGAAGAACCAGGTTAACCTAATCAGTCCAAGGGTGAGTGGGTGACCCTTGCCCCTCGCTCTGTGTTTGCGCCCTGGGGTTTCGGCGCTTGGGGCTGGCACCGCTCCCCATCGCGGCGGCAGCGGCGCCCCGGTAACCGCCAGCTCCTGGGCTCTAAACTCGTGCACAGCCCCGGCCTCCGGCTGCCTTCCTCTCACCAAGGTCAGAGGGAAGCCTCGAGGGCCCAGTTAAGCTCAAAACATATGTATTTACAGTTTCTTCCTGGCCGTCTCCTCTTCCACCCCTTTTTCCTTCCCTCCCGAGAATGTGGTGGCAAAGCTCCCCAGATTTCTGTGGGGTCAGACCTTGCCCTACTTCAGGATGTCTCTGTGCTCAGCGGGGCAGGGAGGGAAAACATCCCGCTCCTGGCAGCCAGCGGGAACCGGCGGATTCGGGCGTCACTGGATCCGGCTGGCAGAGCGTGGAGCCGCGCTCCGGCCAAGCCCGGCCCCGGTTCCATTCAGCTTGTCTGCAGCGGGGCCACGCTGCTGCGCCGCTGCCTTGTGCTGCTGGCCTCTCCTACAGGAATCCTCAGTGACGCTGAGCAGCTGGAAGAGATCCTGCACCTCCCTGCTGCTGCCGCCATGCAAGGAGCCACAGACCGGCTTCGACCGCCCGGCACCTCCCCGCAGATAAAGGTCCTTCGAGGTCAGGCGTTGGCTGCATAAATCAGACAATCACCCCGGGCTGCGAACGAGCCTGGTGCTGTCCAAGTCCCAGGAGCGTGAGGCACAGCCATTGTTCCACCTGCCTCTGCTCCACTCCACCTCAGAGCCGGGAGCTATTAACTACCGTGTGGTGGCCAAGCTGTCTCTCTGACAGTGCAAAAGCCAGCAGCCTCGGGCACGGTTTGGTTCTGCAGTGCTAGCTGCTCAGAAGGGCTGTTTCACAAGGGCAAGCAAGTGTAAAACGCAGGCGATCAGACCAGAAAGCAGGTTCCTGGGAAGGGAACCTGACAGCCAGGGAACTTCTGCACAGGGAGAGCTTCCCTGTGCAAGCAAAACTTCGTTCTCTGCATTTCTTATTAAAAAATAAAAGAGAAACCAACAGAATCACAAGGTTTTTGAGGCTGGCAAAGCCCTCTGAGCTCAGCCAACCCAGCCCCTAACCCCAGTGGCCACACCAGGGCACTCAGGGCCACAGCCAGGCTGCCCTGAAACACCTCCATGGACCAGGACTCCACCACTGCCCGGGGCAGTCCAGTCCAGCCTCTGTGCACCCTTTCCCTCAGGAAAAGCTTCCTAACATCCAGCCTAACCCTCCCCTGGCAGCTTCAGGCCCTGCCCTCTCATCCTGTTGCCTGGGAGAAGAGCCTGATCCCCACCTGACCACAGCCTCCCTTCAGAGAGTTGGAGAAAGAGAGGTGGTCCCTCCCCGTGTCTCCTCCAGGCCGAACCCCCCCAGCTCCCTCAGCCTCTCCCTCCAGTCCCTTCCCCAGCTTTGTTGCTCCTCTGGACCTGCTCCAGCCCCTCCGCCTCTTTCTCAAAGTGAGGTACCTGAGGGGAGGGCTCCCCAGTGCCCAGCTCCAGGGGAAGAATGACATCCCTAGTCCTTCTGGCCACACTATTGCTGATCCAAGCCAGGATGCCATTGGCCTTCTTGGCCACCAGGGCCCATTGCTGGCTCCTGGCCACCCTGCTAGCCACCAGCACCCCCCTCCAGGTCCCTTTCTTCTACTCTGCTCTCCAGCAGGTCAGTCCCCACCCTATCCTGGTGCCAGGGGCTGTTCTTGCCCAGATGCCAGAGTCTGCACTGCCCTTGTTATAGTTCGTTCGATTCCTCCCCACCCAGCTCCGCAGCCTGTCCAGGTCCAGCTGGATGGCAGCGCAGCCCCGCTGGGACATCACCCGCTCCTCCCAGTTCGGCGTCAGCAGCACACACACCGGACCACTCTGTTCAGAGGATGCAAGGAACCAGAGACGCTGCGTGTCTGCCATGATTGAAAATTGGACTTGGAACACGGCACGCACCATGAGACGCAGCCCGGCTGCCTCGGACGAGCCTCAGGCTACCCGCCACGCACCTCCGCGCCAGACAAGCGTGCGGCTCCCCCGCCTCGGGCAGGCAGGGAGCTGGCTGGGGAAGACGCAGCCTGTGCATCGGGAAGGCTCTGTTGCCAGATCAGCAGCAGCACTGACGTCTGTGCGCTCCCCCTCTGTTCCTGCTGCTGTGAATCAAGGCGACTGCATCCAACTGCCTCCCTTGTTTAACCATGAAGGCGCCGCGGGCCAGAGCCGTCAACACCAGGAGGGTCCAGATCCCCTGCATGTACTTGAAAATCAAGTTCAGCAAAGGAAAAGCATAACACTACAAGAGGGCTCAGCAATGACGCAAAACCGGCGGTGCCGGTGCCTGCTGCTGACCCGCTGGCTGGGGGAGAGCAGGGGACGTCTTCTTCCAGAGGCCTACCGAGAGCCTGGAAGCAGCACAAGTGCAATAGGGCAGGATTTCTGGACTACATGGAAAGGGAACGGGAAGAATGAAGGCACTGACCTTCCAGTAGCCGCCTCAGCCCAGCGGAGCTGCAGAGCCACTGTGCTAAGGAGCAGAGCCAGCAGTGGGTTGAGCTGCAGAGCAAACTCTGGCGTCGGGGAAGAGCAGGTGAGCACAGGCGACACCGCGCCGAGCTCGCTGTCGGGGCCGACGAGCTCCAGCGCCTCAGACCACCACACACTTACAGTAAGGAGTTCACAGAGCATCAGCGCGACAAGCAGAGTGTAGTCATAGAATCACCACGGACCTCCAGGGTCAGCCAGCCCAGCCCTCAGCCCAACAGCTCCCCAGCCCCTAGACCACAGCCTCAAGTGCTCGAGCTACTCGGCTTTTCAACAACTCCGGGGATGGGGCCTCCACCACCTCCCTGGGCAGCCTGGTCCAGTGAAATCTGAAGGTACTTGTATTGTTGAGGCTATTCTGTTGGCCTTGGCTAATAAATTTGTAGCCAGATGTTCATTTTAAGGTCTGATCCAAAAAGTGCTGAAGTCAATGGAAACTCAGTTGAAGTTCCAGATTGGTGAAGGGGGGAAAAGCTCCTGTTAAGCCAGTGTTTTATAAACATCAAAAACCAAGCAAGACCTAAACATCGGTCATTCAACTCAGCGCTGATCATCACAGGACACTGCGAAATGGAAGAGACCTCAAAGATCACCAGTCCCACCCCCACTTGTCACAGGCTCTGGGGCTGCAGGGTATCACAGTAAGGTTACAGCCCCATCCTGTCAGCATCACAGAACATGTCGTCCCAATTTCATAGAACCACTGAGTCATTCAGGTGGGAAAAGGCTCCTGGGATCAGCCAGTCCAACCATGAGCCCAACTCTAGAAGGTCACCCCTAAACCAGACCCCCCCAGCACCACATCTAAGTGACTTCTAAACTCATCCAGGAACAGGGACTCAACCCCCACCCTGGGCAGCCCATCCCATCCCTGACCACTCTCCTCAGGAAGAATCTCTTCCTGATGGCCAGTCTGACCCTGCCCTGGTGGAACTGGAAGCCCTTCCCTCTGCTTCTGTCGCTACTGACCTGTGAGCAGAGCCCAGCACCAACATCTCTGCAGGGTCCTTGCAGAGAGCTGCGGAGAGCGATGAGGTCTCCTCTCAGCCTCCCCTTCCTCAGGCTAAACAGCCCCAACTCTCTCCATCTCTCCCCATCAGATGGATTCTCCAGGCCCTTCCCCAGCTCCGTTGCCCTCCTCTGCCCTCGCTCCAGCCCCTCAATGTCTCCCTTTTGCTGAGGTGCCCCGAACTGGACCCAGTACTCAAGGTGGTGCTTCCCCAGTGCTGAGTGCAGGGGAACAACAATCGCCTCCCTGCTCCTGCTGGACACAGCTTCTGATCCAGGCCAGGATACCACTGGCCTTCTTGGCCAGCTGGGCACCCTGCTGGCTCATACTCAGCCTCCTGTCAATGAGAACCCCCAGGTCCCCCTCTGCCAGGCTGCCCTCCAGCCCTGAGCTGCAGGGGGGTTGTTGTGAGCACAGTGCCTGACCCAACGCTTGGCTCCACTGAAACGCATCCGATTATCCTCAGCCGGTCGACACAGTCTGCCGGGGTCCCTCTGTACAGCCCGAGCACCCTCCAGCACATCGACCCTCCCTCCCGGTGTCGCCCGCAGACGGACCGAGCCTGCCCTCGGCGCCCCGGCAGGCAGACACGGGTGCCGGCTCCAGCCGTAACCAGCCTTCCCGCGCGCACGAGCCCTGCTCCGCACGTGGGGAGCTGCCCACACCCGCTGCTGGAGCCCAGCTGGTCCCTACCACCACTCGCTAAGCAGAGGCCACCCCACCCCGCACGTACGACACGAGCCCGGGCAGCCCCGCATAGGTTTTGCGCAGAAAGCACCAGGATTATAGGAGCTACAGCCACCTAATCCCAGCAGCATCATCCCCATGGCTGTGACGGTGAGGCCAGTGCTCAGAGAGTGACCTGCTGCTAGAAAGAGGAGACGTAGGACACCAGGACAGAGCAAGGAGGACAAGGATGCCGGCCTAGGCTCAGACATGAGTGCCCAAACTGCACAGGGGCAGTGGCCTGTGGGACAGAGTCTAGCTGGAGCAGCAGACCTTCCACATCAACATGAGAAGGACCTTCCTCCCAGTGAGAGTGACAGAGCCCTGGCAGGGGCTGCCCAGGGGGTTGTGGAGTCTCCTTCTCCAGAGACATTTCAAACCCTCCTGAACTGTTCCTGTGTGACTGGATCTAGGAGATGGGACTGGGTGATCTTTGGAGGTCCCTTCTGTGATTTTCCCACAAGCTGGTTGTGAAAGACACCAGCCACAGGAGCCAACAGGCACCTTTTGTTGATTTAATTTCTACCACCTTTGATCAGGCCATGCATCTCATGGGAACTGTGGTTTGGGTGCCTCTGACCCTCCTGCGCCAGCTACACCCTTCCTCACCCACAGCAGCCCACAGGAGACAGGAGAACGAGTGCCTCGAGGGAGAGGAGGTGCCTGGAAGAGATGGGGGGCTACTGATGGAGCTAGGTACTGGCACACACCAGACGAATGCAAGCCCAGAGCCTCCAATCACGCCTCAGGTGGGCTGCCCTGCGCCAACACCCTGTGCCAGGGTCTGACTTCAGCCACCAGACAGCTGGGACAGCAGGGCACCAGAGGGGTTGTGACGGCAGCAAAGCCGAGGGAGCCTCAGGAAGCGGAGCTGCGTCACCCTCAGACCCCGGCAGCTCAGCGCTCTGGAAGGGGGCGAGGGGGCCAGCAGCACAGGAACCCTCCGTCGCTCTCCAGAGAGCTGACCGCTCTGATCATCCCTTCTGCCTCGGGAGCGTTGTAAATGCAGGGTGTGAAGACATGCTGACCCGCAGGAAGTCCGCGGGGCTAGTAAAAATAAATGGGATCCAGCCCTTCAGGAAGAGCAGAGTCACTGCAGCGACGTCAAAGCACCCAGCAGCTCGTCCCAGCCAGCTCCTGGAGGCGCCGCGATTTGGGAAGAGGGAGCAGCTCGCACAGCTGCCTGGAAATGGAAATGGCAGGATGGCCACAGACCCACAGAGCATCGGGGCTGGAAGGGACCTCGAGAGACCATCCGGTCCCATCCCCCTGCCACAGCAGGGTCCCCTAGATCCAGTTCCACAGGGACACGGCCAGGCAGACGGGACTGGATGATCTTTGGAGGTCCCTCCCAATCCCTAACGTTCTGCGACAGGAACCAGCGCGCGTTGTTTGCGCATCGCAAGGTCCCAGGTTTGGGTTTGAGTAGCCTGATCCTCCTGCAAAAAGACAGTCATTTACCAGACACACAGTGTCAGCAGATGCCTCAGACATGAACAGATGGAAGGAGGACTGTTCTCCAGAGAGCGAGCTCCTGTAGATCCCAGCTCCACACCCGCACGGTGCCAGGAAGTCTTCTTGCCCAGAAACACTGTTACTTGAGGAAGACCCAACATGGGCAGAGGCCAACTGCTCACTTCTTGGGGAGGTGCTGGTGCGTAACCAGCCCTAGAATTTGGAAGAGACAAGCAGAACATACGGGCTCATGAAGGAGGGCTCTCTCGTGCCACGGATATTTCTGATGCTCCTGTATATAGATCTCTCTGAAGTTAGAGCCATTCCGCCTGTGTCTGATGTGCAGTGCAGCCAGCAGCTCTGGAAGCCTGTGGGATTGCCTTTTGCACAGAAGCAGACTTACTGCTCGCCCATTTCTTCTTAGTGAATAGAAAGGGCTCCAACAAATAACTTCTCATCAATTTCTTCTAGCTTGCCTGCGCTGGAATCTGCATCACTAGAAAATGAGTGACCGAGTTAATGGAGAGGAGGAGAACCATAGGATCACTCAGGCTGGAAAAGCCTCCTTGAGGTCTTCAAGTCCAACCATTAACCCTACTCTGTGGAGGCCACCACTAGCGCAGATCTCTCAGCACCACATCTAAATGATCACAGAATCATCAGGGATTGGAAGGGACCTCGAAAGATCATCCAGTCCAATCCCCCACCACAGCAGGATCCCCCAGACCAAGTCATAGAATCAGTCAGGGTTAGAAGGGACCACAAGATCAACCAGGTCCAACCCCCCTGCCATGGTGCTGATGGAGAACAGGCCCTGCGGAGAGCAGTTGAGGGAACTGGGGTTATTGAGTCTAGAGAAGAAGAGGCTGAGAGGAGACCTTTGAGGCAGCTGTAGAGAGCAATGAGGAGGTTGTAGTGAGGCTGGTGCTGGGCTCTTCTCCCAAATTAATGGTGACAGGACCAGAAGAAATGGCCTCAAGTTGCATCAGGGGAGGGTTAGATTGGATCTTGGGAAGAAGTTCTATCCTGAGAGAATGTTTGGGCACTGGCACAGGCTGCCCGGGGAGGCGGTGGAGTCCCCATCCCTGGAGGGGTAGCTCAAGCACTTGAGGCCACGGTGTAAGGGTTAGGGAGCTGCTGGACTGGCTGATGCTGGAAGTCCTTTCCAGCCAGGATGTATCTATGATTCTACAGAGCTGTGCTTCCAAGTGGCCGCTCGGAAGCGGCACATCCCGTAGCCAAACACCCCCAAAAAAGCAGAGATGATCGTCGGGCAAAGCACTGCTTCACACCAGAACAAAAGCCAAGGGCAAGCAGTCGCTCTCCAGCACAGCTCACGCCATCAACACTCCCGGCGAGCCAGGACCGCCGCACCGCGGAGTACAGCGGCGCTTGCTGCCGCGAAACCGCTGTTACTGCCCAGATCACAGAATCGCCAACATCAGGGACCTCGACAGATCATCCAGTCCAACCCCCTTGCCCTGGGCAGTCCGGTCCAGCCTGTGATCACCCTCTCCACGAGCAAGGGCTTCCTAACGTGGACCCTACCCCCCTCCCCGGCGGCTTCAGGGGAGCCCCCGAAGCCCTGATGTCCTGCGGTTCCGCGAGTGTCCACAAGAGGGCGACGAGAGACCAGCGATGGCGACGCGGCTGCGCCGACACGGGAGCCCAGGGCCAGCCCGGTGCAGCGCCGGCTCAGCCCCGGCTCGGAGGGGTCTCCTGCAACAGGCTCCCCACGGGTGGAAGGGGACGAGCGGAAGGGGACAAAGAAGCCTTTAGAGAGTGATGAAGCACCGCAGGCACCTGCTTGCTTCAGACGTGTGAAACTGGGCACGAACTGAGCAGGCAGATCCAAAAGCAGCCCAGCAGAGCTAGCGGGTTGTTAGATTCCTCCTTCTACCCGAAGCAACTTTTAATTGTGTTGAAGGAAGGCAAAAAGAAGGTGTTTGAGCAACGGCTGGTGAAATTCCCTCCCAACAGGCCTCCACAGCTGCCTGAAGCCCAGGCACTCATCAGCATCAACCCCGGTGGTGCCCCCCAGCAGGACAATGGGATTTCAGCCTGAGGAACCCTCACTTAGGGACAGCTAACCCCCAGCTTTGTTACCTGGGGCTCAGCTTTGCAGATGCGAGTCCAAAGGAGGAGAACACAGCTGGTGAAAGGGGCTGGAGAATAAATCCCATGAGGAGCAGCTGAGAGAACTTGGGTTGCTTAGTCTAGAGGCTGAGGGGAGACCTTATTGCTGGATGATAGGGAGAGGCTGAGGGAGCTGGGGGTGTTTAGTCTGGAGAAGCGGAGACTCAGGGGGTGGTGGGACGTTCTCCCTCTCACCAGCTCCCTGAAGGGAGGCTGTAGTCAGGTAGTGGTCAGGCTCTTCTCCCAGGTAACCAGCGCCAGGATGAGAGGGCAGGGCCTGAAGGTGCCAGGGGACAGTGGGCATGTTGTCGGTCAAGTGTCTCCAGTGCAGGTTCAGAGGAGCAGGGCCAGAAAGCTGTCAACCCGACAAGAGCTCTCAACAAGCCGCAGGTGCAGGTGGCCTCGTTTAACAGGCTAACAGCAAGGATTCGGCGAGAGAAAGGCGCTCTCTACCCTGACGGATTGTCAGGCTGAGGAAGTGCTGCTGTCTCCAGCAGAAGACAACAGAACCCAAAGTCGCTCCGTTCACTGTCACTGCTCAGTTCAAACCTCACGGATGTCATCTTCCAACAGGCACTTTCTCCTGGGGCGTTTCACTGCTGCCAGCTCCTGGCAGTCAGCGTGTTTGCCCTGGCACTTCCCAGCAAGCCCTCTGCAGGTCTGAGGCGCCTGCTCTCGAGATGAGCACCCTTCCTCACCTACACAGCAAAACGTGCTCGGAGGAGAAGCCCCTGGAGCCCTCCCTGCACAGGCAGCTGCCAGAGCTCATCTCCTCAGAGCACAGAGTCATTCAGTCTGGAAAAGACCCCTGGGATCAGCAAGTCGAACCATCAACCCCACTCTACAAGGTCACCCCTAAACCAAACCCCCAACACCACATCTAAACTCATCCAGGGATGGGGACACAGCCCCCACCCGGGGCAGCCCAGCCCAGGTCCTGACCACTCTCTCCAAGAATTTTTTCCTGATGGCCAGTCTGACCCTCCCCTCTGCTTCTGTCACCAATCACCTGTGAGAGTCCAGCACCAACATCTCTACAGTGTCCTTTCAGATGGTTGTAGAGAGAGATGAGGTCTCCCCTCAGCCTCCTCTTCCTCAAACTAGGCAGCCCCAACTCTGTCCAACTCTCCTCATAACGTTTATGAGTAGATTCTACTCCTCCTGGTCTGGAAGGTGTCACTAATGCTGTATTTCAAGCCTGTGTGTGTTTAGTGCCCCCCAAAAGTGCAGAGTCACAGGTACTGCCGTCGCATCTCCTGTGGACCAAACGCTCTTGGCCACCCACGCAGGCGGAGAACACAGCAGGGGCCACCACTCCTGGTGGGCACAAGCAGAAGCTCTCGGAACGACTCCGGTTTCACAATTACTGGCACCGATTGTGCTCTAAGGTTAAGGGTGCAAAACCGCATCAAGCATTAAGTTGCCCACACCCAGTGCCCCGCTCAACAAGCCAAAGTCTCCTGCCAGACTAGTCAAAAGGGTGACCGGCAGCAGCCACTTGGGATCCAGAACAAGAGGTTCACGAAGCCAGGCTGAAGCCGAAAGACAAACAGCCAGTCCCGGCTTCCTCAGCAAAACCCTCTGTGCTGGGAGGCAGAGCTTTCCCACAGCGAGACCAATTTGCATTTCCGAAGGCGGGAGGGACCTTCGAGGGACCTTCGGGTCTCAACTACCAGCCAGCTCCTCCCCTCCAAGGGGACCCGGCGGGTCTAGCAGCAGCTGCCCGGCAGTGGAACCAGCCTTTGCTCCGCCTCGGAGAGCAGCGGGACCTGCAGAACGGCTCGTGAAACCCTTTGCTGCTGCCGCTAGAGAACAGAGACCTCCTTGCCACAGGCTGGTCCTTTGGAGGCTGAGCCACAGGCAACCCCCAGGGGCCAAGCCGCATGTGCTCCCGGCCACCCCACCACAGAAACGTGGCCAAACAGCAGCTCTGCTACGGCCCCAGCAGCCTGTCCTCCCCAGCCCAAACCCTTCCACACCCACCTGCAAACTCCAGGCCAGCTGCTCCTGAAGCCAGACTGACAACCCCAGGCCTGTGCTGCACACCCCAAATTTATCTGCAGTGCCCTCTCCTCCCCACCAACGAATCAGCCTCTCCTGCTGCCAGCTGGCTTCGCACACTCCAGGAACCCCACAGGTGCCACCCAAACTGGCTTCACCTGCTGGCTCTGCCTCCTCCCCACAGGCAGGGCAGCTGTGATGTGGGCCTGAGCCACTTGTGGGCCAGCTCCAGGGGCCTTAAGGTAGCCACACCCACCCGGCCATGTTCCTGTGCGACTGGATCTAGGGGATCCTGCTGTGGCAGGGGGATTGGGCTGGATGACCTCTGGAGGTCCCTTCCAGCCCCGGATGCTCTGAGGTTCTGTGACTGGACGTGTTCGGTGCCTCTGTGCCCCCTGCTCACCTGTGCCCCCCGCGCTGCGCTAGACGGCGCCTGGGGCAGAAGTGCAGCAGAGCGCTGCAGGCTCTGGGGTGAGAACTGTCTCCCAGCTGAGTCCCAGCAAGGCCACGTGGGCTTTGTGCTGGCTCCAGTCGAGTCGTCAGGGTCTGCCCCCATGGTGGTGTTTGTGAGGGGAGTGTGGGGTGCCGCTTGGCCCCGAGACCCCGGTGGGAGACAGCAGCAGAGCTGAGGCTGCAGGCAGTGGCGGAGCCGGTCTGAACAGAAGGGAGTTGAAGCTCTGGCTGTCTTCAAGCAGCTGGTGCTTCCTTATAAATTCTTCAAGCCTACACTGCAATCAGTTTGCCAGAGAAGAGCCCTCTGACACCCCGGCCACGGCCGGCAGCCACAGCACAGCGGGAGCCACCTGGGAGACCCCGGGAGGCAGGTCAGCAGGCTGGGGGTCTGCTGCGGCTGCTGTGCGTTGGCAGCGCCTTCCCCGTCGAGTCCAGCCGCCCTGCCCCCGGCTCTGTGGTCCTGCTGGAGCGGCGGCTGGACTCGACGGCCCCTCGAGGTCCCTTCCAACCCCCGATGTCCCCACGAACTGGAAGGCGAGGCACCGGCTCTGTTTCAGGACCTTTACTCGCGGCTTCGTGTCGGTGTCCAAGCCCTGCGGGGCACCCTAAACTGCAGTGCACCCCCCCCCCAACGAACAGGAGCCCTTTGAGCCGCGTTTACCCGGCCACAGGGACCGTGGTCCTGCAGCCAGCTGCTGCTGCTGCCGTGGAGAACCTGCAGGAGAGCCCAGAGCTGCAGGGAGAAAACCCTGCCAAAGCCTTGGGATGGGCTGGATGATCTTCCGAGGTCCCTGCCAACCCCTCGCGTTCTGCGAGCAGCGAGTTACCCAAGGAAATCCTTGACAGGGAATTTGGCGCCGTTCCTTTAGGCACTTCACGATAAGTCATTTATTAAGGCTTCAGGCAGAAACTGTCACTGTCCTCAGGAGCTGAAGTCGCCAGAGTCAGCGGGAGAAAGAGGCGCGTCCAAGGGCACCCAGCAAGCCCGAGCTTTGGGCTGGCCAGCAGCAGCCCTTCCACCAAGACCACCTGCCATCAGTCCTGAAGGAAGCCCTTCATCAAGGTCTGATCTTCCCAGCGAGTTGAGCAGCGCTCGGCGCCTTTTCAAGCTCCGTACGGCTGCACTTGCCCCCAGTCACTGCCAGCTAGAGCTCCTCCTCCCGTAACAAATGACTTCTCACATCCCTGCCATTCCTGTGCTGTCGTGGGAGCACATCCCACCGATGATTGTCTGAGGGGTGCACTGGAGCCAGGGGGCTTCTTCACACACCCGGACACAGCGCAGACTAAAGCTGTAGGGATCAGCAGGGAACAGCCCTGGCGTCACATAAATCAGAGTGACCCTAAGAATTACAGTGATCTGCACCCTGAGCACTGGGTCCAGCTCTGGGCACCTCAGCACGAGGGAAACATTGAGGGGCTGGAGGAAGGGCAAAGGAGGGCAGCAAAGCTGCGGAAAGGCCTGGATGAGACACAGAGATGGAGAGGGTTGGGGCTGCTTAGTCTGAGGAAGAGGAGGCTGAGGGGAGCCCTCATCGCTCTCCACGGCTCTCTGAAAGGACCCTGCAGAGATGTTGGTGCTGGGCTCTGCTCACAGGTCAGTAGTGACAGAAGCAGAGGGAAGGGCTTCAGGCTCCACCAGGGCAGGGTCAGACTGGCCATCAGGAAGAGATTCTTCCTGGAGAGAGTGGTCAGGGACTGGACTGGGCTGCTGAGGGTTGAGTCCCTGTTCCTGGATGAGTTTAGAAGTCACTTAGATGTGGTGCTGGGGGCTCTGGTTTAGGGGTGACCTTGCAGAGTGGGGTTGTTGGTTGGGCTCGATGATCCCAGGGGTCTTTTCCAACCTGAATGATCCTGTGATACAAGTGTTGGATTCCTTCCCTTAAGGCCGGAGCCGAGGATCACAAGCAAACCGAGCCCAGCCCAGCAGAGAGAGGGCCATGTGTTCCATCAGGAGGGCTCTGGGTCGCGCCCCTCAGCAGATCCCAGCGCCCGGCCGCCAGCCCGGAGGCGGCTGCGTGTGGGTGCCCAGGACCTTCCCCAAAACTGACTTCTCGGCTACGTCTGTCCACGTTACGATGCTTCTAACTAGTTGGTTAACAAAAGTCTTGTGGCTAGAGCTAAGGTGGCCATTAGAAAGCCCTCAGCTGGAGACCAGTTAGGACTAAGCTAGCAAGAGCGGCACCAAACCCCCGGCCCGAGCAAATGGGAGTGCTGCGGGGTTGGGGGCCTCGGGAAAACTCAGCCTCAAACTCAGCCGATCGGGCTGGGAAGGGAAGCGAAGCTGAGAGGAGGAGCAGCGGCTCTGCTCCGGGAGCTGCACTCCCACCAGCCCCGCCGACTCCACGCGGAGCCAGCGGCGCGCTGCCCGCCGGCAGAGGTGGCCGGTGGCTGCTGTCAGTGCCGCAGGTCCCCCGCCGCCGGTCCCCCGCCCCCGGGACCGAGCCGCTCGCTCGGTGGCAAAGGAGTCTGTCTCGCGGGGCAGGGCCTGGCTCTACATGGACGGAGGGGCGACCGGCGTCCAGGCGGGTGCCAGCCGGGCGGGTGCCGAGGCGTCGTACTGGCTGTCGGGCAGGTCCGAGGGGGCGCCGCCGTCGTACAGCGGGGAGGCGGAGGCGCTGGCGGGGCCGGGGTGCGGGAGGGCTGGGTAGTGCGCCGGCGAGCCGCGGAGGAACTGGGAGCTCAGGGGGCTGGACATCCCGCTCGGCTGGGACACCGGGGTGATGGTGCTGTTGCTCACAGACCACAGGTTCGGGTACTGGCTGCAAGAGGGGAAGCGACAAAACGAGTTACTGGGGGCTGGACCCTGTTGACTGGTCACACACAGCTCTCCAGCCGGTCCTTTGGCTGCAGGCAGGACCCCCAGGCAGGGCTTGTGCTCCTAGCACCCCACCGGCAGGCCGACCTCCCTGTTCCACACACACGTCTGGTGCCTGGGGGTCCAGAGCTGGCTGCAGGACTGCGGGTGAGGTCTCACCAGGGCAGAGCAGCAGCGCAGAACCCCCTGTCTCTGCTGGCTGCAGCCCAGGGTGGGGTTGGCTGCCTGGGCTGCAAATGCACACTGGTGGCCCGTGGCCACCTTTTCACCCCCCAGGATGGAAGTTCCAGTGCTCCAGCACATTTTGAGCCAAGCTGACGAATGAGCCAGCTGGCTGAAAGATGGAGTGAGAGCTCAGGCTGGAGCAGTTCCAAACCCTCCTGCAGGGGAAAGGCACCTGGCAAAGGTGCCTGGGCACAACAGCTGTTGGGACCAGATTGGTCTGAACCCGCAGCCCCCAGTCTGTTGGAACCATTTCCCCCCAGGTGCCTCCAGACAGCACTTCACAGGCTCACAGAACATTAGGGACTGGAAGGGACCTCAAAAGATTATCCAGTCCAATCCCCCTGCCAGAGCAGGATCCCCTAGATCCAGTCTAGGATTTCCAATGTGCTGGTGATTCTCTACCTTGTGTTTCAAGCCTCCTCTTCCTAAAGAGCACCGATACACCTGAGGGCTGCTAAGGGGTGGGATGGACCCCTACCTGGAGCTGGTAGCTGTGCTGGTGCTGTGACCCATAGGCAGCATCGTTGTGTGGGTGGGAACTCCTAGGGAAGACCAGTTGTCGTGGGACTGCAGCATGGAAAGGCAGGCAGAAGAGTTATCGGCGTAGGCTGCTGGAAACAAGCAAGAGCTTAGCCACCTGGGATCAGACCAGGTCTGAGCTAACAGCTCTAAGCCACCCTCTTCCATTGCTGCCCTGCAGAAGACCCAGCCTAGATCACACACACGCAGAGAAACCAAGTCGTGCCAGGACCTCCAAAGATCATCCAGTCCCACCCTCTGCCACAGCAGGATCCCCTAGATCCAGTCGCACAGGAACAGTCCAGGAGGATTTGAAATGGCTCCAGACAAGGAGACCCCACAGCCCCCCTGGGCAGCCCCTGCCAGGGCTCTGGCACCATCACGGGGAAGAAGGTCCTTCTCACACAGATGTGGAACCTCCTCTGCTCCAGCTCACACCCACTGCCCCTTGTCCTGTCACTGGGTGCCCCTGAGCAGAGCCTGGCTCCATCCTCCTGACACCCACCCTTCCCATAGTGATCAACATCCATGGGGTCACCCCTCAGGCTCCTTTTTCCCAGCTCCAGAGCCCCAGCTCCCTCAGCCTGTCCTCAGCAGGGAGATGCTCCCCTCCCTCCATCATCCCAGTGGCTCTGTGCTGGGCTCTCTCCAGCAGCTCTGTGTCCTTCTGGAGCTGAGGGGCCCACAGCTGGACACAACACTCCAGATGTGGTCTCAGCAGGGCAGAGCAGAGAACAAACTGGAGCAGAGCACAGCTACGGGCAAGTAGCGCTGCTGGAACCAGCCCGGCCACTCTCCAGCCCTAACAACCACCCTCCTGAGCAGAACCACACAGACTTCTCCATCTCGTCACATCACCTACAACTCACGATCAGGCTCCTCATTTGAAACTTAAAGGAGTCAGAGCTTAAAGCTGCTGGACATGAGAAGCCAGGAGCACACAAGCCAGCACAGTGGAGTCCCCAGTGCCCAGGGCAGCGCTGCACAGTCACAGGGTTCCAGGCTTAGAAGGAGCCCGGGGACACGAGCCCTTGGCCCCTGTTGCTTTGCAGGGCTGGCCCCCAGCCCTCTGCCCGAGCCGAGCCGGACAGCCCCTCAGTGTCCGCGGCACGAGACATGCTGCCCAGTGCCCGTGGCCCCCGGCTTCTCGCCCATATTCCCCACTCTGTGCAGAGCAGCCCCTCCAGACTTACTCGGCGAGTTGGTCCTGTGGGTGTAGGGGTTGGAGTAGGGGGCAGGCCGGTGGTTCCTCAGCGACGAGTACCTTTCGCAGCTGTGAGCAGGGGAGAGCGACAGGGGGGCTCCAAACTGAGGGTGGGCGTTGGCGGGTGGGCACAGAGGGCCAGTGCCAGGGATGAGCCAGCTGCCTACTGTGGGGGAGAGAACGGCTTCATAAGGGGCTCTGCGACGCAGGCAGCGCCGCAGCAGTGGGGTGGCCACGGGATCCTTAAGGACTCGAAGGGACTTGAGGGCAACAAGAAGATTCTGTCCAAGGGTTTGGAAGGCGCAGAGACACCTCAGCCACACAGAGACCGTCGTGTTCGCACAGTCCTGAACCTGCCGGCACCACAGCCACACGGAGTCACTCCGGTTGGAAAAGACCCCTGGGATCATCGAGCCAAACCATCAGCCTGACTCTACAAGGTCACCCCTAACCCACATCCCCCAGCACCACGTCTGAACGATGTTTAAACACATCTGGGGATGGGGACTCGGCCCCCACCCTGGGCAACCCAGTCCTGTCCCTGACCACTCTCTCCAGGAAGAATCTCTTCCTGATGGCCAGTCTGACCCTGCCCTGGTAGAGCTGGAAGCCCTTCCCTCTGCTTCTGCCACTACTGACCTGTGAGAAGAGCCCAGCACCAGCATCTCTGCAGGGTCCTTTCGGATAGTTGCAGAGAGTGATGAGGTCTCCCCTCAGCCTCCTCTTCCTCAGACTAAACAGCCCCAACTCTCTCCATCTCTCCCCATCACGTTGATTCTCCAGGCCCTTCCCCAGCTCCTCTGCCCTTCCTCCAGCCCCTCGATGTCTCCCTTGTCCTGAGGTGCCCAGAACTGGACCCAGCACTCACGGTGCAGCCTCCCCAGTGCTGAGTGCAGGGGGACAATCGCCTCCCTACTCCTGCTGGACACAGTCTCTAATCCAGGATGCCAGTGGCCTTCTTGGCCAGCTGGGCACCCTGCTGGCTCATACTCAGCCGCCTGTCGATGAGAGCGCGCAGGTCCCTCTCCGCCAGGCTGCTCCCCTGGCCAGGACTGCTGCTGGTGTTTCCCTGCCAAGCGCCAGGGCCGGCAGCACCGCTCTCAGGGTTTTGCTTTGGCTGCGCAGACAGAGGCTGGGGGAGCCAAAGCTGGGGCAGCGATGCCGAGGGCAAGGGAACTCACACTGCGAGTAGCCAGACTGCTGGGTGTCTGCCACCTCCTCCATCATGTCCTTGTGGTCACTTCTGCAAGAGAAGCCGGGCTGTGTTAGTTGAGAAGATGCTTTTAGAGACCTGGGGGGGACGAACCCCTTGACCTGCAGAACGAAGGGCTCTCACCTTTCCTTTGCGTCGAGAAATGCCTTCGCAAACGGGTTGTATTTAATTTTTAAGGCTGTGATCTAAAAGCAACCAGAAACATGTTTGTTTATTTGTCAGACGGGAGGGCTGCAGGCAGGACTGTTGGCTGCACCGAGTGAAACCAGGGCTCTTGACCAAAGCGGCCTGTAGAACCAACCGGCACAACCGCAGGATCATTCCGGCTGGACAGGACCTTTCGAGGTCCCTTCCAGTCCCTGATGTTCTGTGATGCTCTGAGGTCTGGAGCACTAGCAGTGGGCTAGGAGATGGTCCCTCTGCCAAGTTCTGAAGGACTGAATCTCCAGGCGTTACTGCTCAGCCAACGGGGCAGCTACCACAGGAGAGGGAAGACTTATAAACACTTCACCTTTCGAGACAGAGCAGGATGGGCACAGAATCATTAGACAGAGGTGAGGAGGGGCAGGATCAGTGATCCCCCCGCTGGGCCTGAAATGACAACTGTCTTGCTCACACCCAGAGAGCCATTGGCAAGTCACTGCCCTCCAAGGAATCTGCCCCACGGTGACCAGAACCGGGTGCTGCTGCAGGGCCTCTGCGTGCGTTTGCTTCACGGTTGGTTTGGAGCTTCAAATGAAGCCCAGAAAGAGCTGGGAAACACAACTCAGGATCCAGCCCCTCGAGACACAACACAGGAGCCACTCGATTGCTCTGCAGCACTTTGCCCTTGGCACCTCCTGGTTCTTCACACAATCACAGAACACTGGGGTTGGAGGGGACTTCGATCGATCATCCAGTCCTGTGCCCCTGCCACAGCAGGATCCCCTAGATCCAGTCACACAGGAACAGTCCAGGAGGATTTGAAACCTCTCCAGAGAAGGAGACTCCACAGCCCCCCTGGGCAGCCCCTGCCAGGGCTCTGACACCCTCACGGGGAAGAAGGTCCTTCTCACACTGATGGGGAACCTCCTCTGCCCCAGCTCACACCCACTGCCCCTTGTCCTGTCACTGGGTGCCCCTGAGCAGAGCCTGGCTCCATCCTCCTGACACCCACCCTTCACATATTGATCAACATCCATGGGGTCACCCCTCAGGCTCCTTTTTCCCAGCTCCAGAGCCCCAGCTCCCTCAGCCTTTCCTCAGCAGGGAGATGCTCCCCTCCCTCCATCATCACCCTTCCCGCACCGCTGTGCATACCTCCTCGTTCTGGTAGGCGGTCACCGCTATAAACTGGGTCTCTGGGAAGGAATGGCTGGTGATCATCCGCTGTGGGCCACCCACTCGCACTATATGAATCCTGGGCTCGTACTTGTGCAGAGAGTTCAGCATGATCTGGAAGCAACGGGACAGAGCGGGTAAGCAGGGGCACAGTGGTGGCAGAGGCAGGCTCAGAAAGCACTCGGCTTTCAAAGTCTCTAGTGATCTTCTTCCTGGCAGAGAAGAAAAGCAGGAGAGAATAAACCCGAAACCAGAAGCCGGGGAATGCTGCCCTCAGACACCCGGATCTTTGCCCACTTATCATCTCTGTCACTTGGCAGAGCTGCTCGTAGTGACAAACAGCCACAAAGACACATCTGATACCTCAGTGCCTTTAGCATAAGATCATCCTGGCTGGAAGGGGCCTCTGGGATCATCCAGCCCAGCCCTCATGCCAACAGCTCCCTAACCCCTGCACCACGGCCTCAAGTACTCCAGCTACTGGGTTTTTAAACCCCTCCAGGGATGGGGACTCCAGCACCTCCCTGGGCAGCCTGGTCCAGTGCCCAGCCTCTCTCTCAGCGAAGAGCTTCTTCCTCAGGTCGAATCTAAAGTTCCTCTGATGCTGCTTGAGGCCAGGTCACAGAGACCTTCTAGAAAAGCATCAAGACCCCCACCCTCTGCTACATGAGGGTGCGACCCACTGCAGCAGCACGAGCCCAGGGCGTTGGGGCAGGTGGGAGCAGTGGCTCCGGCGGGACTGGACAGGGCTGGACAGGACAGTTGGTCCCATCCCTCACCCCCTTCAGCGGAGCTGGCAGGGTGCTGGAGCGCTGTGGGACCAGGACGCCCGTGTGGGACCGAGCCCAGTGCTCACCTGCCCGCCACCATTGAGCTTGTTGGTGAGTTTGACTTTGCTGAAGGAGACGGGCGCCTTCATCCAGTGGGCTCCAAAGTTGGGCGAGTCGGGGTGGATGTAGACGCAGCTGGGTGCCTGCGGCTCAGGCTTCCCGCCCGGCACCCACTCGCCATTCACGTACTTCCAGCGGTGCCCGTCGGCCGCCACGAAGTCCAGCAGGAAGGAGTACATGGCGTTGGGGTCCAGCCCCGACACGCTCACCTTCAGCACCGGGAACATCCTCCTGCGGGGCGACACCGAGGAGGGAGGCCCCGTGGAGAGCAGCACCCCCACCCTGCGCCAGCCCTCCACAACCTTCACCAGGAGCTCCCCACCACTGCCCCCAGAAGTGCGGGGTGGATGTGAGTGAGTGTGGGCTGTAAGTGCGGGGTGTGTGAGTGCGGGGGTTGTGACTGAGTGTGAAGTGTATGTGAGTGAAAGGTGCGAGTGAGTGCAGGGTGTGAGCGAGCGCAGGGTGCGTGTGAGTCAGTGCAAGGTGCACGTGAGTGCGGGGTTCATGTGAGTGCAGGGTGTGAGTGCGAGCTGCGTGTGAGTGCGAGAGCAGGGTGCGTATGGGCGCGGGGCGTGAGCGCGGGCTGCCCCGCATCGCTCCTACCTGCCGTTCTTGGTGACGATCATCTCGTTCGTGAGCTCCTTGAAGCGCAGCCACAACTCGTTGTCCTCCAGCGCGACGCGCAGCTCCCTCTCCGTGGGGTCCCCCTTCTCGCTGCCCGCCTGCAGCTCGCTCTCCACGGCGCTCAGCAGATGATCCACGCGGTACTGCGGGGGCTTCCCCGCACCCTCCGTGCCCGGAGAGCTCATGGCGGTGACCCCGCGCCCACCAAGGCGGGGGTGGGGGGGGGGGAGAGGAGGCG
>VXBP01005052.1:317290-347708 GCA_013400115.1 Rhinopomastus cyanomelas | reverse complement strand
GGGGGGGGGGGGGGGGGGCGGGGGGTCTGTGTAGTCCTTCTCTGGAACCATTTCAAACCCTCCTGGCCATGTTCCTGTGCGACTGGATCTAGGGGATCCTGCTGTGGCCGGGGGATGATCTTTCAAGGTCCCTCCAACCCCTAACTCCCTGTGATTCTGTGATATTTCCCTTAACCATCAAGCTTAAACAAGAAAAAGTCTAAGAATCGGAGAATTACTGAGGGTGGACAAGACCTCTAGGATTATCGAGTCCACCTGTGGAATCCTGACGGAGCAGGTCTTTGTAAGAGCTGACCCACGCGTTGCTGCAGAGCAAACAGCAGCGTGACAACACGCTGGTTTGACTCATTTGAAGTTGAAATCACAGAATCCCAGAACATTAGGAATTGGAAGGGACCTTGAAAGATCATCCAGTCCAGTCCCCCTGCCACAGCAGGATCCCCTAGATCCAGTCGCACAGGGACACGGCCAGGCGGGTTTGAAGTGTTTCCAGAGAAGGAGACTCCACAGCCTCCCTGGCAGCCCACACTAGGAGCATCAAACCTCTGGAATCACTATGGTCTGGGGTCTCTGCTTTCAGTGTTTAAGAAACAAGAGCGATTTTCTTGAGAGGTTTTGATGCATTTTTGCAGTTTGGAAAACATTTGGGTTTTGAAAACCGTTTCCAAGCAGTCTGAGCAGAGCACAGCTTGTTGGCTTTGGTTTGGGTGCCCTTTCCCCGCTTCAGCATTCGGGAGGGCCAGGCAGAGGGGCCATCCGGCATCTTCTGAAGGTGGCAAAACTCCCGGCAACTTAGTCGGATCTTTGCCTGAGCACTGCTAAGTGCCCTCTCCTTCCCTCATGAAAGTCAATGATCGAGCTTCCAGTGGCTTCAGCTCCTGCTGCACCAGACAGGACCAATCAGGGCAAAACAACAAAACAAAGAGGAGCTCCCATGAGCGAGAGTCCGGCTCAAGGGCGGATGGAATCCCCCACCCTGAGAGTAGAGAAAGAACGAAGGGTTTGGTCGAGGACACCCCGTTCTGTGTCTTAATGATGTTGCTCAGCAGCCTAGAGATGCTTAAGGCAAGTTCAGCTGAGAAGGCTGGTGGGAACGAGAAGAGGACAGATCTAGGAGCCCTCCCTCCCACCTAACACACTGCTGCTTTGAAGGGCTCAGAGGGACACCGGGGCTGCAAGGACGAGGCTCTGCTCACTGCTTCTCCACAGCCTGGAGGATCTTCTCTCAACAAAGCCCCAACAAGCCAGCCCCAAAACACCAACCAAAGCAGACAAACTCAACGGAAGGGCACATGGAAGGGTTACTCTGCTGCAGACAGGGACCGCAGGACTGCAGAGTATATCCCATCTGTAGGACAAATACAGGTTTCTATAGATCCTCTATAGAGAGACAGAGGATCTAAGTTGATTTCTACTATAAACTATATCCTGTATATAGGATGGGTAGGCTGTTATGGGATGTAAATAGATTTCTATTACAAAATCTATCCTATATGTAGGAATCACAGAACATTAGGGGTCGGAAGGGGCCTCCAAAGATCATCTAGATATATAGATAGATAGAGGACCACAGAATCACAGAACATTAGGGGTCTGAAAGGGCCTCTCCACAGATCATCCAGTCCAATCTCCCTGACACAGCAGGATCACCTCGATCCAGTCGCACAGGGACATGCCCAGGCGGGTTTGAAACATCTCCAGAGGAGGAGACTCAAAGGTGCTTCATCTGCAGTCACATCTTAGAAAACCCTAAGGGGTAAGAGGGACCTTGGTAAACTTCCTTCATGGGTTTGAAAACCCACTCGAGATGCTTCTCTGTGCAGAAGTTTCTGAGAACCTTATACGAGGCACCTTCAGTCCAACCTGGCTGCTCAGCTTCATCCCTCTTCGCTTTCCGTAGAGGAACCAATTGCGCAGAGTCCTCCTTGGTTCTCGCAGAGCTGCTTCTGCAGGGAACCGCAGCGGCGCCCTGGGACAGCGCTTCCTCGAGGCAGAGGCTGCTTCCCTCCCCGCTCTCCCGCCCTGCTGCCATCGGTGGGGCTTCCAGGGTTCCAGGCTCCCACTCTGCGAAAAAGGAGAAGGGAAAACAACAGAAGAGAAGCTCCAGAGCACTGTGGGAGCAGAGAGCCAGAGGTTCTGGGAGGGAGGATGGAAAACCAGCGCGAACTGGCAGGAAATGGGCAAAGTGGTGGGGGAAGGGGCCGTGGGGTGGTGGTGGGAACGGGAGCAGAAAGGAGCCAGATCTGAGAAGCCCGGTTGGATAAATGTCTTTGGAGCAGAGAACAAAGGGGAAGGAGAGATGATGGGAGAACCATGGCTGTTGGGTTAGAAGCACTTAGTTAGCCCTGTCCTCTCGCAGTCTGCACCCACAAAGGGGTAAACTTATACCTGGAGGGTTAGGATTAGGGTCAGGGTTGGCCAAGGAGGTTTGGATGAGCAGAGACGCATCTCTGCTTGTGGCAACTAATTGTTTCCTTGTTCTCTCCCCTCCCCTCTTTGCTCAACGAACCCACTTAGACAAACACCTTAGATAGGAAAACTAACCTGACCCAAGGCAACGTGAGTTTCCCCTACATCTCCAACTCCGGTCAGCTCCCCTCCCCTCTTTCCTCACTTAATCCACTTCGTACAAACCCCTTAGACATGAAAACACCAAGATCCAACACAACGAGGCTCCGTTAACGAACCCATTGCCCTTGAGACATCGATTGTGTTTTTAGCAGCGGAGAAGCACCGACTTCACTTCGAGGCTAAGAAAACTGACCTGACCCACAGCGATTCAGGTTTCCCCCACATCTACATCTCCCACTGAAACCGGCGGTGCTCTGCTTTTCCGGGGGTACGAGGGGCGCAGTGGGAAGGAGCCGCTGCGAACGTCGAGGCTTTAGCGCTCTGGCTGGGGTCAAACACCTCCTGGTGGCAGCCGCCTGGCTGCAGGGACAGGGAGCAGATCCTCGTGAGAAACACAGCAGGGTAAGACAGAGAGAATCGGTCCTGGAGCAGCCAGGGTCGCTCACCCGAGCAGGGGCTTTCGCGAGTCACCTAGCACCTAGCCCTTGCTGCGGGGGCAGCCGGCGGCTCCCTGCCATCTGCGCTACAATGCCCTATGGTAATGTCAGAGGTACTTCAAACCCAGCACCACGGCTGATGGGCCCTTCCATATAACTGCGGGGCCTCGCAATTAGCAGCCGCTTTTATTAGCGGGGAAGAGCAGAAATACACCCCTGGAAAAACCCGGGGGCCTTTGTTCCGCGTCATCCACAACTCCATCAGAGTGTGGCTCTGGTAGCCCCTTTGGCAAGCCCGGGGTCTGCTGCACAGAGGGGCTCAACCCCCTGGCGAGGGAACAGGGGGCCTCAAGATGCTGAAAGTGGGGGTTTCTTGTCTTGTTCACAACAACCCCCTGCAGCAGCAAGCTGGGACAGTGGGGCTGGAGGGCAGCCTGGCAGAGGGGGACCTGGGGGTTCTCAATGACAGGAGGCTGAGTATGAGCCAGCAGGGTGCCTGGGTGGCCAAGAAGGCCAACGGCATCCTGGCCCAGATCAGAAACTGCATCCAGCAGTAGTAGGGAGGGAATTGTCCCCCTGGACCTGGCACTGGGGAGGCCCCACCTTGAGCACTGGGCCCAGTTCTGGGGCACCTCAGCACAAGGGAGACATCGAGGGGCTGGAGCAGGTGCAGAGGAGGGGACAGAGCTGGGGAAGGGCCTGGAGGATCCATCTGATGGGGACAGATGAAGACAGTCGGGGCTGTTCAGTTTAAGAGGAGGCTGAGGGGAGCCCTCATCACTCTGTACAGCTCTCTGAGAGGACCCTGTAGAGATCTTGGTGCTGGGCTCTTCTCACAGGTCATTAGTGATAGAAGCAGAGGGAAGGGCTTCCAGCTCCAACAGGGGAGGGTCAGACTGGCCATCAGGAAGAGATTCTTCCTGGAGAGAGTGGTCAGGGACTGGACTGGGCTGCCCAGGGTGGGGGTTGAGTCCCCTCCCTGGATGAGTTAAGAAGTCACTTCGATGTAGTGCTGAGGGATTTGGTTTAGGGGTGATCTTGTAGCATAGGGCTGGTGGTTGGACTGGCTGATCCCAGGAGCCTTTTCTCACCTGAATGATTCAGTGATGCTCTGAAAAGCTTCTCTGCAAAGGGTTAGCAGCAGAGCGGATCTCCTGGAGTAGATGTCAAGGTCACAGCACTGTGTGTGCACAGCGCTCACACCAGATGCACGTTTCCTATCCTCACCAATAAACGTGAGTCTCTCCATCACTTCAGAACATGCCTCCTTTGATAGCACCAGTGCCTCTGTTCTGGAAGCTTCTCAGCCCCGAAACACCCAAACCTCTCCTCTCCAAAGAGCGCTCAGCGCTCTATTTGCTGCATCTCCACGCTCGACTGGGTTCCAGCTCCGTTTCTTCTCAGGGCCCCAAAGCTGGCTCAAACGGCCCCGATCCCGGGCAGGTAAATACGAGCCCTGCTCTGCTTGAAGAAATCCAGCTTCCCAGTCGAGAGGCTGTAGACTCTTGCAAACAGGCATCCTGGTTGGCACAGCGGGTTTTCCCTCACTTCAGAAGCAAACACCAGGATGTGATGCTCTGAATATTCACCCTCAGTACATTTGAGAGCTCACACCTCCCTGTATGTGGACGTGTGAGGGCTGCGAGGGCCGCGGCGCTCCGCACCTCACTCACAGAAGGAAAAGGGCATCGTAGAGCCTTACGGTTCCTTACAGACCAGCTTTCAGCTGGAGAACGTGGGCGCTTTGCTCACGGGAAACACCCTTAGTCTTGTAGAAATAGACCTGAGGAGGGCTTCCCACGGGAAGGGCTCTGGTCCAGGAGATGTGCTGGTTCCGGTCGGTGCGGAGAGAAAATGCTCTCACGGCTCCGTGACTCCGCTGTTCTCGTCCGTTAAAACTGTGCCTGCTCAGGAAAGCTCTTGGCAGTGCTGTCCCTCTGCTTCCTTCTGGCAGAACTGCAAATCACAGACTCCAGAACATCAGGGATGGGAAGGGACCTCAAAAGACCATCCAGTCCCATCCTCCCTGACACAGCAGGATCCCCTAGATCCAGTCACACAGGAACAGTCCAGGAGGGTTTTAAACATCTCCAGGGAAGGAGACTCCACAACCCCCTGGGCAGCCCCTACCAGGGCTCTGGCACCCTCCCTGGGAAGAAGATCCTTCTCACACTGATGGGGAACCTCCTCTGCTCCAGCTCACACCTGCTGCCCCTTGTCCTGTCACTGGGTGCCCCTGAGCAGAGCCTGGCTCCATCCTCCTCACACCCACGCTTTGTTCTGGTACCTGGGCAAGAACAACCCCAGGGACCATAATAGGGTGGGGACTGACCTGTTGGAGAGCAGCGGAGGAGAGAGGGACCTGGGGGTCCTTCCTGATGGTCAGCAGGATGGCCAGGAGCCAGCAACGGGCCCTTGTGGCCGAGAAGGCCAACGGCATCCTGGGGTGGATCAGAAGGAGGATGGAACCAGACTCTGCTCAGGGGCACCCAGTGACAGGACAAGGGGCAGCGGGTGTGAGCTGGGACAGAGAAGGTTCCCTATCAGTGTGAGAAGGACCTTCTTCCCAATGAGGGTGCCAGAGCCCTGGCAGGGGCTGCCCAGGGGGGCTGTGGAGTCTCCTTCTCTGGAGACGTTTCAAACATCCTACAGCCTCAGGTCTTCATCCCTGCAGAGCCTGGTAAAAGCTAACCCCTGCTGTGAGGAACAAGAGGGAAAGTGAGGCTTCACTTTGCTCTGGAATAGAGCCACACAGCATCTCCTCGGTTCCTGAACCCCTTCTGCTTCTCCGTAGTTGTGTCTTTCGCGAGTCTCAAAGGGCTGTCAGGTGCTGGAACAGCCGCCCCGGGAGGGGGTTGAGTCCCCATCCCTGGAGGTGTTGAAGAGAAGGGTAGATGTTGCCCTGGGGGCCAGGGTTTGGTGGTGCTGGTAGTGCTGGACTCGATGATCCCGAAGGTCTCCTCCAGCCTAAACTATTCTTTCTATTCCATATGAAGAAAACCCCAGAGTGGGAAGGCTCAGAGCTCCTGGGAACCGGGGAGTTAACACAACCCAGCCTGGTTGCCCGGAGGAGGAAATAGCTTGTCCCTGTGGTCAATTTGCCTAATTGATTAGAGGCCTGATCGCGCCCCTGAAGGGCTGGATGCCTGGAGGGAGATGCGGACAGAGCTTCCAGGGCAGCGGCAAGGAAAAGGAGGCTCCTGGGCTAAGAAAGTGTTTTCCGCTGCCCGATCCCGAATCGGCAGCGCCCGCGCGGTCCCGGGCACCAAACCAGCCCCTAGAGAGGGGGTCGGCAAGAGAAATCCTAATGCTACCCCTAGGGCTACCTCCCGCAGGGCGCCTTCACCCCAGCTGGGGGATGCTCAGCCCCCTGCGGAGCGGCTCTGCAGCAGGAGCGATGTTTTCTTGCTCGGCCGAAGCTCCCCTCCCGTCAGCTGGGAGCAGTTTGCTTCTCCCGTCTTCCCTGCTCCTTCACGACCCAGGAACCCCCAAACTGCGGCAACCCCGGGGGCTGGCAAGACTCCCCGAGGGTCGGGAAGCGGCCCCGTGCAGCCGCCTTGCGGAGCCGGGCGCGGGGAGCAGTTTCCGGGGCTCCTCCAGCCCGGCCGCACCGCTATTAACATGACAAAGACCAGCGGGGCTTTTTTCCGCTTCCCTTTTGCCCCTTCAAGCCTCTGCTTGCTCTTGACTTCTCCGGATTTCACTTTGATACCCTGACACCTCGGTTCTCCCAGACAGACAACACGACAGGAGTTCAAACGCTACTGGTTTTGGGGGGCGGGGGACGAGGGGGTGAGAAGAAAGCTCCCGTGATAGAGAGATGGGGTGAGGACAGCTGGGAGAGCTCACCTCCGCCCTGGTGGTCACCTGGCTCTGCTGGTCTTCTCTGCGATGCAGAGGGTCTCAGAAGCTGCAGGTGTGGGACGTCGCCGGCGCTCAGGTCCAGCACGAACCAGAGCCCAGCGAGACCAGTCAGGGCTGCGGAGCTCCCCACCTTCGGTCAGACCTCACCCTCCTCGTCCTCAGAAAGAACCCGAGCGCAGGTCCAACTGCAAGAGAAGGAAAAGCCCGTGTGAAGGCTCCGTCCAAGCATCACCCTGTGAAGCTGCCTGGTGGCGACAGCGCTGATGTGAAGGACTCGCAGAACATGGGGGATTGGAGGGGACCTCGAAAGATCACCCCGTCCAATCCCCCTGACGCAGCAGGATCCCCTAGACCCAGTCATTAGGGGTTGGAAGGGACCTCGTAAGATCACCCAGTCCCAAGCCCCTGCTGCAGGAGGATCCCCCAGACCCAGTCGCACAGGAACAGTCCAGGAGGGTTTGAAACCTCTCCAGAGAGGGGGACACAGCTGGAACCCAGGCATTCCCAACAGGAATAAGCCCTTTTTCCCCTGACACTGAGCTGGGATGGTTGTCCCCATCCCTGGATGTGTTTGAAAGTCGCTCGGATGCGGTGTTGGGGGATCTGGTTTAGGAGTGACCTTGCAGAGCAGGGTTGATGGTTGGACTCTATGATCCCAAGACCATCGAGATACCAGGGAGGACACCTGAAGAGACAGCGGAGAGGAGTTAGGGGGGTCTTTTCCAACCTGAATGACTCTGTGGTTCCATGTTACACTCAACCATAAGAAACCCCTCAAAAAACCCAAAACAACCCCCTAAAAAACCCCTCTCATAACCCAATCTGCTGTCACACATAACAGTCAAGTCCAGGTGACCCCCTGCCATCAGCAGCGGCAGCGTTTCCAGCAGAGCCCCGGCAGCTCCCGCTCCAGCTGGTGGGCGGCTGTACCTGAGCCAGCTCTAACGACCAGAGGAAGTGGTCAAAGTCAGGCTGCTCCGGGGTGTTTTGCAGACTTCAAAGGTGATCCCCGTCCTCCCCCCTCTTGACATTTTACTGTCTCTCTGCCCGTCCTGCAGCTGTCGGCAGAGCCCGAGTTTCACGGCGTCAAACCTGCCTCCTCACGGGTTCATAAAGCCACCACAGGGCTCGCCAGCCGCAGGTGTGCAGGAGCCAGGAGGGCAAGATGGGCCCGGGAACGATTCCTGGGGCACCCCATGCTGAGCTGCTGCTGAGAGGAGAGGCCGCCCGCACAGGGCAAGAGGCTCTTTGTTTGCGAAGGTGTTGGAGGTCCTAGGACTGCTCTCACAGCAGAGGTGTTGGGCTGCCACTCGGGCGGCTGTTTGCAGGAACGATTCCTTTTATACAGCTCTTAAACCACAAAACAGCTTTGAGGCTTCCGTGTGGGGAGGTGGTTGTGTCGCACCGGTACGGAAACTCCTACTGTTCGCCGAAACCCAGTTAGAGCCTCCCGGGGTCTCTGGCAGCGGCCAGCAGCCCGCTCCCGTCACACGGGGTTAGGAGATGAAAATCAAATCGTCAGGGGTTCGTTTGTGTCACAGGCTTCCATCTGGGCTTCTCTACAACCATTTACATCTTCAGTGCAGGCATCTCGACGCCCATCCACGTCTGGGCTTCTCTACAACCATTTACATCTTCAATCACAGACTCACAGAACATTAGGAATCGGCAGGGACCTCAAAAGACCATCCAGTCCCATCCCCCAGCCACAGCAGGATCCCCTAGATCCAGTGGCACAGGAACATGGCCAGGTGGGTTGAAACTCGGGCATCTCTACAACCATTTGCATCCTGTTGTAAGGAAGTTGTAGTGAGGCTGCTGCTGGTCTCTTCTCCCAAATTCCTAATGATAGGACGAGGGGAAATGGCCTCAAGTTGCGTCAGGGGAGGTTTAGGTTGGATCTGAGGCAGAAGTTCTTTGCTGAGAGAGTGGCTGGGCACAGAAAGAGGCTGCCCAGGGAGATGCTGGAGTCCCCATCCCCGGAGGAGTTTAAAAACCAAGTAGCTCAAGCCCTTGAGGCCATGGTCTAGGGGTTAGGGAGCTGTTGGGCTGAGGGCTGGGCTTGCTGATCCTGGCAGTCCTTTCCAGCCATCATGATTCTCTGATTCTATGATCCAGGCAGTCCTTCAACACCCCCAGGGATGGGGACTCCACCACTGCCCTGGTCAGTGCAGTCCAGGCTCTGGTCACCCTTTACCTGAGGAAGGGCTTCCTAACAGCCCAACCCCTGGTGGCCTCAGGCCATGACCTCTGGCCCTGGCAAGCAGAATCACAGAATCCTCCCGCCTGATGGACAGAAGAATAAAGCCTGAGAGAAGAAAAAACTGCTTCAAACAACTCGTTAAAGGTTTTTATGGTTCTTCTGTTAAAGGGATCCCTCGGGTAGGCGTTAGGATTTCAAGAAGGATGGGGATCCTGTAAGTGCCTCTGCAGCTGGTGGGGAGGGACAGTGACAGGTACTTTCCTCCTTAGCTCAGGTGACATTTTAGGGCAATGAAATCAGCTCCCAAGGGCGCTGGAACCGGGTTGAACCCAACCACCCACTGACTTAGGAGTAAGTCTGTAGACCTGCCCACCAAGTGCAGATCCAGCAGGGCCACTGGAAAAAAAAACCCAGCAAACACAACCTTCATTCCATTCCACCAGCTCAGCAACCAGAGAGCAAAGCTCAGCTGAGAGGACCCAGCGAGGGCTGGGATTTTCACACTTCACTCAGGAAATATTTGCTCAGAGGGGTTTTTTTGGTATCTCACGTGTTTCTGACACTGAAGCCAACGTGATGCTGCAACTAGAAGAAAGTCCCAGCATCACAGACCATGAGGGATTGAAAGGGACCTCAAGAGATCACCCAGTCCAATCCCCCTGACACATCAGGATCCCCTAGATCCCATCGCACAGGAACAGTCCAGGAGGGTTTGAAATGTCTCCAGAGAAGGAGACTCCACAACCCCCTGGGCAGCCCCTGCCAGGGCTCTGCCACCCTCCCTGGCAAGAGGGTCCTTCTCACACTGATGTGGAACCTCCTCTGCTCCAGCTCACACCTGCTGCCCCCTGTCCTGTCACTGGGTGCCCCTGAGCAGAGCCTGGCTCCATCCTCCTGACACCCACCCTTCCCATATTGATCAGCATCCATGAGGTCACGCCTCAGGCTCCTTTTTCCCAGCTCCCTCAGCCTTTCCTTCTCAGGGAGATGCTCCACTCCCCCCACCATCCTCTTTGCTCTGCGCTGGGCTGTCTCCAGCAGCTCTGTGTCCTTCTGGAGCTGAGAGGCCCACAGCTGGACACAACCCTCCAGATGTGGCCTCACCATGTGCGACTCTGGGTCACACGGTTATCGCTGCCACCCGGACTCACCAGACGATGGAAAGAAGCTGCCTGCGCTCGTCAGTGGGCAGATGCCGAACGAGAGCCCTGAGCAGACCGAGCCCGGCTAGAGGAGGCCCTGAGCAGTGGCAGACATCGTGTGAGAAACCTGCAGAGGTGCCTTGCAGCCCGTGCCCACCCCAGCGGGCTCGATCCGGCCGCTCACTGGTGCCCTTCATCAGGAGCACTCACACGCAGCAACGGCTGAGCTTGGCGCCGGGACCAAGCGCCCCTCTGCCCCGCCAGGCACCAGGCACTGCCCTCACTGTGAAACAGGAGCCACAGGCCTGTGGAGGCTGGGACAGACCTCCAAGACCATCAAGCCCACCCTACGGCCCAACATCACCACCATCAACCAGGACCCCTGAAGAGGAGCCAGGGTCAGTAATCTGTCCCCACCCCAGCTTGGAGACGCAACCAGTAACAGCCAGGATTAGACGAAGAGATGCAGGGAGAAAACACCTTTGAAATGGGAGCAGCGCCCTTAGACCGCAGGGTGATCAGTCCCAGCCTGGAGAGGAGCTAGTGCCTCCCCGAGACCATCTCCTTTTAACTGCAGCTCTAATTGAAGAGGACACACAAACCAATCTGTCCTGCCCCTCTGGCCCTTCAAGCCTCTACTGAGAGGGAAAGCAGCGATCAAGAGGCCACCTGCAGCCAGCAGATTAAGCAGGAGGCCAGCTGAGCAAAGAGAGGGGCAGTGGAGCAGCCTCCTGGCCCCAGAGGCAGAGGTCAGCTCCGTGTTGGGCTCTGCAAACAAGCAGCTCCTTGTAGGTCTCTTCGTGCAGACACCCCAGGCAGGTTGCCCAGAGCCCAGTTAAAGCGGCAGAGAGCGGCCGTTTCCACCCACGAGCTGTGGCTCCCATCGCGACCTCCCAGGTGCACGCTCAGCCCTAACTCTGGGACTGGACTGATGATCTTTCGAGGACCCTTCCAACCCCCAATGATTCTGTGAGACCCAGAGCTTCAGTTTGGCTCCTTGGGACAGAAGCAGGGTTAAGGAAGGCTCGGTCTCAGGGCAGAGATATCGACCCAATCGCAGAACCATCAGGCTGGAGAAGACCCCTGGGATCATCGAGTCCAACCACCAATCCAACTCCACAAGGTCACCCCTAAACCAGGTCCCCCAGCACCACATCTCAGCGACTTTTAAACTCATTCAGGGGTGGGGACTCAGCCCCCACCCCGGACAGCCCATCCCAGGGCCAATTCATTGTGGTCAGCAGGAGAAGGGAGGTTCTGGTGCCCTTGTGACACCTCCCCTTGAGTTCTGGGCTGCTCACTATAGGGAAGACATCGAGGTGCTGGAAGATGTCCAGAGCAGAGCTACCCACCTCTGAGGGGTCTAGAGAACCAGTCGTGTGAGGAGTGGCTGAGGGTGCTGGACAGGTTGAGTTTGGAGAAGAGGAGGCTGAGGGGGAACCTCACTGCCCTCTACAACTGCCTGGAAGGAGGTGGTAGAGAGGTGGGTGCTGGCCTCTTCTCCTTAGGAGCTGCTGCAGAACCAGGGGAGATGGTCTGGAGTTGAGGCGGGGGAGGTTTGGGTTGGATGTTAGGAAGGAATTCTCTCCAGCAAGAGTGGTTGGGTGCTGGAAGGGCCTTCCCAGGGAGGGGGCTGAGTCCCCATCCCTGGAGGTGTTTCAGAAGCCCTGCTCTGGGGGCAGGCATGGAGGGGGCTAGTTTGTGTCTGTCCATCCCTCAAGTGTTGAGGTTTGTTGTTGTTGTGGGTCTGGTTGGACTCGGTGACCCGGGAGGTCCTCCCCAGCCAGGATCACTGTGACTGCCACTGCCCCAGGCTTTAGCACCGGAGGAGACGCAGGAGCTCTGCCTCCACGCCAGCTCCGCCGACAGAAGCCACCCACCCCTGCCGCTGACAAAGCGCTGCCTTTCTCCAAACCCGCAGACCGCTCCGACGGCGAGGAGCCCGAGCGACAAGCGGCTGCGGTGCTGCCGGCTGCGCGGCCCCGCGGCTCCAGGAGGTGCCTTCTCCCGGCCTCCGCTGCGTCTCGGGGAGGTTTGGCACCCACCAGGCGAAGTGTGCCAGCACCGGCGTGAGTGGGTGTGAGCTGCGGCACCCCGAAACGTCCCCGAGAACTAGCACATCATTAGGGACGCGGGCTCCGCAGCCCGGACACCGGGCGGCGCCGAGGCTGCTCCGAGCGGGGGGGCTCATCCGAGCCCCTGGCCAACAGCTCTCTTTTCAGACCTGCCCCTCGCCTCCTGCTCTCCGCTTGATTCCAACACTGAGAGTCTCAGGAAGGAGGACCCTACATGCTCCTCTCGTAAAAAGAAAACCAGAGAACCCCCTAAACAGCAGCAGCAGCAGCAGAGACGCCTCAAGACGCAGCTGCGTGTTGGGGAAGTGCCCTGGAACGGAAACCGTCGGGGCTTGTGCAGCAAGCGCCGCAGGCACAGAGTCTGCTGCTCGGTCCCTGCAACACGGGCAGCCGCCGGCACCTCCCTGAATTAGCAGCAGTTGACACCTACTTGCACTGACATAAACGCCAGCCTGAGGGTAGGTGAGAGAAAGCGGGGCTGCGACGGACAGCCTCAGCCCCACACACCTGCAGCCCCTTGGCTGGGGGACTGAGCTGGCTGGTCCTTCCAGGTCCCTGCCAATCCCTGATGTCCTGTGCTCCTGTGGGTCGAGGGGATCCTACTGTGCCAGGGGGACTGGGCTGGGTGATCTTTCCAGGTCCCTTCCGATCCCTGATGTTCTGGGATTCTCTGTTCCCAAGGGCCAGGAGACAGAAGCAAGGGGGGCAAGTGGCAGCTGTGCAGCTCAGCTCCTTTTCTTCCCCCAAGGATCCTGCCAATGGCAGACTGAAAGGAACCATTTACTTACAGTTGGACATGATGATCCTGAAGGTCTCTTCCAACTCTGATGGACCATTGTGAAATACGTAGAGCAGATCCTCTGAGGACAGGCTGAGCACGGTGGGGTTGTTCAGCCCGGAGAAGAGGAGGCTCCCAGGGGACCTTCAAGCAGCTTCCCAGTCTCTGAAGGAAGGGGGCTACAAGACAGACGGGGAGGGCTTTTGGTGGGGGTGGTAGTGAGAGGACAAGGCTTCCAGACTTGAAGATGGGAGATTGAGGTTGGACATGAGGAGCCAATTCTTTGCTGTGAGGGTGGGGAGATGCTGGAACAGGTTGCCCAGGGCAGCTGTGGCTGCCCCATGGCTGGCAGTGCTGAGGGCCAGGTTGGCTGGGGCCCTGAGTGACCTGCTCTAGTGAAGGTGGCCCTGCCTGTGCAGGGGGGCTGGAACTGGATGATTTCTGAGGTCCCTTCCAACGTCAACCATTCTACGAGTCTATGAGAAGTTGGCCTTGCTAGAAGCTGAAGTCAGGACTGGAGACCAAGAGCTGCAGACACTTGGTTTGGGGGGCTGTTTGTAACTTCACGAGGCTGAGGATCCCCACTGCAGCGGCAGAGAGGTTTCTCACCTCGTTGCCTGTGACGGGAGCAGGGGTTTCAAGGGAAGTGCTGCAGCACCGTGAACATGAGCACCCAGGGACATCTGAACGCAGGGGATGAAGCTCCAACTCCAGCGGGCAGGAGCTCAACGTCAGGAAACACTCCAGGCAATGTCTTTGCAAACGCCACCTCGATCGCCTGCATCAGCCACAAAATGCAGATGCGCTTCAGGCGGCGCCAGCGTCCGAGCAGACAGCGATTCGCTTGGAAGCCGTTTGCACTTCACGGAGGAAAACAAGAGTTTCTACTGCTCCCGATTCCCCACAGACTCGCACCCGGCCGGCTGCCGCCACGCTTGCCCTGATAGAGCTCTAAGACCACGCAATCGCGCAGCCTCCTCGCTGCTGGCAACTGGCTGTGCAGCTAGAAATACCAGAGAATCAAAGCACAGCCTCCTCTGCTCCAGCTCACACCCACTGCCTCCTGTCCTGTCACTGGGTGCCCCTGAGCAGAGCCTGGCTCCATCCTCCTCACACCCACCCTTCACATCTTGATCAACATCTATGGGGTCACCCCTCAGGCTCCTTTTTCCCAGCTCCCTCAGCCTCTCCTCAGCAGGGAGATGCTCCCCTCCCTCCATCATCCCTGTGGCTCTGCGCTGGGCTCTCGCCAGCAGCTCTGTGTCTTCCTGGAGCTGAGGGGCCTGGAACTGGACCCAACCAAGCTGCCCCAAATCCAGGCATCCCAAAAGGAGCCCAACCATTCCAACCCTGTCTATTTTCCACGGAGCATAGTTGTTCCGAGGGTTCCTTGATTGCACTGAAATTTGGGGGGACTGGACTGGATGATCTCTTGAGGTGCCTCCCAACCCCTGATGTTCTAGGATTCTGATCTCTCTGCTAATGCCACTGCCTGAAGTGTTTGGGGGTTTTCAAGTCATTTCCAAGCAGCCTTCCCCCCTTCTCACGCATAAAGGGCCACCCCTTCGCTTCTCCCCTTCCTTTTCCTCTCACCTACTTGCGAACCGTCACTTGTGCTCCAGCCAAGCCTGGAGAAACGAGCTCTGAGCCAAGATGTATTTGCCTTGGGCCAGGCAAACAGGGCCGGTGCAGGCCACCTTCGCCCTGGGGCGGGATGAAAGGGCAGCCCGGCCGCCTCACGGTTTGGTGCCACCCGAGCTAATCGCAAACACAATCACCGAGGCACCCGAGAGTGTCCACAAAGCAGCCTCTCGCCCAGAGCTAAGAGAGGGGGTTTTCACCGCCGGCGCTTACGACCCGCTTCCCGCTGTCACTTGTGCTGATGGGAACCCTCGGTGCTTTCGCTGCCTGCGGAGCTCAGCTCCTTCATCGGGAGACCAGCACAGCATCAGGTCTACCGAGGCCTCGCTTGCAGGGCCCAGGAAGCAAAGGTTTCTCCAGTCTAGACCAGTTTTCTCTAGTCTAGTCTTCTCTAGAGGCTGAGTAACAAACTAGAGAAGAGGACGAAGCCCTCTTTGGGTGGAGAGGTGCGATATCATGGCGGACATGGCAAACCCATGGCACGAACTCACCAGCCGCGAGTCCTCCCCAAGGTGTTTGAAGGCCAGAAGCCACAAACACACCTGTGTTGTTCCCAGACGGGTCCAAACAGGATCAAGCCCCGATTTCCCAGTCCACAACTCCCAAATCAGGAGGACTCCACTCCTCTTGCCTTGGCAAGTCCGTCCCTGTCTGGGTTGTCACTCGGGAAACAGCCCCAACCAGCCTCAGCCCGGTGGAGGATGATGGACTTCCCGCGGCCAACGACGATGCGACAGCAGGACCTGTGTCTGACCCGGGAGACTCTGGCACAGAACGAGCGCGGGTGCAGCTCTGGGCAACTCAGTCTCCACGTTAAAGAGTCAATTATTTATTGAAAACATCTGCACTAAAACTGGGAATATTTAGGAAAAATAACTACATTAAAAACTAGATTAATTCTTTAAAGTATCTGCAATAAAAGTCGATTATTTCTTTAGAAATAGCTGCGTTAAAGACCAGAATATTTATTTTAAATAGCTACATTTATCTTATTTATCAAAACAGCGGCATTAAATATCAGTTTGTTTTAAATATGTGCATTAAAGATCAGATTTATTACAAAATCTGCATTAAAAATTGGAATATTTATGAGAAATATCTACATTAAAGGGTAGATTATTAATTAAGAATGTCTACATTAAAGATTAGGTTTATTAAAATATCATCATCTGAATTAAAATATCATCATCTGAATTAAAATATCATCATCTGAATTAAAATATCGATGTTAAAAATTAAAGTAGTTACTAAAAATACCTGCATGAAAGATTCGACTATTTATGAACAGAACTGGACTAATTTTAAATACCTGGATTATTTTAAATATCTACATTAAATAGTAGATGAGTTACCACAGCTACCTGCATTGAGGATTCAGTTGTTTATGAACATCCGAATTAAAGAGCGGACTAATTACTTGAAGTGCCTGCACTAAGCAGCAGGCGCGTTACTAGGAATGCCTGCGCTGAAGATGCCGCGGTTCATGAGCAGCCCTGAAGTGAGGAGGGGGTTATCCCGCAGACCTGCACCACCCGCTGGGTCAGCTCTTACGAACGCCCGCACTTGCACTACGGATCGGCGTGTCGGCTTTACACGCGCGGAGCGAAGAGCGGCCGAACTGTCTGAGCAGCCGCGGGTCAGGCAGCGGACTAGCTGTTACCCAGAGCTGCGCTGAAGCGGGACCTTCGCTTTCAGGTGCCCGGGACGGGGCCGCGGCTCCTCCCTCCTTCGACGCGCCCGCACTGACCGTGCGGTTTGTTAGAAGCAGGAGAACCGAGCGGCTGCACCTAGAGCCTGGCTATTTGCTTCCAAGGTCCGCGCCCCGGACCGGTTTGCTCCTTACAGCCGCCGGCCTGACGGACGAGCCCCCGTGAGCGCGCAGGAGGAGCCCGCGGCTCCCTTCGCTCCTCCGCGGCGGGGCTGCTGCTGGTCCGTGGCAGCGCAGAGGCGCCCAGCGCCCCTGGTGCGAGGTCCCCGCGGGGCAGGAGGGGCTGCGCTGCGTCCCGAGAGAAACGGCTGGAAGCGGCGGGTTCGGAGCGGCTCGGGAAGGAACCCTCGGCAGCCAGACAGGCGGCCCCGAGCAGCGCTGCTGCGTCTGCCCGCGGGGAGAGCGGCGGGAGCATCGCACCCAGGTGCGAGGAGCGAGGCCACCCCGCGAGCCCGCCGGGCGCAGCTGGCCAGCGGCACACGGGGACGGGAAGGAAGCGAGCTGCGAGGGAGGAGGGGACGAGGGGCCCGGAGGAAAAGCCCCCATTGCAATCATTACTCATTTCCTCACCTTTTTCAACCATGTTTTGCTTTCCCCACTTTATGTTGCTGTTCGAGGGGGGCCCAAAACTTTCGGGTCCTTATCATAACAATAATTAACTTGTAATAGAATAATTTAATGAACCATAACCAGGGCAGTGGAGAGTCTGGCATCGGGGCAAGAACAGCGCCAGGGACCAGTACAGGGTGGGGACTGACCTGCTGGAGAACAGCGGAGGAGAAAGGGCCCTGGTGGCCAAGAAGGCCAGAGGCATCCTGGAGTGCATCACAAAGGGGGTAGTTAGGAGACAGAGGTTCTACTCCCCCTCTACTCTGCCCTGCTGAGCCCACAGGTCTGGAATGTTGTGTCCAGCTCTGGGCCTCAGCTCCAGAAGGACACAGAGCTGCTGGAGACAGCCCAGCACAGAGCCACAGGGATGATGGAGGGAGGGGAGCATCTCCCTGCTGAGGACAGGCTGAGGGAGCTGGGGCTCTGGAGCTGGGAAAGAGGAGCCTGAGGGGTGACCCCATGGATGTTGATCAATATGGGAAGGGTGGGTGTGAGGAGGATGGAGCCAGGCTCTGCTCAGGGGCACCCAGTGACAGGACAAGGGGCAGGGGGTGTGAGCTGGAGCAGAGGAGGCTCCACATCAGTGTGAGAAGGACCTTGTTCCCAGGGAGGGTGACAGAGCCTCAAAGAAACCCCAACCCAACACCACGCAGTAGGAGAAGAGGTTGATGTGAGATTATGGAATTAGGGTGTTTTCACGAGTTCTAATCCTTCCTCGATCAGCAATGCGTGACAGTTACCCACCACAAACTCCTCAGCAGCCTAGTTAAAAATAGCAGATTCGCTCCTTTTTCCCAGCGGGGAGGTGGTTCACACCAGAGCTGGCACTAACTGCCTGTCTTGTTAGGGAAACCCAGGGCAGACCCAGCAAAGGATCTGAAACATTGACCTGCAGAGTTGGGGGGTGGGGGGTTAGTGCCTTTTGATTAGAGGAAAACCACCACCCCAACCCCCTGCCCCAGGCGGCGGCTGCATCAGGCGGGAGGAACTCTAGTAGGGAAGTTCTGAGCATCTTCCGTATCTTTCACGGAGCACTCGGAGAATACAGAGCCCTGGCAGGGGCTGCCCTGGGGCGTTGTAGAGTCTCCTGCTCTAGCGAGGTTTCAGACCCTCCTGGCCATGTTCCTGTGCGACTGGGTCTGGGGGATCCTGCTGCGGCAGGGCGATTGGGCTGGATGACCTTCCGAGCCCTGCAGGGCTGCGATTCTCTGCTCTCTCACAAAAACGGAGGTTTATGAGCGAAACGGAGACATTCGGGGAGCAGATCGTTAATACCCGTCTGTTCGTGAGGTTTTTAAGGCATCTAGCCACGCGACACCCCGCGCTAGACGGAGCCCCAGACTACCGCGCCGCTGTCTCGGTTCCAGTGATCCGGAGGCAGCGCAATAAACGCGGCGACCTTCCCGCGTCCCAGGCGAGCGGAACTCCCGCGGCAGAGCAGATCATCACCGCGCTGGGGAATAGACTCGAGGCACTTAGCGGCGCAAGACAATTTGCTCCCCAGCACTTGATGTGCGGGGACAAAAAGCAAAATAAAGTTTTGGCCAGTGATTTCCACCCCCCTCCCCTTTTCCAGTAGCTGGGAAACAAAGCCCCAAACAAATGACAAGTAAACACTCAGCCACAGGAAGCCATTAACAACAGTGGGCACCAATTAGGGCCCAGCGGGGATCTTTTACACCGCCTGGTGCTCTAGCTCCTCCTCAAATCCTTTGGCATCACAGTCCCAAAGTCGGGTTTAGGAAACAACAGGCTGTTTCATTTACTCAGCAATTTGTAGCCACCTACTCCTGCTGATGGGCCCATAAAGCTGTTTGTAGTCGTCTTCTGTTTCCCTTCAAGTTTGTGTCATTAGAAAGGACAATTACTGTCTGTCCCGAAGAGAAGACTCTTCAGGAAAGAAAATAAAAATCGAGATGCCTCGGTCCCTTCCTTCCTTGTCTCCAGCTCCTTTTCAACTTCTCCTCTGGAGGGGAAAGCGCAGCGCGCCGGCTCCCAGGGGCCAACGTCAGGCTTTGCAGCAGGGCTGGTGGGGATTTGAACCCCAAAGTGCAGCCTTCTCGGCAGAGCGAGTGAAAAGGGGGGTGAGCTTAACATTGCGCTGAGGGCTTAGAGGATTAACCAGAAAACTCACATAAAATAGCGGTTTGTTCTTATTGTTAAGCCGAAGCCTTAGAGAATTAACCGAGAATGGTACAACAACAGGGCGCTGCTCCGAAAACCAAACCACGGGTTTAAAGAACTGACCGAGAACCACGCGAGGCGGGGTGTTGGGCTGCCTGTTAAACCGGAGTCGCGAAGAATTCACCGAGAACTGCGCAAAAATAGGGGGCCAAGCCAGAACCACAGAAAAACAGGGTGTTGCTCTTCAACCCGAAGTCTTAAAGAATTAACCGAGAACCGCATAAAAACTGGGTCTTGTTCTTAAAATTTGATTAAGGACTTAAAGAACAAACCGAGAAGCACACAAAAGTCGGGCGGTGTTCTTACTGTTAAAGCGAGGTCTTAGAGAATTAACCAAGAATCGCATAAAAATAGGGTGTTGTTCGTATTGTTCCTGTGGGGCTGGGTGATCCTTCGAGGTCCCTTCCAACCCCTAACGCTCTGTGATCTGGCCCATTGGCACAGACCCGGACCCTCCGAGACCCGAGCTCTGCCGGCGCACGGCTCCACGGACACGCGAGAGCTCAGACACCCTCCTCCAGAGCCTGAGGACACGGCTGCGGTGGACGCTTCCTGAACCTTCACCAGAACACTAGTTATTCCCTTTGAGCTTTCCCAGGGACCAAACCGGTGGGGATTTACCTCGCTCCAGTGGGCTCTGCCCTGCTCCTGAGTGGGAAGGGAATTAACCGCTGCTTCCACATCACCCTGTCAGCGCACACACACACACTCCAGCGCGGTCTTGCTGCCTCTCAGAGAGACACCGGGGGTCTCAAAATTAGAGACTGGAGCGTCGATCGCTCGAGTGCGGACAAACCCCGGACAAATCGCCAGCTGAGGCGAGAAGCTGCATCCCTGGCACAAGCACGAGCCTCTACACTTGATGTAAGTACACAGAAGAGCAATGCTGCTGACAGAAAGGTGGGAAAGCAATGTGGTTTTGTGTAAGTGCATAAAAAAGCGCTGTGTTTGCATGGAAGTATGTATTTTACAGACCTACGTCCTCCTCTGTCACCTGTGTTAAATACGTTATGGATATTAAACACGCGAAAGCTCTGGCGGGGGGATTGGGCTGGATGATCTTCCGAGGTCCTTCCAATTCCTAATGTTCTGTGACATATTTGCTATTAATCTAGAGCAGATTTTTGTATAAAGACATGTTTTCATACCAACACATGGTTTTCTGTAGGTGAATACGGAAGCACTGCTGCTGGCACAACGAGAGCATCATCTTGGCAATCCACACCTGACAGACCAGGATCAAACGGGGCGGCGTCCCTGGCCCGCAGCCACCTCCAGACCGGGTGCCTCGCCGAAGCCGGTCACCCAGGCTCCTCCTGTAGCCGGGCGAGAGAGATAAGTGCCTCTCGGCTGCCGCTTATCCCCTTCTAGGCTGCGCGACCACAGCAGGCGAGGTGCATCGCCCCGCTGTCGGCCGGGCAGGGGGTGGGAGCTTCTCAGACTAGCTGCTCGGGGGACAGAGGCACTTCGCCCCAGCGGTGAATGGGAAGAGGAGCCCGTGCTGCGAGGCTGGGGAGGACGACAGAGACACACGCCCGTGAAAAACTCTGTAGCAGAGTGTCACCCACCAGCAAGCTCTTCCAGCCCGTGTGCTGGTCCCGAATAAACTCAAAAACAGGTGGGGAAAGGGGCAGAAGGTGCATTTACTCCTCCTCTCTCCTCATCTGATGGAATCAGAATCAACATCCATGGGGTCAGCCCTCAGCCCTTCCCCAGCAGGGAGATGCTCCCCTCCCTCCATCACCCCTGTGGCCCTGCACTGGGCTGTCTCCAGCAGCTCTGCTCAGAATAAAGGCCAAGATTAAAGCCGAGGAGGGATTTGCTCGCTCCACCGTGCCTCACACATCCTGGAGCTTTTCAGCCCTAATCCAGCTCCGCAGACTCAGGACAAATGACTTTATGGGATCGAGAGATGCACTGCTGACACTCTGAAGCCACAGAAAGAGCAGGTTCTGGGTGCACAGCTCTGGCCACAGCAGCATCAGTCACCAGCACAGAGGAAGCTGAGGATCCGGAAGTCTCTCTGGCTTTCACCTCAGGCTACGAACGTCAAGTGCAGATCAATGACTGAAACCCCCGCTGTCAGCTGGCATGAACAAGGCATCTTCCATCCATCTAACCATCCACTCTCAACCCTCCTCCATGACATGAGCTGCTGAGCATCAGGGTGTAACCAGCACCACCTCATCCCTTAGAATCTTAGAACCATCCTGGCTGGAAAGGACCTCCAGCAGCAGCAAGCCCAGCCCAACAGCTGCCTAGCCCCTAGACTGTGGCCTCAAGTGCTCCAAGGATTCCTAGAACAGAGTCATAGAATCACTATGGCTGGAAAGGACCTCCAAGACCATCGAGCCCAGCCCTCAGCCCAACAGCTCCCCAACCCCCAGACCATGGCCTCGAGCGCTCCAGCTACTCAGTTTTCAAACCCTTCCAGGGATGGGGACTCCACCACCTCCCTGGGCAGCCTCTTCCAGTGTCCAAACACTCTCTCAGTGCCCTGGGGTGACATTAGGTCTCAGGCTGGACTTTATGATCTCTTCCAGCCTCAATGACTCTGATTTCCAGGAGGGCCTGTGGGTACCTAGGAGGCAAGAAGGGGGAAGTGTTTTCCTTTCTACCTGACCAAGTGAACTGGGTGTTCCTCCAGCTGTCAGGCAAAGGAGCAGCACCTCACCAGCAGCAGACTCAGTAACTAGACTAGTGTCTGAGCAGCCACCTGCACTGGTTCAGAGAACAAACACTGACTTTTAACTTCTACCAGCCTCGTGCTTCCATTTACGAGTCAACTTGTGCTAAACCCACCCTAACTGAGCCAACAGAACCTAACACAGGCTGTTTTCTCAACAGAAGCCAAGCACAGGTTGCTTTAAATTGCAGTGAGAGCAGCAAGCACAAGGTTTCCCCACCACCTCCACCGAGCCAGCCTGAGCTTTGGGTGTAATTTGGCAGCACAGACAAAGGCACTGACAGCCAAGGGTGCTGTAAAGTCCATACGAGGCCCCTGTGGAGAGATAAGACCTGCAGCAGCACAGCCTGGGCAGCCCATTCTCTGCAGAGCGAGGACAACACGCTCTCGATTTGACATCCTGTCTCTGCAGAGAAGAGAAAGGCCCCGGTGCTTCCAAACTTTGCAAAGTGATGGACATCCCAGACGAGTCCGAACTCAGATTAGAGGAGCAGCTCCCTCTCGGTGGCGGCTGCTCCTCTCCAAAAACAACCCCAGCGCCCTGCTCCCCCGCTAAGTGCAGGGAAAAGTCTCTCCTTTAGAAGAGGAAATTCTCCCGAGGAAGTTGTTTTAAGATAAATAGAAGTTCAGGATGAAGCCGGCAAAAGGTGCGAAGGGTTCCCCTTTGATTTCCTGGCCTGTGGATTGAGGCTCAGACACAGACTGCGCCCGATGCGCATATTGATGCGATGCTAATGAGCGCGCAGCTCCTCTAGCAGGGACCTGGGGAGGCAGCCGGGTGCGTGGCACCACCGACTCCCCAGCCAGGAGGAAGCTTTATTTCCCTCTCACACAGGGCAAGACCCAGATGAAGGATTTTCACCCAGATTTGTAGTTAAAAAGTCTCGCAGAGCCAGACTTGTTTCTGCAGGAGTGTTTCTCCATCAAGGGGAAGGCTGAGCCTCAGGTTAGACAGGAGCTGCCTTCACTCTTCCCTGGCCAATCTGAAGAGCAAAACAAGGGCAACTCGGTTGCCAGCACCCAGCACCCCAGGAGCCCTTGGGATTTACAAGCAGTAGTGCAGCACAGGGGCTGCCCCTTGCCCCTCCTGCAGCGGTAGCTCAGCTGTCACCCACTTCTGGGCGGTGCCCAGGAGCCTGCGACACCCTGAAGGCTCCGCACAAGGCTCTTTGGACACTCACACCGCCCCTACCCACAGCAGGGTGAGGAATGGGGAGAAGAAGAGCGGGACGGTGAACGGGGCGAGTGGGGCGAGAGCAGAAGTGCGCAGAGGAAGAGAGCAGCCAGCGCATGTCGATGGCAAGACCTCGCTCACCTGCGCCTCTGCCTCCTCTAAGGGGATGGGTCAGTGGCCGGGGCTCGAAGGGCAGATGGTTGGACTCGATCTTGAAGGCCTTTCCTAACCTGGACGACACTATGAATTCTGAAGGGGCTGATCTTGTTTTCAACGGGCTGACAGCTCCAGCCACCCAGCTAAGCAGCCTGTTTCCCCATGACCCAGGAGCTCCTATTCACTTCAAAGCAGAGGATTTGGGGGTGTTTGTTGCTTGAAGATTTATGGTCTCTCCCTGCATCCTAAACCGAGGGATTCAAGAAGCCACAAGCAGTAGCTCATCTCCATCAAAATCAGAGCAAAGTGCCAGACTGATTTGTGGCACCGATTTCAGAGGCCAACACCTTCACGGCTTCCCAGTCCCTGCTGGAGGAAGAACTGGTGTGAAGGGAGGAGGAAGGGGGAAGCTTCGCCGAGGGGCAGCGGGGCAGCTGGCTGCAAACCCGCCGGCCGAGAGGAGCAGCAGCACAGGGGAGAGCAGAGAGGGCGACAGCTGCTCCTGCCTGCAGCCTGCTGCTACCTGAGCAACGTGGTCGCAGACGCACAGAGCATCAGGGGTTGGAAGGGACCTGCAAAGCTCACCCAGCCCAGGCCCCCTGCCACAGCAGGGACCCTAGAGCCAGTCGCACAGGAACATGGCCAGGGGGGTGGGAAACGTCTCCAGAGATCATTGCAGAGTCACAGCATCACTCAGCTCGGAGAAGACCCTAGTGCTCACCAGCCAGTGACCTTAAACCGCAGCATCCAGAGCGAGGGGGCAGTTTTTCCTACGGGGAGGGGAAGGCACCAGCAGGTCTGGCCCATGACCCCTGTTCCTTCCCCAGTCTCCGAGCGCCCCGTTTCTCTGAAATTCCCGAAATGGCTCTGAAAAGGCGGTGAGGCGGCTTTTCTCTGTTCCCAGGCGGTGACAACGCCGCCCTCCCGCTCTCGCTGCCCCTCACTCTCTCGAAGCCCTGGCTACCAGCACGGGCGAGCAGCAGCCACCTGCGAACTGCTGCCAGTCCCCAGCAGGTGGCAACGTTGCTCCGACCGAGACCCAGCGTCACCCGCTGCCCGGCCCCCACCCAGGAGAAGTCGCCCCCAGGACGACACCCCTCCTTCGAGCAGCTCATCCCTGCAAGGCGCGGAGCCCCCCCACTCCACGCACGCCCCCGAGGGATGGGTACAGCCCTGCCTGCCCGCCCTTCTCCCCGGGCAGCACTTGGCTATCAGCTTGTCCAGCGCGAGGGGCGAGGGAGGCGGGTTCTCCCCCCATTTCCTTACTGACACTTCGCAGAAGTTGGTCAGTGTTTTACTGACACTCCTGTGAACAAGGGGAGTGTCTGCTGCACCCCAGCAGCGGCGCTCGGCTCCGCGTTGCTATAGCGATGGCAGGCGGGAGCTGGGGAAGCAGCCTGGTGCTTCATCCTCTCCCTTTGTACCTAGAAAGGCTGAGGGAGCTGGGGAAAAGGAGCCTGAGAGGTGACCCCATGGATGTTGGTCAATGTGTGAAGGGTGGGTGTGAGGAGGATGGAGCCAGGGTCTGCTCAGGGGCACCCAGTGACAGGACAAGGGGCAGCGGGTGTGAGCTGGAGCAGAGGAGGTTCCACATCAGTGAGAGAAGGACCTTCTTCCCAGTGAGGGTGCCAGAGCCCTGGCAGGGGCTGCCCAGGGGGCTGTGGAGTCTCCGTCTCTGGAGAGTTTTCAAACCCTCCCGGCCATGATAAAGTGCAGCTGGATCTAGGGGATCTGCTGTGGCAGGGGTACTGGCTGATCTTTCGAGGTCCCTTCCAATCCCTCGTGTTCTGCGACTCTGATAGTCTCCTCCCTGCTCCCACCAGCCACAAAGGGCAGTGGTGAATCACAGGAGTGACTCCAACCCAACGGCGTTTCCTTAACTGTGCTGTGACCTCAGCCAAGGAGAAAGCACAGGGCTGCGAGCGAGATCTCGACGCCAAACATCCCACAAGCAGAGCGTTTGCCACCTTCTAATGAACACAAGAGGCTGAGCTCGACCCCCGAGGAAACGCTTGCTGCTCCCCAAGAAAAGCTCCCTGCTCAGCAGCACCCGGGCAGCAAGTTCCTGATGATAGGATGAGGGGAAGCAGCCTCAAGCTGCATCAGAGGAGGGTTAGATTGGATCTGAGGAAGGAGTTCTTTGCTGAGAGGGCAGCTGGGCACTGGACCAGGCTGCCCAGGGAGTCCCCATCCCTGGAGGGGTTTAAAGACCGAGTAGCTGGAGCACTTGAGGCTGTGGTCTGGGGGTTGGGGAGCTGTTGGGCTGAGGGCCAGGCTGGAGGACCCTGGAGGTCCTTTGCAGCCAGGATGACTCCATGATCACTCGCCTAACTCACTGTTACCACTGGAAACCACCACCCCCAGCCCCTGCGGGTGCAGTTGTGAGCATCAGGTGGGATTAAATCCCACTTCTCACACAGGCCCACACAGGGGACAAGGGGAACAGGCTGCTGCGTGACCGACACCTCTCCCTCCGCGCGTGCCTGCTCCTAACCAGCGATGGTCTGAGCTGCCCGGCCTCCCTGCCTCCGTGAAGCGGAAGCCCCAACGTGGGCTCAGCAAGAGCTCGTGTCACCAGCACCAGCTCGCTGACCACGGCGTAAGAGCCGGCGTGAGGAGCCGAAGTGGCTCCTTCGGATGCTCCTGTGGCAAGCACTTCCAGAGCCCCCCAGTCCCGCGAACCAAGGGGTTAGTGGTGCGGTGCCCTCCCCACCCCTGGGCAGCAACAAGAGCGGCTGTGAGCTCCAAGCTACCAGCACCACTCCAAGAGACTGTTGCCCCAGGTTTTCCCTACCAGGGAGTGAAAAGAAACCTCAGAGTCTCTCCTGAGACCAGGCATTTACAGGGCTGGTCCCACCTGAGCTGAGCAGAGGCAGGCGGGACCGGCACGGTGCTGGACTCACCTCCTCACACAGCTGGGAGCTCACCCTCTGATGGCAACGGCCACCGCAGAGCAGCAACTGCAGCCAGAGCTCAAAAACTCTTCTCCTTGCAAAACCACCCTCAGGAGAGGCACCTCTGGAGAGAGAAAGGGAGGCTGAAGAGGGGCTGTTTATAAGGACGTCGCATGGCCCAACACGGGGTCAAACAGCTCTAACCTGAACGGGTGTGAATGTAGATCAGGTGTGACCAGGGAATCCCAGGCTCCTCTCACAGGTAATTAGTGACAGAAGTAGGCTGGTTAGTCTGGGAAAGAGGAGGCTGAGCGGAGACCCCATCGCTCTCTACAGCTCTCTGCAAGGACACTGCAGAGATGTTGGTGCTGGGCTCTGCTCACAGGTGACAGAAGCAGAGGGAAGGGCTTCAAGCTTCTACAGGGGAGGGTCAGACTGGCCATCAGGAAGAGATCCTTCCTGGAGAGAGTGGTCAGGCCCTGGGACAGGCTGCCCAGGGTGGGGGTTGAGTCCCCATCCCTGGATGAGTTTAAAAGTCACTGAGATGTGGTGCTGGGGGGTCTGGTTTAGGGGTGACCTTGTAGAGTGGGGTTGGTGGTTGACCTCGATGGTCCCAGGGGTCTTTGCCAACTGGAAGGGTTCTGTGTGTCTGTGATTCACCGTGAGCATGGTGAGGGCCTGGAACACGCTGGATGCTCCATTCCTTTAAATATTGAAGGCTAGGTTGGATGAGGCTTTGAGCATCCTGCTGTAGGGGAAGGGATCCTTGCCCTATGGGAAGGGGCAGGGGTTGGAACTAGGTGATCTCCAAAGTCCCTTCCAGCCCCTTAACCCATTCCTTGAATTGAAGCAACACATGGGGCAAAGGAAACACGACCCATCTGCTGCTGAAGACATCACCCTGCTCCTCCTGCTCTCAGGAGAGCAGCCCCCAGATGCTGGCACTGTCCTGCAGCTGGGCTGAGAGGGGCAGGTGGGGCTGCTTGACAGCAGCTCCTAGGATCACCCCTGGGCTGTTCAAATGTTCTGGGGAGGAAGAGCGCAGAAGCTGTGCTGCAACGTGCTTTCCCCTTTGTTCTGAGAAGAAACTCAGTACTGACCATGTCAGTGGGGTGGGATGCTTGACACTCAGGCTAGAACCTCAGCAGCCCACAGGGCTACAAGGGCAAGTTGCTGCTGGTGGGCAGGATGCACCCCCCTCTGCCTGCTCTCAGTCATTTGCAAGGCTTAGGGGCCATCAGAACCCCAGGGCCATCGTTAAAAGAGAGGAGAAAGGCAGCAAATGCTGAAAACTTGATGTTAACGATTGCGAGGGAGGTTCTGTTGCAGCAGACGTTGCTTTGGTGGCTCCAGAGCTGCTGTTCTCACCCAGCCCCAGCTCAGGACTGCATGCCCTCACCTCAAGATGAGCCCACTTCCACTCGCCACGCAGCTGTCTCACCCAGCACAAAGGTCTGAGCTGGGTGATCTCGGGCAGCTCTGTTCAGACAGAGTCTTCAGAAAAATAGAAGCCGCTCCGGGCAGCACCCGAGTGCTCAGGTTTTGCTTTTCTTGTTCTCTGAGCAGGTTCCTCCTCCGTCAGACTTGGCAGCCCCCTCCGTTCCCACCCCCAGTCCCGCTGTGGCTGCTGCCGCCGTGCGCTGCTGCGTCTACTGAACCTGCTGCCGACCCCCAACAAAGCAGCTTCCTGCCTTCATCGCTCCATCGCCCCGGCCCCTAACGAGGGAGATGCTGATTGCAGCTGAGATCATAGAACCACAGAACATGAGGGCTTGGAAGGGACCTTGAAAGATCATCCAGTCCCATCCCCCTGCCACAGCAGGATCCCCTAGATCCAGTCACACAGGAACAGTCCTGGTGGGTTTGAAATGTCTCCAGAGAAGGAGACTCCACAGCCCCCCTGGGCAGCCCCTGCCAGGGCTCTGGCACCCTCACTGGGAACAAGGTCCTTCTGACACTGATGTGGAACCTCCTCTGCTCCAGCTCACACCCCCTGCCCCTTGTCCTGTCACTGGGTGCCCCTGAGCAGAGCCTGGCCCCATCCTCCTGACACCCACCCTTCACATATTGATCAACACTCATGGGATCACCCCTCAGTCTCCTTCTCTCCCAGCTCCAGAGCCCCAGCTCCCTCAGCCTCTCCTCAGCAGGGAGATGCTCCTCTCCCTTCATCATCCCTGTGGCTCTGCGCTGGGCTCTCTGCAGGAGCTCTGTGTTCTTCTGGAGCTGAGGGACCCAGAGCTGGACACAAGATTCCAGATGTGGTCTCATTAGGGCAGAGTAGAGGGGAAGTAGGACCCCTCGATCTGCTAACCACCCCTCTTGTGATTCACCCCAGGACGCCATTGTCCTTCTTGGCCACCAGGGCCCATTGCTGGCTCCTGGCCACCAGCACACTGAGGTCCTTTTCTCCTCTGTTGCTCTCCAACAGGTCAGTCCCCTCCCTATCCTGGTCCCTTGCATTGTTCTCGCCCCGATGCCAGACTCTACACCGCCCCTGAAGCATGGAGCAGTTTTCCATCCATCCATCCATCCATCCATCCATTATGCTCCTTTACAAACTTGCCCTTCCAGAAGAGACCCAAGAGGACAACCCAGCTCCAGCTCAACTGCTCATTGTTGAAGCAAACAAGCAACGTGAAGTCAGCCCAGCACCCAGTACTACAAATCCCCCTCTACATCATTTAGATCAACTGGAACCACCCGCCGTCCAGTCCCACGCCCCACGCTGTTCTCTCTGGCCTTGGAGGGTGGCTACCACACACCCCTACTGCCGATCCAGGAGTTTTCCAATGAGCAAATCCACGTGTTTAATAAACAAACTCTTTCTCAAAACATCTCTGCCCCCTTAAGTTCCAGGGTGGGGAAAAGAAATGGAAGAAACTGTTTGAAACAACCTGGAGCAGAAGGGGATGGCGTCTGGTCAAAGCCAGGAGAGCTTCACGCCCCAGGATTTGGTGGAACGTGCTCAGACTGGATGGTCCTTCGAGGCGCTTCCAAGCCCCAACGTTCTGCGAACAGCCAGCACCGCCGCCGTTTGCTGTCAACAGCTGCCATGGCTGTGAAAGGGGTGACTCCCGCTCCGTGGCACCGAAGCCGTTTGCTCGGCCGAGCAAGTCCAACCCAGCGTGTCCGCACCCGCTCCGACAGTCGCTTGCAAAAGGTTTACTACGCAGGAGCAGACAGTGAGGTCCTGCTTGCGATCCGAGGAGCTGGACAGCAACAACACGAGCGCCAAGACAACAAGTGGGAGCCCCTAGGATCTGTCTTCAACTTTCCATCGGCCACTCGTGTTCATCTGGCTTCTGTCCCTACCCCCTCCCTTCTCCCAAGACGGTGGGTACCACGTTATGGGGGAGGCTGCAGGTTGCGGGGGTCGAGGACCGCCAGGGGACAATGACAAAGGCTGCTGCTGCCGCTGCGCTCTCCTCCTCCTCCTCCTCCTCGGTAGCTCGGACGTGTCTGTGTTGCCGAGGAAGGGGGTGGATTGCGCATCCGCGCTCAGCCCCAGCATCCCCCGTCCCGTTCGGCGGAGCAGCCGCTGTCCCCGTCCTCCCTCTGCCCGGGGCTGCCCCCAGGGAGGCACCGATCCCAGTGGATCCCAGTGGCCCCGTCGCCATCTCCTCCATCACAACCAAGCAGAACCGCACGGCCAAGTCGTTTACGGCCACAAGCCCCGCTGTCCCCAACCTGGGGGCCGCCTCAGGCACCCCGGCAACAGCTCGAAGCGACCGAGGAGCTGAAGCTGCTGCGACACAAAAGCCGGGTCGTTTATTCCAATAAATAGAAAGGAGGCTTTATGTACAAAATAGACAGTCCCGGCCCGCACCGAGCGCTCGCCAGTCTTCAGGAGAGAACAAAGCCGGGGCAGCGAAAGGCGGCCGCCTCCTCCCCCTCTCCCAGCACCCTGCTGGCTGCTCCTTTGTCCCTCGCCCCGGCCAGCGGCCCCGGGCCGGGCTCCCTCACCCGCCGGGCGCAGGAGCCGCGGACAGCAGGTGGCAGCCCCCACGTCGGTGCCCGCCGGGGCTCACGGGGCGCCCAGGTGCGGCAGCGTGTCCAGCCTCTCGGGGCGGTCGCGCCCGGCCGCGCTCTCGACTCCTCGCAGCCACTCGGTGCATTTCCGCACCAGCCCTTCGTCCAGCGCCTCGGCCGCCGCCTCCTCCTCCTCGTACTCCTCGTCGTCGTAGCGGTGCCGGTCGTTGAGCAGCGACACCTTGAGCAGGGCTCGCAGGTCCCCCGGGCCGCCGCGCCGGGCCGGGGCCGCTCTGCCGCCGGGGCAGCCGCGCTGCCGCCCGA
>VXBP01005052.1:0-317275 GCA_013400115.1 Rhinopomastus cyanomelas | reverse complement strand
GCGGCGCGGCGGGGCTGCAGCCCCATGGCCCCGGCGGCGGAGCGAGCTGTCGCTTCCCCGGCGCCGCCAGCCGCTGCTTTTCCTGCCTCGATAACCCGCCCCCCTTCCCGCCCTTCGCCCGCCCCGGGAACAGCCTTCCCCAGCGCGGGGTGGGCGAGCGGGGTCCAGCCGGTGCCAGCCGGGCGCCCCCCCAGCCCCGGAGACGCGGTTCTGGGCGCTGCGCTGCCGCCTCTGCCCGAACAGCCCCGCCGGGAAGGGAAGGCGGGCTGGGAACGTCCCCCCAAACCCTCCGGCTGCAAGAGCAGCCCGGCTGGGTGGCAAAGCCCCGTCCAGACATCCTCTCGGTTCCTTGTGTGACCGAGGCAAAGCAGAGCTCTCTGCAACAATCCTGTTGGTCTTTCGCGGGAGAAAGGCAGTAATTTCTTCCCTTTTGAAGCACCTGGACCTGGGTGACAACTGGCTGAACAGGAGCCAGCAGGGTGCCCAGCTGGCTCGGAAGGCCAGTGGCATCCTGGCATGGATCAGCAAGTGTGGCCAGCAGGGCTAGGGATGTCATTCTGCCCCTGGACTGGGTACTGGGGAAGGCTCCCCTTGAGTACTGGGGGCAGTGCTGGGCCACTCACTTCAAGAAAGAAATGGAGGGGCTGGAGCAGGTCCAGAGGAGCAATGAGGCTGGGGAAGGGACTGGAGCAAAAGGCTGAGGGAGCTGGGGGTGTTTAGGCTGGAGGAGACTCAGGACCTGAGTCTCCAACTCAGACCCTCTCTCCAACTCCCTGAAGGGAGGCTGCAGTCAGGTGGGGGTCAGGCTCTTCTCCCAGGCAACAGGATGAGAGGGCAGGGCCTGAAGCTGCCAGGGGAGGGTTGGGTTGGGTGTTAAGAAGCCCCTCCTGATGGAAAGGGTGCACAGAGGCTGGACTGGACTGCCCCGGGCAGTGGGGGAGTCCCCATCCCTGAAGGTGTTGAAAGGCAGCCTGGCTGTGGCCCGGAGTGCCCTGGTCTGGCTGCTGGGGTGATGTTGGGTGCTGGGCTGAGCTCAGAGGGCTTCTCCAGCCTCAGCATTTCTGCGATAAATAAAACCACTCGTTCATGCACCTTTAGAACAGATTTATTTCACCATCCTCATTTACACATTAGCCGTGAGATTTAGTAAGAAGAATTTCAGTATGAAAGTAAAAAACACGGGTTGAAAACTCAGCTGTTGAATGAAACCCAAGGAACTTGGCACAGACCTTGCACCCCTTCTCCTGCAGCTCTTTACCGTAAGGCACACGGACACGACACCCCCAAGGATCGGTCACTTACAACTTAGCCCATCTTTGCAGCGTCTACGCAGCTCAGTCTTTGGAGGAGCCCACAGTGAACGGCAAGCAAACACGCTGCCAGGCCTAGGCAGAACTCGAAGCGACGCCGCGGTGCCTGTCAGCCAGGCCGCAGCGGCTTTCCCTCTGTTGCTGGCTGCACGGGAGCTTCAACACCGCTCTGCACAGAGTACTTCAACGCTCCCGTCAGAAAAAGCCTAACAGTTCTGGAGTAAGAGACCAACACTTCACCCCACCGTTTATTAAACTGTTTGTAGTAAAAATGAGGCCCCGAGGCAAAAGGCAAGGAGGACGCTGAGTTGTTACCGGGAGCTGCTGCAGTGGAACGGCAGAGTTTTCCAAGGAAGCTTCACAGAGGAACAAGTTTTGTGAAGGGCACAGTGGGTCCTGGTTTTGATTTACGCTAGACAGGACGTGAAGCACTTGATCACAGCATCCCTTTGAAAAGAAGAAAAGGTCAGTGAAGGTAGCTGTTATCTCGGTGATCACACAATCACAGAGTCACTGAGGCTGGAGAAGCCCTCTGAGCTCAGTCAGCCCAGCCCAGCAGCCAGCATCACCCTATCGACCAGACCAGGGCACTGAGGGCCACAGCCAGGCTGTCCTCCAACACCTCCAGGGACGGGGACCCCACCAGTGTCCTGGGCAGTCCAGCCCAGGGTCTGATTACAGTCACTATAGTGATGACCATTCTGTTCATTTCGTTCAAACATGAAGACGAACACTGTGATGGAATCACACTTGTTTTGGTTGGGAAAGACCTTTAGGATCATCGAGTCCAACCATTAACCCAACTGTTCCAAGGGCACCGCTAAACCCTGTCCTTCAGCTCCAGACCTACATGACTGTGAAACACTCCTTAAACTGACTGCGAGTTTGTTACTGGTTTGGTGGTGGGTTGGGTTGGTTTTGGGGTTTGTTTCTCATTCCAGCAGGGGAGTCATCGTTAATTGACAAAAAACCCCAAACCACAAGCAAGTAAATTGTTGTGAGGAACCATTAACATAAGTGAACCAAGCAATGCCGACTGTGCTGAATCAAGGTCTGTGCCTAAGTGAAACTAACCACAGAACGCCACTCCCTGGCATTTAGGATGGGTTAGATCACTGCTTCCATAAAAACCCACGAAATCTAGGAGAGCAGGGCACACAAACCAGGAGCTCTGCAGCAGACAATGGCCGGGGTTGGAAGGGACCTCAAAGGTCCTCCAGTTCCGACCCCCCTGCACAGGCAGCGACACCTTCACTAGAGCAGGGTACTCCAGGACCCAGTCAGGCCCCTTTGACAGGGATGGGGCAGCCACCACTGCCTTGGGCCATCTGTTCCAGCATCTCAGCACCCTCATGGCAAAGAACTGGTTCCTCATGGCCAACCTCAATCTCCCCTCTTCAAGACTGGAACCTGTTCCCCTTGTCCTCTCGCTACCACCCCTGTCAAAAGCCCTCCTCCTCATACTTATGAGGAAAGTTCCTTCTCAGATTGACGTGGAACCTCCTCTGTTTCAGCTCATGCCTGTTGCCCCTTGTCCTATCACTGGATGCCACTGAGCAGAGCCTGGTGCTTGGGTCTCCAGTTTGACTTGCATGGCTTGAAGCTGTAAAAGGGCAGAGTGAGGCTGGACAGGAGGAAAAAGGTCTTGAATCTGAGGGTGGGGAATCCCTGGAACAGGCTGTCCAGAGATGGGGCAGAGGCCCTGTCCCAGGAGCCACTCAAGGTCAGGCTGCCTGGGGCTCTGGGCAACCTGGTCTGGTGAACGATGGTCCTGCTTGGTGTAGGGGGTTGGACTGGATGCCCTCTGGGAGGTCCCTTCCCACCCTACAATTCTATGCTGCTTCAAAAACAAATAAATCAGCAGCGCAGACTTTTCGGCCACGTTACAGAAGCACTAGAGGCAGACAGCACGAGAAAGGGCCAGGCAGCAGTGCGCAGTCCGTGCTTCCACCACCGAAAAGCTCCCCAAGCAGCAGACAGACAGACAGACACAGAAGTCTTTAAGAGAAACAAACCACCACCAGCAGCGCTGCCGCAAGACCAAACTGCATCTGACGGGAAGCATTCCGGAAAACACAGACCCTTCGTCTGCTCCCCTGCCTGCGTCTGGCTGGCACACAAAGAGAAGCCAACAGCAAGTGCTGCCTTTGCCTCCCCTAAACACGACGGGGGAGTTCAGGAGCAGCCCGAGCAGCTCCGCGACCGATCTGCTTTTAGCTGAACCGCGGACCCAGAAGGTGTCTTTAACGTCAGCACTGGAGAAGCTCCCCAGCCTAAAGACACCGGCTTCTGTCAGGAGGGAAGTGATGCAGCAGACTCACCGTGCAAAAGGAATGTAGGACAGACTGTACCTGAAAAACAGAGCACACACACGAGTCACTAACACAGGAACTAAGTCTCTCCTAGAGCACAACCATTTCACACTAGTCCAGCACTAGTGAAAGCAACTTGTTGTAACAACACGTGGAGCGAGACCACCTCCTCCATTTATCACTTCCTTGAGGAAAGACAACACGTTTGCCCAAGAGCTAAGTGCCCCAACAAGGACTTCTGGGTTACTCACCCCCCTCCCCCTTCCATCTGTAATTTTTAATGTCCTTTATCATTTCTATTGGACTTAAACATTAAAAGAGCAGATTTGCTATCACTGGATTCAAAAGGGAACTCTAAAGGAAAAGTGTATTTTTCAAGAGGAGACAGAACATCGTAGAATCACAGGATCATTCAGGTTGAAAAAGACGCCTGGGCCACCCCTAAATCAGATCCCCCAACACTGACTTTTAAACTCATCCCAGGATGGGGACTGGACCCCCACCCTGGGCAGCCCATCCCATCCCTGACCACTTTCTCTGTGAAGAATCTCTTCCTGATGGCCAGTCTGACCCTGCCCTGGTGAAGCCTTTCCCTCTGCTTCTGTCACTACCTACCTGTGCGAAGAGCCCAGCACCAGCATCTCTGCAGTGTCCTTTCAGAGAGCTGTAGAGAGTGATGAGGTCCCCCCTCAGCCTCCTCTTCCTCAAACTAAACAGCCCCAACTCTCCAGGCCCTTCCCCAGCCTCATTGCCCTCCTCTGCACTTGCTCCAGCCCCTCGCTGTCTCCCTCGTACTGAGGTAGAACTGGACCCAGCACTCACAGTGCAGCCTCCCCAGTGCTGAGTGCAGGGGGACAATCGCCTCCCTACTCCTGCTGGACACAGTCTCTAATCCAGGATGCCAGTGGCCTTGTTGGCCAGCTGGGCACCCTGCTGGCTCATCTTTAGCCACCAGTCAATTAGAACCCCCGGTCCCTCTCGGCCAGGCTGCTCTCCAGCCACCCTGCCCCTAGCCTATAGCCGCAGGGGGTTGTTGTGACCAAAGTGCAGGACCCAAGACTCGGCTCCACTGAAACGCAGACGCTTTCCAGTGTAAATAAAACACACATTACTGTGCAAGTAAATGTGGTACTTCTAGAGCTCTCAAACTGAGGTACACTGTCGTGTGAAAAACACACAACTGTGACCCTCTAACAGCTGATGGCTCTGGTATCCTCTGACAGCTGCTCCTCACAAGCCTGTGGGATGTTTTGCTCTCATGCCCAGCCTGCTCCAGCTCACTAACGTGAAGCTGTCTACAGAACGCAGTCTGAGTTAGCCAGGTCCCCTCGATCTAGCATCAAGCATTTCTCTGGGCCCAGCATGGTGCCCAACAGTCCCTACCCTGAACAAGCAGTTCTTTGTCCTCAGATGCCAGTTCAGTACAAACACTGCGTGTTTAGGGCAAGTTCAAACAAGAACTGTGGTCGCCTCAGACTGCTCAGGCGTTAGCCCCAAGTCAGTCACCTGGCATCAGCAGACCAACTGTGCTCGCTCGTGTCTCCGTGGCGGAAGCAGGAACCTCCAGAACTTGTGCCAGGCCTGCACGCAGCCACCTCGCTGTGCTCACACAGCTGAAGCCCAGCCCGTGGGCACTCCCGGATGGCCAGCAGAGTACCCCCAGTGCCACTCGACTCTGCTGGGGTAAGGCAAGGCGCCTACGGCAACGTTCGGCTTCTGTCACGTCACGACACGAGAGCTTAGCAAGCAGCCAGGGAAGAGGGCCCCAGCAGCAGCAGGGCCCCAGCAGCAGCAGGGCCCCAGCAGCAGCAGCAGGGCCCGTGAACAGAGCGACTTTCCCAGCAGAGGAAAGGCACAAGAACATGCTGCGGACCTGTTTCTTCCCCAGTGCTTCCAGCAAGTTCCCACACTGCAGAACAGGCCTGAAACTTCTGCGGGAAGGCTGCGCATGGGTTTTGCTGCAGCTGCACAAGCCAGCTCAGATCACACAGACTGAGCACACGCACACACGCGGTTTTATAACCACACGGGGCAGGGGGAGGAACAGGACTGGATTCAAAGAGAACTTACCAGGTCATTGCCAAGGACTGCAATATGCAGAATAACATCGCCAAGCCCCTCCTGCGCCACTAAGTGCAAACACAACACAACATGAGCTGGTTTTGCACCAGACTGCACTGCAAACAGCCAGAACAGGCTGTTCAGTCAACAGTCAACTCACTGACAACGCCGGGTTCTGTTGTCTTAATTTGCTGCTCCTCTCCACTCTAACAACCTCTCATTCATCTGTCAGCACACTACCATCACACCCCAGCTTTGAAAACACATCACAGCAGCAGTGCCAGCACCCTCACTCAGGAGCCTGCCCTCCTGAAAACAGGCAAGTTCACTTCAGCTACGTACTTGCTTCTGTGGTGCAGCTGCTCTTCCAGGCAGCACGTCTGAGGGTTCTTGCTCTCTCTCTCCTCATCTTATCAGTTTATCGTTCCACAGACGTGGTTTCTGAAGAGCACTACCTGGTCTTTGACGTCCTCTGACATAAGTACACAACACCAACATGAAAGTCTGTCTTAAGGTGTCCTTAGTTCTTACTCCAGAGACTGAACTCAGGACTGCAGCTGCTGCTCTAGAGTTTGTATTCTCATCTACGCAGGTGCAGGGGTGCAGTTGCTTTGTAGCCAGCAGGCTTATGGCTCTGCCTAAACTCAACAGCAGCTGAAAACACAAGCACCACACACACTGTCTCAGACACACTCTCACAGAAACACAGAACATGAGGACTGGAAGGGACCTGGAAAGATCACCCAGTCCCATCACACAGGAACATGGCCAGGAGAGTTTGAAGCTTCTCCAGAGGAGGAGACTCCACAACCCCCCACAGGCAGCCCCTGCCAGGGCTCTGGCACCCTCACTGGGAAGAAGGTCCTTCTGACACTGATGTGGAACCTCCTCTGCTCCAGCTCCCACCCGCTGCCCCTTGGCCTGTCACTGGGTGCCCCTGAGCAGAGCCTGGCTCCATCCTCCTGACACCCACCCTTCACATCTTGACCAACCGGAAGGGGGACTGGACTGGATGATCTTTGGAGGTCCCTTCCAATCCTAATGTGCTGGGATTGTGTGTGAAAGCTGTAACACAATGAACTAGCCAAGCCAGACTGCTCCTTGAGGAATAAAGGACTCACTTACCCAGAACACAGCACACAGGGTCAAAACCATGAAGAGCTGCAGGGAGATGAAAGCAGAGAATGAAACAGGAGAACGAGTACTCACACACAACACAACAAATCCACTAACTACTCAGTCCAGGTTTTCAGTGGCTAGTCAGCATTTTCAGAAAGGCCTCGCGAGACGAGCAGAGCCAAAGGCTGTCACGCAGTGACCGCAAGCTCAGCTTCACCTAAGGCAGCGTTCTCCCAAGCACAGTGTGATGTGCTCGGTGGTCAGGAGGGCTGGGACAAGCCTTGAAAGAAAGAGGCACAACCTGACCTTAGGAACCAGGACGGACATACCCAGTTCTGTGTAGCCTTATGTGTGAAGAGCTGGGCTTACATGATGAAGCCTGAAACCCAGCAAGTAGCCTGGGAAGTGCTATTCAGTTTGTTCAGTGCACAGTGTCACTTGGGATGAGGCAGGCTGCCCAGGGGGTTGTGGAGTCTCCTTCTCTAGAGACGTTTCAAACCCACCAGGCCATGTTCCAGTGCGACTGGATCTAGGGGATCCTGCTCTGGGTTGGGGGGATTGGACTGGATAATCTTTAGAGGTCCCTTCCAACCCCTAATGTTATGTAATTCTGTGAAGGGCTTACAAGACAGATGGGGACCATCCTTTTAGCAAGGCCTGTTGCAGTGGGACAAGGGATAACCACTTTAAACTAAAAGAGGGGAGACATTTTTTACAGTAGGGGTGATGAAACACTGGAATTGTGTTTCAGATGGGGCTCAAAGCCCCATCCAACCTCACCTGGAGTGTCTACAGGATGCAGCACCTACCACCTCTCTGAGCAACCTGATCTAGTGAAAGCTGTGTCTGCTCACTAGCTGGATCTTTAAAGGTCCCTTCCAACCCACAGCACTCTACAGTTCAGAAGAGAGGGCAAAAAGGCACCTCTTTAACAAAGCCTGCAGCAAGGATCAAGTCACTTCTCCACAAGATGTAGGCAAATGTGAGATTCCCAAATGAGACTGTAACTTGTTTTGAAGTGGGAGTGCAAGGGAAAGAATACACAACCCATCTGACAGCCCCCCCAGAAATGATTCATGAAGGATTTCTCATCCACATCAGCTGTGCTCCACTAGAAAAGGAAGTAATGTGACAGGGAGAATAGGACAGCCAACCACAGTTACGAGTTTTGGAATAGGAAATCTAAGACTGAGGATGGCTTCTTCCATCCTCCTGGAGGATGAAATGATGGTCACAGAAGTAAAACGAGCCAAGTTTCTGTCAAGCCAGGCTTGGTAACCAGTGACTCTTCACAGCAGCTGAAGTGTCTCTCTTCTCGCCTTGTGCTTCAAGATTATTTTTAAAAATAAATTTAAAATAATCAACATCAAGTTAGCATTTCTGAAAATTTAGTGTAGAATGCTTTACCCCAAATGATCACTTAAACCTTGTAAGACGAAGAGAAGACTCAGGGGAGACCTTCTCTCTCTCTCCAAACCCCTGAAGGGAGGCTGCAGTCAGGTGGGGGTCAGGCTCTTCTCCCAGGCAGCACAAAGCACCAGGACCAGAGGGCAGGGCCTGAAGCTGCTCCAGGGGAGGGTTAGGTTGGCTGTTAGGAAGCCCTTCCTCAGGGAAAGAGGGATTGGAGGCTGGACTGCACTGCCCAGGGCAGTGGGGGAGTTCTGGTCCCTGGAGGTGTTGAAGGGCAGGCTGGCTGTGGCCCTTAGTGCCCTGGTCACTCTGGCCACTGGGGTGATGTCAGGTCCTGGTCTGGGCTGGCTGAGCTCAGAGGGCTTCTCCAGCCTCAGTAACTCTGTGATTCTGGAAAACCCACAGGTTGACAGAAAGGAGGTAGAAGACCTTTACAAAATACAGAGCTAATCAGGCTTGAGGTTAGTACAAAGAAGAGGTGTACTGGGCAACAGCCTCCCTTTAGTAAAGCCTAGACACGAACTCTGAGGTTAGAAGACAGCCTGTCACCCAAAGGAGTAAGCCCAGGACATTTACCAGCATCACGATGGTAGCTATCAATCTCTTTGGCTCAAACATGGTTTTCAGTTGCTTCAGTGGCCCCATCAGGAAACACGTACTAACCAGAGGGAGGAAACACACACAGGAGGTAAATCACTTTCCATCTCTCTAGAAGACAACAGATGACTACAAAGCCTTTGAAAAAGGCATTTCAGAGCCCTGCCTGAACAAAAGGTGAGCCAGCTTATGTGTGTGTCACCCTTGGTCAGGACATTCTTTCCTAGACACTACCGACTTCGAGCAGAAGGTTTTCAAGCTGAATTCCACGTTAAGACAAAGAACCAACCTGGAGGCACCTCAGAAGTCCTTCCTGAATGAAAAAAATCATTCTCTCCATTCAACAGGAAAACGTGTTTTAACATCACTGCAATCCAAACAATGTTTTTCTCTGTATTTTTAAATGACAGAGTCCTGGCAGGGGCTGCCCAGGGGGCTGTGGAGTCTCCTTCTCTGGAGACGTTTCAAACCCACCTCCTGGCCATGTTCCTGTGCGACTGGATCCAGGGAATCCTGCTGTGGCAGGGCAGGGGAACTGCACTGGATTATCTTTTGAGGTCCCTTCCAACCCCTAATGTGCTGTGAATCTAGAGGTCCTCCATTCACACAGGACATTTTGTGTATACATATCTCACACTGTGCAGGAGATTCAACCAGCATCCCAGGAAAGAATCAAGTATGATTGTTCTCATATTTGTGGTTAGACAATTATAGTCCTGTGCAGCCTGTTTTTACTAACAGTGAGAACCGCAGCTGTTTTGAACACAGACTTGCAAACAACCCTGGCAAAGCACTTCTCTCTTTGTCAGTCTGGGACTTTCCACTTTGTCCTGCTCACAGAACACACTTCCCTGTGGCACATACCTAAAAGTTACTGAAGGGGGTATCTTATTAGCTCCAATTTCAGTTGGCACCCAAACTACTAAGTGGTTTCTTAAACTCCTTTCACACAGTGAAAGCAAAGTTTTAGACCCTAGGAGGTCCCTTGTGCAAATCTTTTAGGATGATCTGCAGTGCCACAGGGAACACTGCAAAGAACCCAGCAGACATTTTACAAACACACTGTGAAGGACTGGCCTTACACACAGAAAGACTTCCTAAGCCTCACCTTTCCAGAGAGTTTCCTTAGCAACAGGTTGATCTGTCTAAAAGCTCCTTCCAGTAAAAAAGGATCCACAAGGTGGGTAGACCCTGAAACTGAGCTACCTCTGTATTTGGCAGAAGGACTTAACTGTTAAGAAGCTGCCAGATTCAGCCAGTGATTTGCTCCTTGTACTGCAGGTAAGAGTTGTGGTGTGTCCGCACAGTGATCCCATAAAACAACACAAGTCAGTAATAAATCAACAACTGACACTAGCAACCTTACATCTGACAGATAAACAGGATTTTAACAGCACTTTAATAAGCAAGCAACATTTTTTATAAATGATATTTTACACTAAAAGCAAATGGCAACACAGATTCAACGGAGGATCCTTTTGTACTACTACTAGTAATGAGTAAGAAACAGTACCTGGCTAAGGCAGCAATGTTTCCCAGGGTGTAAAACAACGCAAACAGTTTGATTCCCTGTGGGAGCCATAGTAACACTGTTCCCTATAAAAGACAGGTTACATGTTTGTTATTAGTTAGTTCCATTTATTTAGATTTTATAGTCTATAAAGCCATTTCCAGAGGCTCACAGCAGACCTCACTGCTCTCAGATGTGCAGTCAAGACTCAGCACACTGCTCTTGCCACCTTCTGGCAAAATCACGCACCGATTTGACTGGAGACTGGACTGGACGATCTTTCAAGGGCCCTTCCAATCCCTACCTTTCTGGGATTCTGTGAAAATCATAATTTAGAGAACAGCTAAAGCAACCCAGCTCCCTCAGCCTCTCCTCATGAGGGAGGTGCTCCGCCTCCTTCATCAGCCTTGCTGCTCTACACTGGACTCTCTCCAGCAGCTCCATGTCCCTCTTGAACTGAGGGGCCCAGAACTCCAGATCTGCTCTCACCAGGGCAGAGCAGAGGGGCAGAAGAACCTCTCTCCATCTGCTAACCACGTCCCATCTGACCCAGCCCAGGATGCTGCTGGCCCTGTTGGCCACAAGAGCACACTGCTGGCTCATAGTCGTCCCGCTGGCCACCAGCACTGCCAGATCCTTCTCTCCTTCACTACTCTCCAACAGGTCAGTCCCCAGCCTATCCTGGTACCTGGGGTTGTTCTTGCCCAGATGCAAGACTCTACACTTACCCTTGTTATACTTCATTTAATGTCTCCCTGCCCAGCTCTCCAGCCTGTCATCCAGCTGTCTTGGTGAATGGCAGCACAGTCTTCAGGGGTGTTGGCGACACCACCCTGCTTTGTGTCATCAGCAAACTTGCTGACAGTGCACCCTGATCCCTCATCCAAGTCATTAATGAATAGATTGAATATATAAAGTATTAATATAAATACATGGAACGTGAAGTACAAGGAGAAAAATCCCAAAGCACTTTACTTACAAGAATAGAACACACAACGCCAGCGACAAAACAGATGGCAAACCATCTGACCCGGGTACCAAAGCTGAGTGTTGAGGCATCAAGGACCTGAACAGGAGGAAAGGAGCAAAAAAGGACGTTACAAACCCAGGTTTGAACGGTCTACAGGGCACTTTCTTCTTCGCTACTGAAGTCTGTCATTTCAAATAACATTTTTTAGCCAAAGCCAGTTGTTTTACTGTATTAAACAGTTGCCTGAATACTAGCTATTTCAGTTTAAGGAACTGCACTAGCAGCCCGGAAAAGGATTTCCTAATGACACAAACAGAAAGTACAAAACCCAGGAAGGCTTATCCTGGCACTCGAGCAATGAAACAGACCTTCTCTTCCCCTGAAATTACAGTTGGAAATCCTCACAGTTATAAAAAGCAGGAGGAGGACTGGTCCACCTAGCAATTTCCAGATGAACACATCACTTTGTGCTGCTCTGCATGTTCCTACAGACCTTGTCCTCTCAGCTGACATAATCCATTGTACGTACTAGCACAAGAATCTCCTGCAAGCAACAGGACTTACTGCTCCTTGCAGGGTGAAGGTGTGGGCAGACAAACACAGCTCATCTCACCAGACTGCTAATCTGCTGAAAAGGTTTGTTTCACTTCCTGCTTCTCCAGTGTGAGTCCAGAGCCTCCAAGACCCCTTTAGGAGCTGAGCTGCCTCACACAACTCATGAAGCAGGAAGAGAACTAGCACTCCTTTCATTCTGATGACAGTCCTATGCTAGGCTGATGAGCCAAACCAGCTCAGCGAGCTGTCAGAAAGCAGCAGGGTGGATCCAAGGCAAGAGGCAGCACCACACAGCTGGCAGAACAGCCCCTTTCTGCAGAAGTGACTTGTGCTCAGCTCATCTTCTCCACCAATGCTGTAAGAGGTAAGAGCAGTGTATTTCAGCCTGCTCCAAGTGACTACAGTTCTTTCTGTTCTAAACTGCCCTATTAAGTGTTGCATCAGCTTATGTGAGAGGACTCTAGAAAGCCAACTTCCCTGTTTCTTCAGGCACCACAAGCAAACTTGCTCTCTCGTGATCTAGTCTGCATGTCTTTTCAATCAGGTATTATCAACCAAAAACACAAGTCAGGGTTTCCCCATCCAGTCAGTTTGATGATTCTCCAAGTCTCCTGCACAATTTCTCTTTCAGGCAGCAGTAACTGAATGAATGGAGTTTGGTTACTGCCGAGAACGGCTTTGCATCTGCACAAAGGAAGAAACAATACCCAGTTCAATAAAAGGGCCACACACCAGCACACATGTGCCCTCACGAATCAGCATCTGCGTGTAAGTCAACAAGGAACAGCTTGGACTACTTCTTACGCGTCCAACAATTACTTAGCCTGATGTAACCAAATTAAATAGTTAAGGAGGGGGATGAGATCACTCATCTCTTACACCTACATGCTATCAGCACACACACACACACACGCAGTGAGATACAGCACTGTAGTGAATCCTGTCCCCTTCTCCGAGCTCAGCAGTTACGACAGAACTTCCCGAAGGTCAGGAGAGGCAGCTTACCTCGTGCGGTCCAGCTCTGTGTCCTTACGCACGCATTAAAGAAACAGACAAAACAGTAACTGAAAGGTGGTTCAGCATTTGCAGGAGTACTGCTGAGCACCTGTCTGTGTAAGAAGTGCAGGACGAACAGGTAGGGCACAGAACCACAGAATCATCGTGGGTGCAGCCCTCACACCAACAGGACACACAAGAAATCACATAAATGATCACCTGCAAAGCTGCCTTTAATCAAAAATACTCCTCACTGATTTAACATCAACCCAAGCTACCCACTCACATTAAAGACCTTGTAAATCTGGGTAAACAGCAATAGTAACCACTCACAGGTTTTCTCAACAGAAAATATCAGAATATCCAAGCAACAGAAATCACAGAATCTTCCAGGCTGGAAGGGACCTCCAGAGGTCATCTGGTCCAAGTGCTGGGCCTCTCACTTCAAGAAAGGGATTGAGGGGTGGCTGCAGTGGGTCCAGATGAGCAACAAGGTTGGAGAAGAGACTGGAGGGAAAGACTGATGAGGAAAGGCTGAGGGAGCTGGGGGTGTTCAGCCTGGAGAAGTGGAGACTCAGGGGGGACCTTCTCCCTCACTCCAGCTCCCTGAAGGAAGGCTGTAGTCAGGTGGGGGTCAGGCTCTTTTCCCAGGCACAAAGCACCAGGACGAGAGATCAAGGCCTGAAGCTCACAAGGGAGGGTTAGGACAGATGTCAGGAAGCCCTTCCTCAAGGAAGGGGTGATCAGAGCCTAGACTGGACTGCCCAGAGCAGTGGGGGAGTCCCCATCGCTGGAGGTGTTGAGGGATAGCCTGGCTGTGGCCCTTCATGCCCAGGTGTGGCTGCTGGAGTGATGTTAGGTCCTGGTCTGGGCTGGCTGAGCTCAGAGGGCTTTTCCAGCCTCAGTAATTCAGCAGTTCTGATTCTATGATCTGAAGAGTTTAGAAACTACAGAAAGCCTTCACTGAAACATCACACAGTTGTTTCACTATGTGTTTGCCTTCTACTTAGTAGCAATTAGTACAGACTTAGTGGCAACACCACTAAGAAACAGAGTAAATAAGAATCAAGAATATTCTTCTTGAATAAAGAAGAATCAAGAAGAAACAGAATAAAGAGGGAGCTATGGACACGAACCATATGATGGTTATTACACAAGCACCAACAGCTGCAAAGAGAGCACCATTGTTTTTACCCAAACACATGACTCGGTTCCAGAAATGTCACCTAAACCAGCTGAAGATAACTTTATGTTTTCCTTCACAGCCTCACTTCTTAGGAAGTATCCTCCCTGCACAGGAGCACACAGCTTTTTCCTCTGCTACACACACTTCCGAAGCAGTCCACACCACCTGGCTGTACAGCTATAGCTTTAGTGGATGTCAGTAAGGGTTTCCTCACTAAAAAGAGGTTTCATTTCCAATGTTCTACCAATATATTGCTGCTTTGAGAGAAACCTACAGACGAGACATCGTTAAACACTTCAGCTTTTCTTCAGTGGGTAGTTACTTTAAAGAAGTAACTTCTCAGCATGAAGATCCTTTGCATTACACCAGACTTACAGGTTTTCTTTTATCATCTACTGGATAAGCTCTAACTACGGGCAGGTTTCTCCTACGTAAAGTCTTCTCTGGCTGTAACACCACTACACACCATAGTCAAATCACACACAGCTTAGTTACGGACTATTAACATGCTTAGCTCAGTTCTCTCCTTCGAGTTATACTCCTCAAACACAACAGTATTAAATGCTTTGATATTTATCTGTTGATTGCTGCCTTAAAACAAACCTCACAGTGCCAACTGTTACCATCATGTGTCTCACATGAAATGTGCTTAAGGACGACAGATGAATTAATTCTCTTGGAGCTGAACTAAGATTAGAAGAAGCACAAGTATTTCTTGGATAATCTTGGGGTAAGAGGTGAAGGTGAAGTGTACCTCCCAGTGTTGTGAAAGGGCAAACTGCTTCCAGAACAAGCCTGGTGTGGATACAATTTGGCTGCTTTCCTCTTTTCTAGACTCAATAACTTCAGTTCCCTCAGCCGCTCTGCACAGGACCTGTTCTCCAGCCCTCTCTCCAGCCTCGTTGCCCTTCTCTGGACCTGCTCCAGCCTCTCAATGTCCTTATCCTGTGGTGTCCAAAACTGGACCCAGTCCTCAAAATGCAGTCTCACGACTGCACAACACACAGGCACCATCACCTCCCTACTCCTGCAGGTTACCCCATTCCTGATCCAGGCCAGGATGCCATTGGACTTCTTGGCCACCTGGGCACACTCCCTCCCCTATGCTGCAGCACCCTGGAGCAAACAGCAGTTGGCCACTCCCAAGACATGGGGCACTCTGACCTGTAGTCACTCTGATTAAAAATGGGGCTGATGGTATCAGTGGTTTTTTATTAACCTGCTCAGCTTTGCTTCAACCTAAAAGTCACAGACATACATAGTGTTCAAGTAAAAACTGGTTCTGAAAAAGACAGTGGGAAATAACTGAGTTGTACTGAGAAGTATGGAGTAAAAACAGGAACTGGAGAATACCCCTAAGCTGGTGTCTGTGTAGAATGCGTCTTTCCCTGCTTTTGCAAATTCAAGGGAATAAGGAAATGGAGAAGCAATTCAGAAAGGGAACAGATTGCTTAACTGATCAACGAGCAGCAAGGCCCAGGGGAGGAGCCGAATGCACAGGGCAAGGATATTGCTATCGCCAAGCAGGATGAGGAGAACCTAACCAGAGGACCCCAAACCCCCAACACGACCAAAGGCCCCCAGATTCCCAGGAAACCAGACGACTCCAAACCCCTAACACAACCAAGAGCTTGCCAGCCCACGGAAAACTCGCTGTGACTCTCACTGCCGCGCAGGGCCTGCCGCCCACAGCCTCCCGCCTCCCTTCTCTCTCGTTACTGACACGCATGGGTCTGCGGAGAGACAGCAGGGGTTGGGGGAGTGAGTGCACAGGGGAGAACTACGTGGGGACACGGCGGGGCCTGAGGCAGCGGAGCGGGCCCGGGACCCGGCCCCCGCGCAGGGACACAGGAAGGGGCCCTGGGAAGGCGGTACCTGCGCCGTCAGCTCCTGTTCCTCGTCGTCCTGCCCAGTAAGCACCCGCCGCAGCTTCTCCATGGCGCCGCTCGGGCCAGGCCGCTCGGGCTGGGGCCGGGGCCGGGGCCGGGGCCGGGGCCGGGGTCGAGGTCGAGGTCGAGGTCGAGGCGGGCGGAACCCGAGGGAGGGCACGGGACCACTCAGCCCGGCCGGCCAGCGGGCCTCACCGGAAGTGACGCAGCAGCGCGCGCCTCGGCGGTTGGCGGGACCCTGCGCGCGTGCGCAGTGCGGGTGGTGGCTGCACTCTGCCCTGGGGAGAAGGGGCGTTGCTGACCCTGTGGTGCTTTTGGGGACTCTTCCTGCATCAGGACGCGGGGTCACGGAACCGTTTGGGCTGGGAAGGCCTTCAGTATCATGGAGTTGAACCCGGACCCCAGCCGTCCCGTCCCCACCCCAAGCCGTGTCGCTGAGCTCCAGATCTCCCCGGCAGTGCAACCCCCTCCCTGGGCAGCCTGTTCCAAAACCTGAGGGCCCTTTCCAGGGTCAAGTTTCTCCTCAGGGCCAGTATCAACTTCCCCGGGGGCAGCCTGAGGCCGTTTCATTTGCTCCTGTGCCTTGTTTCTAGCAAGAAGAGACCAACCCGCAGCTCTCTGCACCCTCCTGTCAGACAGTTGCAGACAGCAAGGTCTCCCCTAAGCCCCCCCTTCCTTCAGAGCAAACATCCCAGCTCCCTCAGCTGCTTCTCCTGACCTTTTGCCAACTCTGCTGCCCTTCTCTGGACCCACTTCAGCCCCTCCATGTCCTTGTGCTGAGGGAGACAGAAAGCTACAGCCCAGTACCACAGGGGCAGCTCTGCTGGGTGAACAGCCCTCAGCCCAGCACCATGGCTGTGGTCAGGGTGGCCTGCAGGGCAGTGGGGCTGGGGAAGGAGGATCCAGCGATGGCAGGGTGTGCCCTGCCTGTTGCAAAGCAGCAGCAGGCGGTGGGGTGGGAGAGGAGGATGGGTGATAAGGGCTGAGCAACCTGCTGCTGTGTGAGTGAAACTTGATAAGAGCCAGGGCAGCAGAGCCCCTGTTGAGGCCCTTCAGCACAGAAACCCTACCCTTCTCTCTTTTTTGTGAGGGGCGAGCTCCCATCTTGTTCCCTTCCCCAGGCATGTGTAGGAAATTACCCTTCTGTATTGAGCCTTGGCGTTTGGGTGAAACCCCAACTCACAAACCACCTTTCCAGCCTGGAGACAGGCCATGGGCAACTCATTTCCATGGCCTTCTCTTGATATGCTCCATCAGGTCCATGTTCTTCCTGTTTTGAGGGCTCCAGCTGGATGCAGAATCACAGAACATTAGAGATTGGAAGGGGCCTTGAAAGATCATTCGGTCCAACCCCCCTGCCACAGCAGGATCTCCTAGATCCAGTCTGACAGGTTGGGAGGGCAGGGCCCGAAGCTGCCAGGGGAGGGTTAGGTTACATGTTAGGGAGCCCTGCCTCACAAAAAGGGTGATCAGAGCCTAGACTGGACTGCCCAGGGCAGTGGGGGAGTCCCCATCCCTGGAGGTGTTGAAGGCCAGCCTGGCTGTGGCCCTTACTGCCCTGGTGTGGCCACTGGGGTGATGTTAGGTCCTGGGTTGGGCTGGCTGAGCTCAGAGGGCTTTGCCAGCCTCAGTAACTCTGAATCTGTACCTTAACATTTTTCTACCACATAGACTGATCTCAGCCAATACATTCAGCACTTGCCAGTGCTGCTATAATTGGCACCGGTTTCTCTTGCACCAAGGGCTGTTATCCCCGTACAAGAGCTTCACTAAATGAGAAAGACATGACCCAGATTCCAGACAAAATGAACAAGCTGAAAATTCGCAGGCCTGTTGCCATAGTTACTGAAAACCTATGGCTAAAAAAAAGATGGGAAGCGGGAGAGGAGCAAAAAGAAAGCAGGAAAAGAATAGAACAATCTAATGTTCAGGGCTGGGTCATGCAGTAAAGGGAAAGGTCTTGAAGGAGCAGGAGCTCCGTGATGACACTCAGAGCAGGTTGGCCAGGAGCACAGCACTTCTGCTTCATTGCTGCTCTTGGCTCGATTCTATGGACACTGGTTATTTGAAGTGGTTACCACAGTGACTAGATGCAATGCAGTGGCAGCTCTTACATCATCAAAAGCAGAAAGGGATTGGGTTGGGAGAGACCGACAATGTATTTAGCAAAGAAATGGCCCCATTTGAGAACCCAGACTGCTTGCAAAGACACTGAAACTTGCTTCCTTCATCAATATGAGCTCCTTCTCATCTTGATGTGGAACCTCCTCTGTCCCAGCTCACACCCACTGCCCCTTGTCCTGTCACTGGGTGCCCCTGAGCAGAGCCTGGCTCCGTCCCCCTGTCAGTTATAGCCTAAGGCTCCCCTTGAAGAAGTGGGTCAAGAGATCTCCAGCTCAAACAGAGGAAAAAAGGGAAGGACAGACAAGCTGAGAGCTGAGCTGGTACCATCTCACTTGAACTCCTACAGGTGTCACATTCCTCAGTAGCAGCCTAGCAGCACTTGCTCAGAGAGGTGAGACATTCTTCTCTGTCTGAAAACATGAAAGAGCAGCTGACAGCAGCTGCTGCAGCAGGCAGGACAGGCCATGCAGTTCCATCTAGGAGCAGCACAGGTTTCTAGCAGCAGGACATATCCTAACAACTTTGCAACTCTAGGATAAAAGCAAGCTGTGAATTCAGAGCGAACAGGTATTCCACATGACATCATGTGGAGACAAGCCCTGTGACCATATCGTTAACATCAAAACTCTGAGCTCCACGTTTAATAATAAAAACCCTGAACCAAAGATAGTGAAGATAGCCAAAGACAGTGAAGGTGGGGAGAGAAGGGAGGAAAAAAAAACCCACTCAAACAACAAAAAACCTAACACACTAGAGGAAGCCATTAGCTCCACTACAGCATTCAGACTTGGAGAGAGACCTTACAGCCTCTTTAAAATGGCTTTATAAGTGACCCCAGACAGCACCATCATAAAATGACAATCACTGAGGCTGGAGAAGCCCTCTGAGCTCAGCCAGCCCAGCCCAGCACCTAACAGCACCACATCAGCCACACCTGGGCATGAAGGGCCACAGCCAGGCTGTCCCTCAACACCTCCAGCGATGGGGACTCCCCCACTGCCCTGGGCAGTCCACTCCAGCCTCTGATCAGCCTTCCCTTGAGGAAGGGCTTCCTGACATCCAACCTGACCCTCCCCTGGCAGCTTCAGGCTCTGACCTCTCGTCCTGGTGCTTTGTGCCTGGGAAAAGAGCCTGACCCCCACCTGACTACAACCTCCCTTCAGGGAGCTGGAGAGGGGGAGAAGGTCCCCCCGAGTCTCCACTTCTCCAGGCTGAACACCCCCAGCTCCCTCAGCCTTTCCTCATCAGCCTTTCCCTCCAGTCTCTTCTCCAACCTTGTTGCTCATCTGGACCCACTGCAGCCACCCCTCAATCCCTTTCTTGAAGTGAGAGGCCCGGCACTGCCCCCAGTTCTCGAGGGGCAGCCTCCCCAGTGCCCAGTCCAGAGGGAGAATGTCATCCCCAGTCCTGCTGGCCACACTATTGCTGATCCAAGCCAGGATGCCATTGGCCTTCTGGGCCATCTGGGTACCCTGCTGGCTCCTGTTCAGCCAGTTGTCACCCAGTCCTGCCAGGTCCCCCTCTGCCAGGCTGTTCTCCTGCCACTCACTGTTAGAGAGGGGACAGCAAGTTACACTGGTAATAGGGCACTTTTCTACCCTTCTTGCCTTCACTCTCAAGAAAAAACAGACTGCTTTTCCCTGTGAAATTGCAGAGAGACAAATTTCCCTGATGCCCTAATGTTGCACACAATCCCATCCCCTCTGGAGATGGTTTAATGGTTAAAACCAACAGCATCAGGATCTGGGGGACATCAGGTAGCCTTAGAAACCACGTTTTGCTCCGTGCTCATACCCTAATGCCATTCCACACTAGAACTTCCCCTCAGGACCTAGCATCACAGGACCAGAACCAAAACGTTTCCAAATGTTGAAGAGATTTATTGCCATTTGGAACATGTTTATTGTTCAAAACCACAACACCGAGATCCAATCCACCACCTCCGTTCTCTGCCACCCAGCGTCTTTACAGCAGTGTCACCTTCAGGCAGGTCGTGCAGGAAAACCACTGTTCAAATGAAGTCTGAAAGGCACTGTGTCCTTCAGATCTTCAGACCCCAAAGAAGTCAATGTTTTTGCCTGTATCAGGGTCACAAACACTGAAAACAACTCCAACAGCAGGGAGAAGAACCTGTTCAGAACTTCTCAGAGAGCAGGACCATTCCTTCATTCAGGGGCACGCTTTGCTTTCCCCAGTCTTAAATAATGTGCGACTTAAAAACCTCTAGTAACAAAGTCTCTTCCCTGAGACAAGGCATGCAGTGAGGGAAGAGGGATGGCCGGTCGCTTCCAGGCTGCCTGCCTACACGTTTGTTCTCATGGACGAGCAGCCGCTGCTCAAGTTAACCAAGAACAGGAGAGAAATGAACGGCTTTGAAGGACATGTTAACGCACACAGCCATGACACCACCCACAGCTCTGCGCCCTGGCCTCTGCTCACCTTGAGCTGGTCAAACCACCGCCGCTCGCCTAGACCAAAAGCTCATTTCTCAAAGATCGCTTGTTATGGGGATGACTGACTTGGTTAAAAGGGTCGTTATTAGGGGCCTGTAAGGCAGCAGGACTTGAAATGCAATGGTTTAGATGGCTGAACAGGACTTTCTCAAAGGTAAGGGAAGGAATAAAACATGAGTACAAGTGTTCTTGGTGGGGCTGTATTCATCATAGGTGTTTGTTTCATGCCCGCTGGCACTGGCACAGCAACTGTAGATGGTCGGTCTTCCCTGGCTGTCATTCAGGATGAACACATTCCCCAGCCTCTTTCAAGTGAGATAATTAGTTCTTTTTCTCCATCCTGCCAAGAGAAGAACAGCCTTTGTCAGAATGAGCATCAAACTGCAATTGCTGCTGAAACAGCCTGGGCTGGGAGCAGGACTTCAGGAACGAAGGGCTTTGTCACACTGGCAAAGGCAGGGCCACCTGCAGTTCTGGTCAGTCTCGAGAACGCTCGGTTGTCCCATTGCTCCCCACACATTTCTTGGAGCAGCAAAGCCATAATCCTGACTCCTCAGGGTTCTCTGGGGCTGTGGGTGCACTACTTGCTACACAAGGAAGGTGTGAGACTGCCTGCAGTCTGTCCCCGAGCTCACACACTGTTGGTTCCACCCCATTTATAGTTAGCTTAGAGAGGTTTTACTTGATGTCTCTCAGATTACAACCGTTCGGTTTTATGGATGCTCCCACCTCAGGAATTAGTTACAGGATGGACACGAGTCGAATCAGAGTCATTCAGGCTGCAAAAGACCCCTGGGATCACAGAGTCCAACCAGCAACTCTACTCTGCAAGGTCACCCCTAACCACATCCCAGCGACTTTTAAAACTCATTCAGGGATGGGGTCTCAACTCCCACCCCTGGGCAGCCCCTTCCAGTGCCTGGCCACTTTCTCCGGGAAGAAATCTCTTCCTGGTGACCAGTCTAACCCTCCCCTGTTGGAGCTAGAAGCCCTTCCGTCTGCTTCTGTGACTAATGACCTGTGAGAAGAGACCGGCACCAGCATCTCTGCAGGGTCCTGTCAGAGAGCTGTAAAGAGCGATGAGGGCTCCCCTCAGCCTCCTCTTCCTCTAGCTAAACAGCCTCAACTCTCTCCATCTCTCCTCAACAGATGGATTCTCCAGGCCCTTCTCCAGCTTCGTTACCCTCCTCTGCACCCGCTCCAGCACCTCGACGACTCACTTGTATGGAGGTGCCCGAAACTGGACCCAGTGCTCAAGGTGTAGCCTCCCCAGTGCTGAGTCCAGGAGGACAACCTGCTGGCCACACAATATATTTTCCATAACAGATGGAAGCACCCCCAAGACAGCCAGCAGCTGCTGACAGCTCTGCATGCACCCATGGCCGTAAGGGTTCTCAGCCTTTCCTGTGAGTGCACCCGTCGGAAGCTTCACAGGAGGTGCAAGCAGTCACAGCTCAGCCTGCAGGCAACGAGCTGGGTCACAGGTTTGCAAAGGCAATGGAGTTAAAGCTAAGCTCAGAAACGGCGCAGGGCTTTGCCCCACAGTTAAAAGACACTAAGCAGAGTACTCCAAGAGCTGTCAGTTTATGGCTTCCCCTGTCAGAGGGTGACTTGCCTGTATTTGATCAGTCGTCCTCCTTGAACGAGTTGTGCGACCTCATTAGTGAAGTGGCAGGCAAAGAGCAGCCAGTTCCTCGGCTGCACTTTGTAGGCAAATCGCATGAAGGTCAAGGAGTAACAGCACAGTGCTGCAAAACAGAGGACACACCAGATTGTTTCTCATCTCTGTACTTTGCTGACACGTAACGTTCACACCCGGAGACAGTAGTGACAAGCAGACCGCTTCTCTCTGCTTTGGTGGCTTCCAAAACCCCTCAGACCTGCCCACTTGGAGGAGACAATGCAGGAGAACACAGCAGCACTCAGTTCTGCTGTGCACGAAATTCTACAGGGCTGCAGCTTCCACAAGCACTCACTTGAGGGCTGCACTTGATGATCCCAGAGGTCCTTTCCAGCCCTGATGGTTCCACGATTCTCCTTACATGCTTTCACAGAATCACACAACATTCGAGATTGGAAGGGACCTCGAAAGATCATCCAGTCCCACCCCCTGCCACAGCAGGATCTCCTAGATCCAGTCGCATGGGAACATGGCCAGGCAGGTTTGAAATGTCTCCAGAGAAGGAGGCTCCACAACCCCCTTGTGATGCAGCTGAAGCCTCTTGAGTCAATCACATCTAAGCTACCTCAACCAGAGACTAAATGTCAGTCTCAGCAAGACACCCCAGGCAGTTCCTAGGACAGAGTATTTTTAAGGATACTGATTACTTAAGTGCAGTTCTCGATGGGGACACTGAAGGCTTCTTTAAGAGGAGGAGGCTCTTGTCCCCAGGAAATAATGCATTCAGAAGCATGAAGCCTTGGTACCAGCTTTCGGGGAAGATAACAACGTTCATCTACTTTCCTATCGTAGCTGCACTTCAACGGAGGAAACTACAAACCCAACAACTTGCTGATTGCACAAAGGTCTGGCAGGCTTAAAGGGAAACAAGCCATCAAGGCAGGGACTGTTCAAGGAGAAGAGCCCTTTTTGAAGTCCAGGGCCGAGAAGATGGAAAAGCTGTACTCACGCCACCCTTGTAAACAGGACAAGGGTGGCTCCACTTCCCTGAGCTGGGTAGCTGCCACCAAACTGCTGTTTGTAAGAGCTTCACTGTACTAGAGACCACTGGGACTAGTCTTCCATCTGAAGGAAGCTGATTAAGAGGCTTAATTAGTCCAGCTATAATTTCATGAGCACAAGGCTGCAGATCTCCTTAAGGCAAAGGTATTTTGCCTCAGGGCAAAGAATCACTCGGATTTAAAGTTATTAAGGGAGCTAAGGAAGTGACCTAATGCCACAACTAATCTAGTTCACGTAAGCTACCGGGTCTGTGATCCTAGAGAGGGATCTCAACAGCCCAAGTCAGACATCTGGGCAGACATTAAACGTGTTCCACAAAGGGAGGGGAAAATATCGCTCATCATCTGTGAGCAAGTTCTCTCACTGTCATCCCCCAGAGTCACAGCAGCCTCTGCAAGGAGCCAGCCTCCCTCAGCTGCTTTCCACGCCCCGTGGACCAAGCGTTGCCACTACGCGAGTCTCACGCTGACCACAAGACACTGTTGTTCTTCACACCCAGAGCAAAGCCAGGTAGACAGACACCGTCTGAACCAGCAGCAGCAGGAGACACGGTACAAATCACACGTTAGGAGTGAGGCCAGTCAACACACCTGCCACGGCTCAGGACCTGCCTCACGCCTCTAAGCTACTGCAAAGCCCCCGAAAGGAACTTCTGCGACTTCTCCACACCTGAGCTCTTCAGCAGACTCTGAGGTTGTGGACAGCAAGGTTGGCAGACATCTGCTCTGATCACAGCTGGCAAGCAACTAGTACTTGACTACTGGAAGCACAGACTCTGTGTTTGGTAGTCAGTTAACTGACAAGAAGTCCACCTCTGCTCTTACCAAATGTCATTCGGCCGCTAATGATTTCAGGAGATTTCTTCATGTCATTAATAGCAGCAACGGGAAGACCCCAGTTAGCAACTGGCCCCCAAAAGTGCTGTAAAGAGGGAAAAGGAAAATAAAGTCAGAACACAGAGCTCCTGCAGTGCTCTTAGAGTCCTCCATAGCCACCCAAAGCTTCCTCAGGACAGGGTTAAGGGCAAGATTCCAAGTTAAGACACAGTTTACTGCCGGTGTAATAAAAAAAACCAAAACACTAGGGATTGGAAGTGACCTCAAAAAATCATCCAGTCCCATCCCCCTGCCACAGCAGGATCCCCTAGATCCAGTCTCACAGGAACAGCCCAGGTGGGTTTGAAATGTCTCCAGAGAAGGAGACTCCACAACCCCCTGGGCAGCCCCTGCCAGGGCTCTGGCACCCTCCCTGGGAACAAGGTCCTTCTCACACTGATGTGGAACCTCCTCTGCTCCAGCTCACACCCAGTGCCCCTTGTCCTGTCACTGGGTGCCCCTGAGCAGAGCCTGGCTCCATCCTCCTCACACCCACCCTTCCCATACTGATCAACATCCATGGGGTCACCCCTCAGGCTCCTTTTTCCCAGCTCCAGAGCCCCAGCTCCCTCAGCCTCTCCTCAGCAGGGAGATGCTCCCCTCCCTCCATCATCCCTGTGGCCCTGCCCTGGGCTCTCTGCAGCAGCTCTGTGTCCTTCTGGAACTGAGGGGCCCTGAGCAGGACACAAGATTCCAGATGTAGGCCTTGCAGAGGGGGAGGAGAACCTCTCTCATCTACTAACCACCTCCATTCTGATCCACCCCAGAAAAGCAAGTCTTCCATAACACTGTGATGCAAATCATAGGGGAAATGGTCTCAGGTTGCATCAGGGGAGGTTTAGACTGGATCTTGGGAAGAAGGTCTTTGCTGAGAGAGTGGTTGGGCATTGGAACAGGCAGCCCAGAGAGGTGGTGGAGCCCCCATCCCTGGAGGGGTTTAAAAAGTGAGTAGCTCAAGCACTTGAGGCCATGGTGTAGGTGTTAGGGAGCTGTCGGGACGAGGGCTGGGCTGGCTCGTCCTGGAGGACCTTCAGCCAGGATGGTTCTGTGATTCACAGTATAAGACATAAAAAGCCACTCCCAGTTTCAGGAGTAAACCGAAAGGCTGAAGTAAGGGAAGCTCTGTGGAGTTATATCACCCCGTTTGTTGGCCGAGTCAAGCTCGTTAAGAACACGCCAGGTAGTTGAGTTACGAAGCAGCCTGGTCGCTGGCTCCACACTGATCTAATCTCCTTTGCAAAGGGTATGGGGAAAAAAACAAAGCTACTTAATTTGGTACTGACTGCGTTAGGAGACATTGAAGGAGCCCATGTTTGGGCACCGTGACCCCATGCTTGAGTAAATCTTACTCTACAACACTCTGTACTGCACACTGGAGGGGGAGAGGGCTTTTCAAGGTCCTAACAGCACCAGGGCACAAAGACTGCAAGTTACTGGTGTCGGAGTGAACGGGAAAGCCCCAGTGCCCTCCCTTTTCTTACCGTACTGTTGGAGCAGGCCATCGTTGGTTTTCATTCAGCAAAAGACATGGAAGAGAGAGGAAAACAGTTAGTTTCTTTCCTTGTCCACACAGAAAGAAGCAACCCACAAACAGAAGACAGGAAGAAGCGAGGAAGCTGCTGTGGCATTAACCCTGGTTATCTACCACGAGTTAAAATCCCATTTACTTCAGGAGGTGTCAGTGCAACAAGTGTCTGCTGCTTGAGTACCTTCTCCTCAGCGAGATAAAAACCTCATTATGGTCTGGGGAAGGCATTTGTCTCTCGTACACTTCAAAGCAGCAAAGATGCCACCCCAGCTCGCTTGAAAGGATGCCAGAAAGCCATCAGGGTTTGTCATGACGAAGCTAAACAGCCAGGATCTCTCTCTGGAAGTCACAATTCTTTTTACACCCACATAAGTAGGTCAAAGCAAACACTGCCAGGGATCTTCCTGTTGAAGCTTTGGGCAACCAAGCCACTCTTCCAGTAGTGTAATGCACACTTGCAGCCCAGACATGTGTGGGGTCATTGAAGTGACCCCACAGGCACCAAGTTATTGATGGAATAACTGTGTGAAAGGCAGGCTACAGCAGGCACTGAACTGCTTGCTGCCAGGCCTGCAAAAGCACCTCAGAACACCTGCACTGTCTCTGTCTAGGACAGCCATGGGGCTCAGTTCTGAACCGTGACTCGAGGAAAACCAGCCCCTGTCAGAAAGTCTACTGCTGACTGATTGCTGCTCTCTCCCTGCTGCCCTGAGCTGCAGAGCACTTCCGAACAGCCTCTTCTCTCATACAATCACCCTGGCTGGAAAGGACCTCTGGGATGAGCCAGCCCGCCCAACAGCTCCCCAACCCCTAGACCATGGCCTCCAGTGCTCGAGCTACTCGGTTCTCAAACCCCTCCAGGGACGGGGACTCCACCACCTCCCTGGGCAGCCTCTTCCAGTGTCCAACCGCTCTCTCGGCAAAGAGCTTCTTCCTCAGATCCAACCTAAACCTCCCCTGATGGAACTTGAGGCATTTTCCCTCGTCCTGTCAGTAGGAATTTGGGAGAAGAGGGCAGCACCTTTCAGTTGAGGGCCATTACACCTTGTCCTGTTACAACAGGCCTTGCTAACGAGTTTGCTCATAGCCTCCCTTTCAGTATTGAAAGGCCATAAGAAAGTCTTCCTGGAGCCTTCTGTGCTCCAGGCTGCAGAACCCCAATTCCCTCAGCCTGTCCTCACAGCAGAGGTGCTCCAGCCCTCTGAGCATCTTTGTGGCCTCCTCTGGACCCACTCCAACAGCTCTAGGTCTTCCCTGAACTGAGGGTGTCCTGGACTGACCACTTGGTGGTTGTTCTCTTAGTACGTGAACAGCAGCAACAATTAACTCAAGTTCACAAGACCAGTGCAGGATTTGCTTTGTCTTAAACATAAAGCTTCACCTAAAGAAGTTCAAGTGTCTTGGCACAAAGTTTGTGTCAACACAAGTAAACCTAAACAGACGTCAAGTGGAAGTCGATTTCATGCAAGCGAAAGCCTAAAATAGAATCCAACTGCTGCTATTTTAACAGCAGGCAGCCCTGGCTAAGGTCTCACAAGGTTGCCCTCCCATCCACGTGAGCCTGGAGCGGTTATTTTGCTGCTAGAAGGGCTGATGAAGGTCACAGAGACTTTTCCAGAGGCAGCCATCCAGCCCAAAAGCTCTGCAGCCAATACAGTCACCAATAAGACACCCTATCCAACAGTGAGGACAGGACACCTGAAGTGCCAGCATCCCCAATTACTCAGTTCCAAGAACCACATTCAATCCCTTGACAAAGGGAACACTTTGTCCTAAAGCTGCCAGAATATGGTCACCATCCAGCAGTTGCTGGGTTGACTCACTCATTTGTTTAAGTGTCCAGACATCACAAGAGGAACTGACAGCTGATCAGGACCTCCTACTGCTCCTACGGTCCGCTCCAGAAAGGCTCCACTGGGGGAAGAAGTCTTTTTCCAGAGCTGTTCCACGAGTTCCCCTGATGCTGGCAAGGAGGGTATTAACAAAGCAGAGACTGCTCTGCAAACACAGATCAACTGGCACCAACCATTTCACCAACAGTCAGCGCCCAAGTGACTATTAACCTTCCACAAGCATTTGACTGTCCGGTTCTCAGAGCGCGAAGGGCAACGTCAGCAGGGGCTGTGGCCTTTGATTTCAAGATCCAATCTAAGCCTCCCCTGACACAACTAGAGGCCATTTCCCCTTGTCCTGTCCTTGGGAATCTGGGGGAACTGATGCGCAGAGCCCCCCAGCTCCCACACACTCCTCAGCTAACTTCCAGCTCACACTGCCACCGCATTTTACATGCGGCAGGAGAAGCCTGCCAGCAGCTTGCATTCTCACTGTGCTCACCTGAAAGCACTACAACATGTTCAGGACAAATCTGTACTTCACATGATTTACAGCTTCTCAGGTGCCTGTTAGTCACCACTTGAGCGGAGCCAGATGTGAAGCGGGCTGAATTATTAGCGCCAGCTTTAAGAGCCATTTGTCTTGTTTCTGGAGCCAGACCCAAACGCAAAGCCCTGCTGTAACGGGGCTCTCGCGCCAGGCTCACCCACCTGCACTCATTACACCCTGCTTTCACGTCATCAGCTCGCAAAGCTCACTACAGGCAGAAGCTGCTTGTGCCTGTAGATCTCTGCGAGTGTTTGATAGCCCCCAGCCATAATAGTGGGGCACTCGATTCCACTGCTCTGGGGGCAGCTGCAGTGATCGTGTTCAGGGCTGAGCAGCGTAACGCACAGCGCTGGTAGTGCCAACGGTGACCCAGTTCGGAGCTGTTCCACACAGAACCCCATCACGTTTATAACCCCCCTCTTCACTGCAGGGCATTTCTGCATCAGATACCAGAGTCTCACAGCTTTAAGGAGAGAGTCCTGCAGCCTGGGGAAGCAAAGCCCTTCCTTCAGTGATAGAGCTCTAATGCAAACACTCCCTTTCTCCTGTGGAGGAGACAGACAACAGCCTTTTGTTGCTGGCTATCTACAGGTTAAACTCACTCAAAGCAAACTCCGTAGGCACTCCTGTGCTGGTAAGCCAGAAACAATGCTGAAAGGCCAGCAGCAAGTGACTTCAGCCCTTGGTGACACACCCAGTAACAGATCATCACAGAGTGGCCAGGGTTGGAAGGGACCTTAAAGATCACCTAGTTCCAGCCCCCCTGCACAGGCAGGGACATCTTCACTACTTCAACACTGACAGCCATGGGGCAGTCACAGCTGCCTTGGGTAACCTGTTCCAGCATGTCCCCACCCTCACCGCAAGAATTGGCTCCTCATGGCCAACCTCAGTCTCCCCTCTTCAAGGCTGGAACCATTTGCCCTTTTCCTCTCACTGCCACCCCTGTGAAAAGCCCTCCCTGGCTGTTTTGTAGCTCCCTTCCTTCAGAGATGGGAAAGCTGCTGGAAGCTTCCTCTTTTCCAGGCTGAACAACCCCACCTTGCTCAGCCTGCCCTCAGAGGGAAGCTGCTCCAGCCCTGTGAGCATTTGAGCTGCTCTCCTCTGGACCCCTTCCAGGAGCTCTGTGCAGAGATTAAGCTGGTATCTCTGTAAGCAACATCCCACAAATGCAGATCCCTGCGAATGGGCTTGTCTTCTCTTTTTTGCAGTCATCTTCATTTCACTAGTTCATTTCAAGGCTAAAATTAGGGTGAAATAGAGCTAAAAATGCTTACTTCAGCTACCTCCTCAGGCTTTGGGAAGGAAAGAGCTGCTTCCAGCAAGTAACAGCAGTGATGTAGCAAGCAGATGTTCTCTTCTAGATTTTGGGCTGGTTTTTCCTATTAAGCAGCAGACTGCTGTTTTCTTGGCCATTTGTTTAGCTCACACCCAATTCAGTGCCATTAGCTGAAAGTGCATCTCAACAGATGCATTCTATGTAGTATCCTCAGCATAGCAGCTTTCCAGCATGTGAAGGGGGCTACAAGAGAGATGTAGGAGGGCTTTGGACACAGGTGGTAGCAAGAGGACAAGGAGAAAGGGTTGCAGACTTGAGGAGGGGAGGTTGAACACTAGGAACCAATTCTTTGCTGTGAGGGTGGGGAGATGCTGGAACAGGCTGCCCCATCCCTGGCAGTGTTGAAGGCCAGGTTGGCTGCAGCCCTGAGTAACCTGCTCTAGCAAAGGTGTCACTGCCTGTGCAGGGGGTTGGAACTGAATGATCTTTGAGGTCCTTTCCAACCCTGGTCGTTCTATGAGTCAAGACTTTCGAAAGGAATCCACACAGAACCCTGCTCTGACCTTTGTTCTGCCTCAAGGAGGCTTTTTCCCTTGTTCTGTTTTACTCCATCATTTCAGTGGAAGCTGATTCTACAGATACCAAACAGACCCTTCTGCTTATGAGGCCTTTGTGACCATCCCTCTCCCCTGCAGCCCTACAACATCTCCTGCGACTTAAACAGAGTTTCTCAGATGAACAGGTGTCCTCCTACATGCTTGCTCAACATTACAAGCCAGTTGCAATAGATGCAGGCAGGAAAGCAAGCAATAGTGACAGCGAAACGTTGCTCAACAACCTTTATTAGAAAGGCTCATTTTTATCTGTGGAGTTGTGACAGCCTGCTTGTCAGCCAAGGAAGCTGCAGCCTGCCTACCTGCGACAGTTCCAGGACAGCAGGGCAACCAGGTTTAAGCAAGTATGCTGCAACAGTACCTTCAACACACTCTTAGGGTTTCAGACACGCCGTATCGCCACACGCAGACCAAAGCCTGACACAAGTACTGAGCTGCCTGCAAGGTGACCTCAACCCCACACCTGTGAAAGTGGGGCTCTAACAAGTCTCGGAGGAAAGCCACCTACTTAAAAACATTCAGAGCTTTAAACAAGTGATCTTCAGCCTGTATCTGCTGCCAAACTTGCTTCCACCCACACTGCGCAGAGCTCCTCCTGCCCTCCATAGGGTCATAGAACAGTTTCAGCTGGAGGAGACCTTCAAGATCATCGAGTCCAACCTTTGCCCAGCCCTATCTGCACCACTAAACCCTGTCCCTCAACACAACACCTACTCTTCAACACCTCCAGGGATGGGAACTCAGCCCCCTCCCTGGGCAGCTGTTCCAGTGCCTGACAGCACTTTCAAGAAAGAAATCCCTCCTGACATCCATCCTGAGCCTCCCCTGGTGCAGCTTCAGGTCATTTCCCCATGTCCTAACCGCGGCCACTAAGTAGGACAGAGCAACCCCCGCCTCTCTACAACATCTGTTCAAGTAGAGAGCAAGAAGGTCTCCCCTCAATCTCTTCTCCCGGCTAAACAGCCCCAGCTCCCTCAGCCGCTCCTCACACGACCCCTGTGTTCCAAATCCTCTACTAGCTTGGCAGCCGCCTCTGTCCCCTCTGCAGCCCCTCTGGCAGCGAGGGGCCCAAAGCCAGGCAGCAGGCAGCGCTCAGCGCCCGTGCCCCGGCTCCTGTGCCCTCTGTGCCCCCAAGGGAGGGGCTGCCCCGGCGCCGGGTCCCACAGCCGGACAGCGAAGGTCGCAGAGCAGCGCAGCGGCTGCCGCGGCACTTTCGAACGGGTCTCATCGCTTCAAGGTCAAACGCGGTGACCCGGGGACGACGGGGTGCCCGAGAGCCCGGATCGAGGGCACCACAAGGGACACCAGCGCCTCCCCCACCGTGTCCCCGCCGACCCCTCTGCCACTGCGGGCGGGCAGAGCGGTCCCCCGCCCCGCACTCACCTCATCAGGTAGTCCCGGAACTCCTTGCTGCGCACATAGTCCGCGGCCTTGCGGACCAGAGCCCCCGCCATGGCGGCCTCGCGGTACGGAGCGCCCCGCCCGTTGCCACCACCGCCCACACCGGTGACAACGGCCGCACGCGCCGCCACCGCCCACTTTATGGCAGCGCCCGCACCGCCTCTCTCCGCCGTCCTCGCGACGCTCTCGGCGCTGATTGGCCGCGGCGGCCCCGCCTCCCTCCGCCCGTCCGGGCTGCGCCCCCGGGGACTCGGCCGTGGGCGGCAGGGGGGAGATGCCGTAAAGCAACGCGGCGGGAAGAGGGGGCAAATTGTCGCAAAACAGGGCGGTTAGGGGCGCCGCCGGCGGAGCTGCCAGCATTCCTCTGCAGCCCCGCCGGGTAGAGCCGCGCCGGCGGCTTCTCGGGCCGCTATTGGCTGCGAGGCGAGGGCTGGTGGCTTCCCATTGGCTGCGGAGCGGAAGGTCCCGCCCCTCCGCTGTGTCTCGCCCCGCCCCCTCAGCGGCGCCTTCCAGGGGCGCTGGGGGGGCCTCTGCTTCTCAGGCACCTAAAGGCCTCGAGGTAGGGGAGGCCATGAGGTGTCAGGGGAGGTTCACAGAGCCCCAGAAACGTTCAGGTTGGAAAAGACCCCCGGGATCATCGAGTCCACCCACGTACCCTGCTCTACAAGGTCACCCCTACACCACATCCCCCCCAGCACAACTTACAGACTTTCCAGCTCGCCCCAAGATCCCATCTCGCCCCAGCGCTTTGTGCTTTGTGCTTCGTGCCTGCGCAGGGGACGCCTCCGTGCCCCTTGGGCCGAGCAAGCGAGCACCTGCAGAGGTACGACCCCTCTCTTGCTCAGCGCACCAGAGGCAGTGCGAACGGGTGTTTGTCTCCTCAGCTGTGCAAAGACTTGCAGGTTTTCCAGGCTAGAACTCAGCTGAGAGAGCAGCCGGGGGCTCCAAGAAGCAGCTCCGAGAAGCCCTGGAGGCCGCGCTCCGGTGAGCTACTGACACCACGGGTGCTTCATTTCCTTCTGCTTCCCTTCTCTTCCCTGCAGGATGTCAGGGAGATAAAAAACAGGAGTAAGGCCTCTGCACCCTTCTTGCCCTGATTGCTGGCTCAGAGAGCAGCAGGTTGGAGGAAAAGCATCGTGAATCCACTCCACCTGGATTTATCCATGGACTGAAGTGAAATAAAAGCTGTGGGCACTGGCAGGACTCTTTGGGCTCTCTTCCTGGAGTAAATCCCTTCTTTCAGCCTTTCCTCACTCCTTATATCCACCTCCCTCAAGGCACGAGCCCCACAAGGGTCGTCATGTCTCACCCAAAGCCCTGTCAGCAGCGTGGTGCCTGTCCCCATATCTCACAGTATCTCACTTTGTTTTCAAAGTAGTTAATGGGAAAAAAAATCATTAACTAGAAATGTGCCCAGTCTCACACAACCCCAGAACATTAGGGATTGGTAGGGACCTTGAAAGGTCATCTTGTCCAGTCCCCCTGCCACAGCAGGATCCCCCAGATCCAGTCGCACAGGAACAGTCCAGACGGGTTGGACACGTCTCCAGAGGAAGGAGACTCAACAGCCCCCCTGGGCAGCCCCACTGAACTGCTCTATCAACTATCATATCACTGCATCGCTGGTATCCTTGAAGCAGCTGTTGATGATTACCTTGTGTTTGGGAAGGAGAGGAAGAGGGATGGTTGTTCAGTTAGCTGCCCTCTGTACTTTACTTTGCTGAATCGGGTCAGCTGGGGTAAAACAGCCTCGTAATAGCACTGTGCAACCTGCACCAAACATTGGGGACTGGAAGGGACCTCGAAAGGACACCCAGTCCCATCCCCCTGCCACAGCAGCGTCCCCTAGATCCAGTTGCATAGGAACAGGGCCAGGAGAGTTTGAAACCTCTTCAGAGGAAAAACGCCACAACCCCCTGGGCAGCCCCTGCCAGAGCTCTGGCACCCTCCCTGGGAAGAAGGTCCTTCTCACACTGATGTGGAACCTCCTCTGCTCCAGCTCACACCCAGTGGCCCTTGTCCTGTCGCTGGGTGCCCCAGAGCAGAGCCTGGCCCCATCCTCCTCACACCCCCCCTTCACATATTGATCAACATCCATGGGGTCACCCCTCAGGCTCCTTTTTCCCAGCTCCAGAGCCCCAGCTCCCTCAGCCTCTCCTCAGCAGGGAGATGCTCCCCTCCCTCCATCATCCCCGTGGCTCTGTGCTGGGCTCTCTGCAGCAGCTCTGTGTCCTTCTGGAGCTGAGGGACCCACAGCTGGACACCAGATTCCAGCTGGGGTCTCAGCAGGGCAGAGCAGAGCGGGAGGAGAACCTCTGTTGATCTACTAACCACCCGACCTCTGATCCAGATAGGGATCCTGACATCACCTTTGGCCTATTTCTTTAACTGAAAGAAGAGAGAAGGGAGAGTTTCAGTAGCCTCTGGTGGATAAACATGCCATGGGCACAGGAGATGACTGAGGCAAAGGCAAACATGCCAAAGTCCTTTCCACACCAGCTGGGCTCAAAGGGAAATAAACAATAGGTCTGCCCAGGGGGTTGTGGAGACTCCTTCTCTGGAGACATTTCAAACCCTCCTGAACATGTTGCTGTGGGGCTGGGTCTAGGGGATCCTGCTGTGGCAGGGGGATGGGACTGGATGATCTTTCGAGGTCCCTTGTAACCCCTGATGCTCTGTGTGATCGCGAAGGTGCTTTCCACCCCAAGCGGTTCTGTGGCTCACTGCTTCACTGTGCTTCCCCTCGCAGCCACGGAAGCCGTACAGTTCCCTGTCGACACAAGCAGTGGGAGTTCCCGGAGCTCTGTCTGCAGCTCCGTGAGGCTGCAGGGCCAGCTGGCAGGACGCTGCCCTTCCCGGTTTGCTGGGCTGAGTGTCTTCGTGAAGCAGCTCTGCCTCCCCACGACCCACACGAGGTTTGGGCCACATCCAGGATGACGGATGTTGCTGCTCGCTAATTACTCTCTGAAGCTATAAAGTGCATGCAGTGGGGTTTGCTCATTAAGGTTTAATTGCCAGCACATCCTGCTCTGCTGAGGCTGCCCAGGGACGGGCTGGAGGCGCCGCCTCTGCCCCACTGCAACAACCAGGCAGACAGAGTGTTCCAGGAGAGGGGTTTCTGGAGTGGGGTGCCCCAGGGGTCGGTGCTGGGACCGGTCCTGTTCAATCTATTCATTGATGACTTGGATGAGGGATTGGCATGCACTGTCAGCAAGTTTGCTGATGACACAAAGCAGGGTGGTGTCGCCGACACCCCTGAAGACTGTGCTGCCATTCAGCGAGACCTGGACAGGCTGGAGAGCTGGGCAGGGAGACATTAAATGAAGTATAACAAGGGTAAGTGCAGAGTCTTGCATCTGGGCAAGAACAACCCCAGGTACCAGGATAGGCTGGGGACTGACCTGCTGGAGAGTAGTGAAGGAGAGAGGGATCTGGGGGTCCCGGTGGCCAGCAGGATGGCCAGCGGGGTGGCCAGGAGCCGGCAATGTCGCCCTCTTGTGGCCAACAGGGCCAACAGCATCCTGGGCTGGATCGGATGGGGGGTGGTTAGCAGATCAAGAGAGGTTCTTCTGCCCCTCTGCTCTGCCCTGGTGAGATCACACCTGGAGTATTGTGTCCAGTTCTGGGCCCTTCAGTTCAAGAGGGATGTGGAGCTGCTGGAGAGGGTCCAGTGTAGGGCAACGAAGATAATGAAGGAGGCAGAGCACCTCCCTCATGAGGAGAGGCTGAGGGAGCTGGGTCTCTTGAGCTTGGAGGAGACTGAGGGGTGACCTCATTAATGTCTATAGATATGTGAGGTGTGGGTGTCAGGAGGATGAATCCAGGCTCTGCTCAGTGTCATCCAGAGATAATAAGACAAGGAAGAACGGGTGTGAGCTGGAACATAGGAGGTTCCACATCAATATGAGAAGGAACTTCTTCCCAGTGAGGGTGACAGAGCACTGGAACAGGCTGCCCAGGGGGGTTGTGGAGTCTCCTTCACGGGAGATGTTCAAGACCTTCCTGGATGTGTTCCTGTGTGACTTCCTCTAGGTGATCCTGCTGTGTCAGGGGGATTGGAGCAGATGATCTTTCGAGGTCCCTTCCAATCCCTGATGATTCTGTGATTCCGGTTGCTTTTTCTGTTGGTTTTTTCATGGGCTGGGTTTTCTCTTGAGATTTGGGGTTTTTTTCCATTTCCTGGGGATGGGGTGGGTTCCTGACAGCCCGGGGGTCTGTGAGCGGCGCTGCTTTTACAGCAGAGTGACGGTCTCTGGACTCTCTAGATCATCGCCCGCGGCTGCTGGCAGACAAGCTCTTTGCTCCCGTCTGACGGCGCTCGGCACCCGGTGCTGCTGCTGCCCGGCTGTGACGGGGCTGGTGGGATTGGCAAACTGTGCAAAGCGGCTGCAGTGGCCGTGCTGAAGGCCCCCAAGGGGATGCTCAGTGCTCGCCCTTGTCTGTGCCCTGCCAGCCCGGCCTGGCCATCCTGCCCTTTCTCTGTGCAGGAGTCACGAAGACAAAGGAGGATCCTGCTCGGTGGTGCAGGATTCTGTCCCAGTCCCCAGGCAGTGGTTGACCTTCCAGTACCTGAAGGGGGTGATACGAAGGCAGGGGAAGGTCTTTCCAAGAGGGTTTGTATGGACAGACAGAGAGCAGCGGGTTCAGGCTGGGAAAGGAGAAACTGAGGCTGGATCTTAGAAACAAGGTCTTCACTGTGAGGGAGGCTAATGGCTGGACTGGGCTGCCTGGGGAGGTGGTGGGAGCTCCATCCCTGGAGTCATTAAGGTCAGGCTTGATGAGGCTCTGAGCAGCCTGACCCACGTAGAGTTGTCCCTGTGCGGGGAGGTTGGACCAGATGGGCTCTGGAGGTCCCTTCCAGCCTAGAACCTTCTCTGATTCTATGGTTCTCCCTGCCTCTGGGTTTTGTGCTGGGGTGCTTCTGGTCAGAGGGGTCTTCCTGTCTCTCAGTGGTGACTGGTTACACTCTGTGATCACACAGATAATGAACTGGGTGATCTGCTGAGGGCCACCTCCCCTGGGTCACGAAAACCCCACACGGGTTCGCACAGCCCAGGGCAAGGAGAAGCAGCCACGAGGTTTCACAGCTCTGTTGTTTATTCTGGAAAATAAAGGAGAAGGGCTCCAAGGAGAGCTGCCTGGCAGCACCCCTGCGCACAGCGCATCAACCGGGACACGACGTGCCTGCTCAGACTAGGAGGAGTCCACTTCAGGGCAAAAGCAGTCTGACGCAAACAAATGGGATCCACTCACGGAATCACAGGCTCACGGGACATCAGGGATTGGAAGGGACCTCAAAAGGTCACCCAGTCCATCCCCCCGCCACAGCAGGATCCCCTAGATGCAGTTGCACAGGGACACGGCCAGGTGGGTTTCAAACGTCTCCAGAGCCAACACCAGAACAGAGCTGGTTCTAGGATGGACCCTGCTGTAGCAAATGACAGTCCTTGTTCCCTCGGACACCCCGAGGCAGTGACCCACTCCAGCACTGGGATGCACATCCCTCCCAGCAAGGGAAAACAACCATCTCTAGCAGATGAGGCTCCACATTCACGTTCCTCTCCTTCTATCTCTCCCCCCTCCATCACAGAAAACCCTTCGTGGCATCTTGGCTTTCCCCACATCTGAGGTGACCAAGCTGCCTTGGAAAAGCAAACGAGCCACAGCAGCACAGAGGCAGCTCCTGGTGGCCACCAGAAGCTGCGATGGGTAAGAAAAAAGGCTTAAAAAAGCAGCTGCCACCGGGCAGCACCGAGCTCTTGTCGCTTTTGTTTTGAGCCCAGGGAATGAGACATAAAGGGTCTGTCTATGCTCTGGCTTCTTCAGCCAGGGGCGCTTCCTTGAGCCTGGGCAGTCCAGGCGCCGGGGCAGGGCAGGTTTATTTTCTAGGCTATAAATACACATTTACATATTTATATCGATAGAAAAGCAGAGCCTCGTCCCGTTTCTCCCCAGAACCTCTCGGCTCCCAGAGCCTGTGGCAGAGCTCGCTGGACTCTCGGGAAGCAGGGAGCCGAGGCGCCCGGCGGGGACGGGAGATGCCAGGTGAAGCAGGCGGATTTGGCTGAAGAGCTGGGGCCGCAAACGGCCCCGCTCGCTCCGGGGCCACACTCTGGCCGGCCAGAGCTGTGAGCAGCCTCGGCGTTGGAGCATGAGGACCCAGCCAGCTGCCCACCAGCCACTGAGTAGGGACCGTGCTGCGCTTTTAACGGGAGTCCCAGTTTGACCTCAAGCACAGCCTTGCCAGTTGGCTTTGGCCAGCGACTTGCCTGCTGTCGTCAAGAGTCACCAGAGCCACTCCCTGCCTCTGCTCGGTCCCCCCCTCCTCCTGCTCCCCCTCATCCCTGACCTCCTGCTGCTGGTGGAGACCAGCCAGCGTTTTCTTCCCCAGTCGCCAGGCTCCTGCTCACAAGGCTCCTGTTGTGCAGTAGAGCCCTCGCTTCAAGCAGGGTATCATCCACCGCTCCCTGCAGCCTTCTGGCGTGAGCAGAGATCACTCGGTGCCTCCTGGTGCCCAGCCAAGCCAGTTCAACGTGATCCACGCTGGACCAGCTCAAATCATCATCCAAACCCGGCTGTGTTCTTCAGGGCGAGAGGTGCTCTCCTCGGGAAGCAAAAGGAGGTGGTTCCCCTGGAGCATCTTGAGCGCTGAGCCCCAGCGCTTCCCGGGGTGGGAGGGACAGAGCACTCGGACCCGGCTGGGCTCTCTCTTGGCCAGGGATGGAGCTGCTGGCAGAACTGGCACAGCCACGTGAAGGGGTTCAACTGGGACCCCAGCTGCCATGGAAACGCAATGATGGGGCGAAGGAGAACGGTGCCTTCCACCAGGCTCTTGCTGGTTGTGTCACTTCCATGTGCAGCCTGTCCAAAACCGTTCTGCTAGCAGAGCACAGGTGGGTTTATAAATCATAACCGGAGGGTTTCCAGAGAGGCTGCCTGGGGGGAAGCTGCTACAACCTGGTTGAGGTCAGTCTTTTCATGCCCCGCCGCTGGGCCAGGCTGGAGGACAGTACAGGCTCCAGCCGTGGTGCCTGAGGTGCTCGGTTCAAAGCAAAGTAGGTGGCTGCCATCGCACCCTGTAACACAGAGGAGAGAAAATGCTGGGCTGAACCTCAGCTCACAGAGCCACAGAACATTTGGGATTGGAAGAGACCTCGAAAGATCATCCAGTCCAGTCTCCAGATCCCCTGGATCCAGTCACACAGGAACATGCCCATCCCCTCCCTTCCCCCATTCCATCCCCTAAAAGAATGGACACACAGGGATGATGAGGGGCAGGAGCGGGGCCAGAGAAGGACAACGAGGCTGGGAAGAGGCTGGAGAACAGGCCCTGGGGAGAGCAGCTGAGGGAACTGGGGTTGTTGAGTCTAGAGGAGAGGAGGCTGAGAGGAGACCGCCTTGCTCTCTACGGCCACCTCAAAGGAGGTTGGAGCGAGGCTGCTGCTGGGCTCTTCTCCCTAATTCCTACTTACAGGACGAGGGGAAATGGCCTTGAGTTGCACCAGGGGAGGTTTAAATTGGATCTGAGGAAGAAGTTCTTTGCTGAGAGAGTGGTTGGGCACTGGAAGAGGCTGCCCAGAGAGGTGGTGGAGCCCCCATCCCCGGAGGGGTTTAAAACCTGAGTAGCTAGGGCCTGTGAGGCCATGATCTAGGGGTTAGAGAGCCGCTGGGCTGAGGGCTGGGCTTGCTGGCACCGGAGGTCCTTTCCAGCCAGGATGTGTCTATGAGTCAGAGCGGTGGGTGGCAGCACAAAGTGTCACCAGGTCATCACACTGCAGCCTGAAGCAGGATATCAGGGTTGGCCCCCGGCAACCCCTCACACATCTGCACAGACCGCAGGAAGGAGGAGCAGGAGCGTGGGTGGTACCTTCACCAGGTGAACGTCCTGCCTGCTGAGCTGGTTTTGTGACAGACACTCCCTGTTCACTATCCACGGGTGTCGCAGCACCTGGGCTGCCGTCAGGCGCTGGTGCGGGTCTACGTGAAGCATCTTGGACACAATGTCCTGCATTTAAAAGGAAGGAATCAGTCCATCACAACAAAGAATCGGTACCAGTACAGGCTGGGGACTGACCTGCTGGAGAGCAGTGGAGGACAAAGGGACCTGGGGGTGCTGGTGGGTGGCCAGCGGGGTGGCCAGGAGCCAGCAGTGTCGCCCTCTCGTGGCCAACAGGGCCAGCAGCATCCTGGGCTGGATCAGAAGGAGGGGTGTCACTGGCAGATCGAGAGAGGTTCTTCTCCCCCTCTGCTCTGCCCCGGTGAGACCACACCTGGAGTCTTGTGTCCAGTTCCGGGCTCCTCAGCTCAAGAGGGATGTGGAGCTGCTGGAGGGAGTCCAGCGTAGGGCAATGAGGATGATGAAGGAGGTGGAGCACCTCCCTGATGAGGAGAGGCTGAGGGAGCTGGGTCTCTTGAACTTGGAGGAGACTGAGGGGTGACCTCATTAATGTCTATAGATATGTGGAAAGGATGAGTGTCAGGAGGACGGAGCCAGACTCTGCTCAGGGGCACCCAGTGACAGGACAAGGAGCAGTGGGTGTGAGCTGGAGCAGAGGAGGTTCCACATCGGTCTGAGGAAGACCTCATTGTGTGATTCTACGTTACCGGGGTCACCAGCAGCTCTGTGCTCTGACGCATCAGTGTTCTCCCACTGGGTACCACCAGTTGCTACCACTGAGATCTCCTGCAGGAATCTGTCTCAGTTTGTGATCAGTGCCAGGCACCCAGAAGCCTGTCAGCTTCCCTGCCCATCTCTCTCTCTCACAGACGGGTGCACGGCTCCATGCCCAGAAGTCTCAGCACCAGATGGATTTTCCTCTCCTGGGGTTCCCCGCTCTGTGACAGACAGGCAGCCTGAACTGTGAATGGCCCTGGAGTTAGAAATGCTGTTTGCAAACTGCCTGCTCCTGCTGAAATGTGAGGAGCACGAAGGTGACTGCCACACAGACGCTGCATTTGTGGCGTCGGCAACCCTGGGCTCCTTCCACCAGCTCAGTTGCACCATTGAAATAGGCCTGTGCTCATTCCAGCTGGAGAACCACAGAACATCAGGGACTGGAAGGGACCTCAAAAGGTCATCCAGTCCCATCCCCCTGCCACAGCAGGATCCCCTGGATCCAGTCACACAGGAACAGTCCGGGTGGGTTTGAAATCTCTCCAGAGAAGGAGACTCCACAACCCCCTGGGCAGCCCCTGCCAGAGCTCTGGCACCCTCCCTGGGAAGAAGATCCTTCTCACACTGATGGGGAACCTCCTCTGCTCCAGCTCACACCTGCTGCCCCTTGTCCTGTCACTGGGTGCCCCTGAGCAGAGCCTGGCCCCATCCTCCTGACACCCACCCTTCACATATTGATCAACATCCATGGGGTCACCCCTTGGGCTCCTTTTTCCCAGCTCAAGAGCCCCAGCTCCCTCAGCCCTTCCTCAGCAGGGAGATGCTCCCCTCCCTCCATCATCCCTGTGGCTCTGTGTCTTTTGGAGCTGAGGGGCCCAGCACTGGACACAGGATTCCAGATGTGGTCTCAGCAGGGCAAAGCAGAGCAGAAGGAGAACCTCTCTTGGTGTCCTAACCACTGCCCTTTCTGATGCACCTCAGGATGCCACTGGCCTTCTTGGCCACCAGGGCCAATCCTGCTGGGCTCCAGGACCCCCAGGTCCCTCTCTCCTCCACTGCTCTCCAGCAGGTCAGTCCCCACCCTACCCTGGTCCCTGGGGTTGTCCTTGCCCAGGTGCCAGCCCCAGGTCCAGGTGCTGCTGGAGGCAGCTTGATGCTGTTCCGGTCAAATGGAATAAACGGTCTCAATTCCTGACAGAAACACAAACGAGGAAGCTTCTCCTTCCTGAGCCACTGAGAAACGGCCCTTCCCGCTCGCTCAGCCTTAAAGGCTGCACGAGGCCGCGAGGAAAACCCCCGAGGAAGTCCCTACCCACCTTGGCCGTGTCGGAGACCGAGTCCCAGTTCCCTCCCGCGAGCGCGTACTTCCCGCTGCCGATCCTGGCCAGAATCTCCTCCGGGGTGTCGTCCGGCCCGTTGGCAAAGGGGGTGAAGCTGTTCTCAAACAGAGAGGAATCGCAGCCGGTCATCCCGAGCTGACACAAGTGACAACAGCTCCAGAAATGACCCAGACATCACAGAACCCCAGAACCATCCTGGCTGGAAGGGACCTCCGGGAGCACCCAGTCCAGCAGCCCCTGAGCCCCCAGACCGCAGCCTCAAGAGCTCCAGCTACTTGGTTTTCAAACCCTCCAGGGATGGGGACTCCAGCACCTCCCTGGGCAGCCTGTTCCCCGCTTTGTTTTCACTCAGACCAGACAGTCCCTCGGTTCCTCATGTGAAGCTGTTCTGCAGAGGGAGAGACTGTCTCCCTCAGGCCCTTTCTGTCCTTCCTGCAGCATCTCCTTCAAACAAAGTCTGACACCTACGTCTGGGCTTGTTGTTGAGCTCAGACAGCTCCACAACCGCGGCAGAAAAAGAATGAAGCTGAAGAGAAGATAGAAATTGGAAGAAATGAATGAGCATCCATCTTAAACGGCCTCAAGTTGTGGCAGGAGGGGGTTAGATTGGATCTGAGAAAGAAGGTCTTTGCTGAGACAGTGGTTGGGCCCAGGAACAGGCTGCCCAGGGAGGTGGTGGAGCCCCCATCCCCAGAGGGGTTTAAAAACCAAGCAGCTAGAGCACCTGAGGCCATGGTCTAGGGGTTGGGAGCTGTTGGGCTGAGGGCTGGGCTGGATGATCCTGGAGGTCCTTTCCTGCCAGGATGATTCCATGACTCTAAGACTAAGTGACCGTGACCTGGTTCTTCACGCTCCTACACTCCTCACCCAGTATAAACCATTGCTGCTGCTGGTGCTGAGGGAGCCTTTTAGGAGCCCAGGTCTCAGCACAAACTTGTGGAATCATAGAGTCATCGGGCTGGGAGGGCCCTCCGAGGGTCATCTAGTCACAGAATCACACAACACTGGGGCTCGGAAGGGACCTCGAATGACCATCCAAGTCCAGTCCCCTACCACAGCAGGGCCACCACTTGCCAGACCAAGGGCGCAGGCTGCTAAAAACCTCAATGCCTTGTGGAGTGTCAAAGACTTTTGTGCCTTCTGGTAAAACTTCAGGTGGCTCCAGGCTGTGGCACCTGTGCTCTCGCCTCACCAAGCTCTCGGAGACGGCTGGAGGGCTGCTGTCCTGCCAGCGACTGCTCTGTGGCAGGGCCAGTGGCAGCCCACGGCCGCTGCGGGCAGAGCCGCTCACTCACCCGGCCAGCATCGTGTACAGCAGGATCCCCAGGCTCCACACGTCGCAGGCGGCGTCGTACCCCTGGCGCTTGAGGACCTGCAGGGGGAAAGAGGGTGGCCTGCAGGTCTGCCCTGTCGGCCTCGGCCACCACGCAGCGCTGCCGGGGGACCCCGTGGGCTTGTCTCAGTCTGGAGGCCACCAGGCAGAGAGGCCTGGGGGTGTTGGGTCACAGCTGGCTGAACAGGAGCCACCAGAGTGCCCAGACGGCCCAGAAGGCCAGTGGCATCCTGGCTTGGATCAGCAAGAGTGTGGCCAGCAGGGCTGGGGATGTCCTTCTCCCCCTGGCCTGGGCACTGGAGAGGGCTCCCCTCAGGTACTGGGGGCAGTGCTGGGCCCCTCACTTCAAGGAAGAGACTGAAGGGCTGGAGCAGGTCCAGAGGAGCAAGCCATGACCCAGGAATTCAGAGTCCCATGCTCTACCAGCTGAGCCAACCAGGTCACCAACGAGGCTGGGGAAGGGGCTGGAGGGAGCTGGGGGTGTTTAGCCTGCAGCAGAGGACACGCGGGGGACCTTCTCCGTCTCCCCAGCTCCGTGGGTGCAGTCAGGTGGGGTCAGGGAAAGGCTGGCGGGGAGAGGCTGAGGGAGCTCTACATCCTTCAGCGTGTCCACGCGACACAAAGCTTCGCCCGCCAGGCTGAGCACCCCCAGTCGCCTGGCGGCCCCTCGAGCAGTGGCCCCGTCACGGCTCTTCCCCAGGAACCGAGTGCTCTGCTTCGAAAAGCTGGGCAGGGGCTCCGCGTGCTGGAGGCGGGGGCTCCAAGGGTCTGAGGTGACAGCTCCCTGCCCCTCCGGTCGCACTAGGTGGCAGCCTCTGCCTTTCTCCTGGCCACCAGCGCCGGGATGAGGGGCTGCGCTTGGTCCTGGAGGTCCTCTCCAGCCCTGGCGACTCTGACTGTGACATCCCCACCCCAAAATCAAGTGAGGCCCAAGGGGACTGCCAGGTCCTCCTTCCTCTGCCGCCTCACTGAGGTCCGTGGGTGCACGGCTGACGGTGCAGGGGGGCTCGGGGAGGCAACGCGGAAGCCAAGTCAGTTAATATGGGAAACGTGCAAAGGACTTAAAGCTTGATGCAGCCTCTCGGCCAGTTCTGGCAGGGTTCTGATTCATCTCCATCTCCCCTGGAGAGGGAAGGGACCTCGGAAGACCATCCAGTCCCAGCCCCCCGCCACAGCAGGATCCCCTAGATCCAGTTGCACAGGAACAGGGACAGGAGGGTTTGAAATGTCTTCAGAGAAGGAGACTCCACAACAATCCCCCCTGGGCAGCCCCTGCCAGGGCTCTGGCACCCTCACTGGGAAGAAGGTCCTTCTCCCATTGATGGGGAACCTCCCCTGCTCCAGCTCACACCCGCTGCCCCTTCTCAAGACCCCTCTTCCTTTCAGTGACTCCAACAGTGAAGCTCCCCCTGACTTCAGCCTGGAAAGGCTCTCACGGGTGGGTTTGTCTCGGGAGTGCTACTCCCGACACCCAGATTTGCCTCTCCAGCCCCGTCCTGCTCTGACAAAGAGCACTGGGGGGAAGGGGCTGCACAGCAGAGCTGGAGGCAAGGAGCTGCTTGCCCTAGCCTGGAGCCAGACCGTGCGTGTCAGCCCAAGGCAGGCACCAGCCTCGGCCAGGGGCAAAGCAGCTGCCCCGACCAGCCCAGGAGCAGGAGAGCGAAGGCCACAGGGGCTGTGCCAGTGCTGCAGCCTGGCTGCTCCTCTTGTAGAGGCAGCAAGGGAAGGGAGGCAGGCGGGCTGCTTCCTCGCACACGCTGCCACTCCCGGCGACAGCAGGGGACCTACCTCGGGGGCCACGAAGTTGGCCGTGTAGCAGGGGGTCATGAGCAGCCCGTTCTCCGCCCGGAGCTGCTTGGCAAACCCGAAGTCGCAGATCCTGATGGCGTCGGCGTCTCCCGACTCGTCCATGTAGAGGATGTTGCTGGGCTTCAGGTCCCGGTGCACGACCTGGATGAGAAGGCAACCGGGGGTCAGCGAGCGCCCGGGCTTGGAGCCCTGCCGGGCTGCTGGTCCAGGGCGGGCAAGAGCTGGCGCTGAAGGATTTGGGGTCTGGAGACAAGTGGCTTAAATGCCCTGGGCAAACAGAAGGGGGAAAGGGCTAATGGCAATCAGCAATGACTTGTTCAGCAGCTTCTGCTGGGGCATCCGGCCGGAGGCTGTTGCTCTGTGCAGGGAACAGCAGTCCTGAGGGTGGCAGGGGGACTGCTGCACAAACACCAGTCCTGGGGGTGGCAGGGGGGCTGCTGCACAAACACCAGTCCCGGGGGTGGCAGGGGTGGCTGCTGCACAAACACCAGTCCCGGGGGTGGCAGGGGTGGCTGCTGCACAAACACCAGTCCCGGGGGTGGCAGGGGTGGCTACGGCACAAACACCAGTCCCGGGGGTGGCTGCTGCACAAACAGCAGCATCAGAAGCTCCTGGAACCCCGTGGACCTAAATATTCAGCTGAAGGACAAAGCAGAAATCCCATCATCGGGGAAGAGTGCGTGAGGGTCTTCTTCACAGAGTCACGGAACATCAGGGATGGGAAGGGACCTTGAAAGACCATTCCGTTCCATCCCCCTGCCACAGCAGGATCCCCCAGATCCAGCTGAACAGGAACAGTCTGGGTGGGTTTGAAATGTCTCCAGAGAAGGAGACTCCACAACCCCCCTGAGCAGCCCCTGCCAGGGCTCTGTCACCCTCACTGGGAAGAAGGTCCTTCTCACACTGATGTGGAACCTCCTCCACTCCAGCTGACACCCACTGCCCCTTGTCCTGTCACTGGGTGCCCCTGAGCAGAGCCTGGCTCCATCCTCCTGACACCCACCCTTCACACATTGATCAACATCCATGGGGTCCCCCCTCAGGCTCCTTCTCATGCTGACGTGGAACCTCCTGTGCTCCAGCTGTCTGGTGACTGCCCACATGGGTCTCACACCTCGGGGGGCTGATGATGTTTTCCCTCACTTCAGAAGGTCCTCAGGAGGCCAAACAACATCAAGGGGCTGTGTTCGACCGGACACGGACAAGCAGCCTTTGTTGGTTAGAGCAGGGCTGAGAACAGCGGTGACCACGATGTGGAAAGAGCAGCTAAGAGCTGACTAGTGACCCAAAGGGCTTGGGCCAGAAGGGCAGGACAGGAGAGGTTTTCTAACTGCCCCACACAGGCAGCTCGGACTGTGCCTGCTACAGAGAGCCTGATGGAAGGAGGGGAGCATCTCCCTGCTGAGCAGAGTCTGAGGGGTGACCCCATGAGTGTTGATCAGTATGTGAGGGGTGGGTGCCAGGATGGAGTCAGGCTCTGCTCAGGGCAGAGCAAATAAACCAATAAATGTCTCAACAGCGACTGGAACCTGAAAACCAGAGTCATTTGGGAAGCAAAACCCCACTTCAGCCCAGGGCAGTTCGGCTGGGAAATGGCTGAGAAGGCTGCAGCTCCATTTCTCAAACCACATAAATGGGGACAAAGGGGGTTTTGGGAGGGGGGAAAGTCATTTAAGAGAAGGAAAGTCACAGTTATTGACTTTCTCTTGAAGTTGGGCTTCCAGGGGGTTGGTGCAGATGGCCAAGGCAGGAGTGCTTACGCCCTGAGAGTGCAGGTAGTCCACGGTCTTGGCGATGGTGCAGAGCACAGCGCTGGCCTCCCGCTCCGAGAAGCACTTCTGCCGCAGGATGCGGTCCAGCAGCTCCCCTCCGCGCATCAGCTCCGTCACCAGGTACACGAACTTCCCGTCGTCGTAGACCTGCACGGCAACGGGGGAGCCCCTGGTGCTGCAGGCCGAGCGCTGGCCTGCTCACCGGGAACTGCTGGAGGAAGCTGCCAGCTGCTGCCAGCTGCTGCCAGCTGCTTCACGGGAACTCACAGAGGGACTGAGGCTGGAGAAGCCCTCTGGGCTCAGCCAGCCCAGACCAGGACCCAACAGCACCCCAGTGGCCAGACCAGGGCACTGAGGGCCCTTCAACACCTCCAGGGATGGGGACTCCCCAACTGCCCTGGGCAGCCCAGTCCAGGCTCTGATCACCCTTTGCATGAGGAAGGGCTTCCCGAGTCTGGGCTGAGCTCTGGTCTCCAGCTGGAGCCTTTGCTAGACACGGACTAGCAGGCGAGCCCTGCCGTGCAGGGGCAACCATTTGCTGCTCGAGGGCTACTCACGTCTTTCAGCGTAATGATGTTGGGGTGCTGTCCATATCGCAGGAGGATCTCAATCTCCTCAGAAGGGTCCCTCTTGCTTTTGTCAATGATCTAGAATCAAGGAAGCAGAGCGTGGTGAGAGCCCGGCCAGCAGCACCGAGCACAGCGCCAGCTGCTTCTGCTGGGGAGGGGAAAAGGAGGAGAGATGGGGATCATCATGAGTGGAAAGGACCTCCAGGATCATCCAGCCCAGCCCTCATCCCAACAGCTCCCTAATCCCTACACCGTGGCGTCAAGGGCTCGAGCTACTCAATCTTTAAACCCATCCAGGGATGGGGAGTCCAGCAGCTCCCTGGACAGCCTCTTCCAGTGCAAGGTGGGGTTGTTGAGCCTGGAGAAGAGGAGGCTCCCAGGAGACCTTCCAGCAGCTCCCCAATCTCTGAAGGAAGGGGGCTACAAGAGAGCTGGGGAAGGGCTTCTGACAGGGGTGGTAGCGAGAGGCCAAGGGGAAGGGTTCCAGCCTTGAAGAGGGGAGATTGAGGTTGGCCATGAGGAGCCAGTTCTTTGCTGTGAGGGGGCTGAGATGCTGGAACAAGCTGCCCAGGGCAGCTGTGGCTGCCCCATCCCTGGCAGGGCTGAAGGGCAGGTTGGCTGGGCCCTGAGGAACCTGCTCTGGTGAAGGTGTCCCTGCCTGTGCAGGGGGGCTGGAACTGGGTGACCTCTGAGGTCCCTTCCCACCTGCCCACCCTGTGATTCTAGGAGATCCCAGCTTCAGAACCGAATGTCATGGCCGAATGTGACAAGTGTCCTCTGGTTGATCAAGGTGAGAGCAGCTCTGGCTCCTCTGCCCCTGTGTCTTGTGAGGCTCCATCTCCACCACTACAACAGACTCAGCCCCTGTGTGAGGGGGAGGACACCTTGGTCCCCTCCTCGAGAAGTCTGTTCCCCAACTGCTTTCCCCACCAGACAATTTTCCCCCAAAAGCTCCATTTTTAGCTCCAAGACATTCTGTCTTGTCTCGCTGTGCTCAGCAGCCAAATGGTTGCCATCCATCACTTCTATCACCTGGCAGGTATTTATAGGGTTTGATGGGCTCCTGCTGGACTCTGTCGGTCTCTCTGACATCAGCCAGACCCTGCCGGGCAATTCGCACACATTCCCCACCAGAGGTTCTCTCAGGTTTGTTCATCTTCTCTCTTAAACAGCCCCGAGGAGGACGTGGGGGTGGTGGTGGTGCAGCAGGTGAGCAGGAGCCTTCAGTGGGCGCTGGCTGCCCAGACAGCCACCCGTGCCCTGGGCTGCAGCAGGAACAGGCGGGTGACAGAGGGGATTCTCCCCTCTGCTCTGGTGAGACCCACCTGCAGTTTTGGGCCCAGTGCTGGAGTCCCCAGCATCAGGAGGACACAGAGCTCCTGGAAGGTGCCCAGAGGAGAGCAGCTCAGGTGACGAGAGGGCTGCAGCAGCTCCCCTGTGAGGACAGGCTGAGCAAGGTGGGGTTGTTCAGCCTGGAGGAGAGGAGGCTCCCAGGAGACCTTCCAGCAGCTCCCCAATCTCTGAAGGAAGGGGGCTACAAGAGAGCTGGGGAAGGGCTTCTGACAGGGGTGGTAGCGAGAGGCCAAGGGGAGAGGGTTCCAGCCTTGAAAAAGGGAGATTGAGGTTGGCCATGAGGAGCCAGTTCTTTGCTGTGAGGGGGCTGAGATGCTGGAACAGGCTGCCCCACGGCTGGCAAAGGTGAAAGGCAGGTTGTCCAGGGCCTCTGCCAGTGGCTCTGACCTGGAGATGTCTGCACAGCCCAGGACCTGAGCCCTGCACCGGGCTCTGCTGCTGGCGCAGCCGGGGAAGGTCCCCATCCCTGGGTGAGTTTGCAAGTCGCTTAGGTGTGGCGCTGGGGGACCTGCTTTAGGGGTGACCTTGTAGAGCAGGGTTGGCAGTTGGACTGGATGGTCCCGGGGGTCTCTTCCAGCCCGGATGACCCTGTGGCTCTAGAGCTGCTGCAAACTCAGCGCTGAAGTGTCTGCTCGACTCCAGCACACACTCGGCTCAGAACACACGTCGCTTGCACAGGGCCCGTGACTCCGGCAACATCATCCCATCTGCTGCGGAGCGGCCCTGTCGTCTCTCCACCCCTCATCCACTAATTAGCAGCCGAGCCCCGAGCCCACTCCTGCGAAGCCCACGGACCCGCTGCCGGGGCCGCCCCTCACGACGCCACAGCCCAGAGACAGCAGCTGCCGCATCAACATGCCGTTGGCTGCCGATGCTTTGGGGGCACTTGTGAGGTTGCTCTGGTTGCTTCCTTCCAGGAACAGGACTTGATGGGATTAAGGTGCGAGAGGCAGCAGCAGGCTGCTCCCGACTGCTGTCGCCCACCAGAAGGAGGACGGAACGCCGGTGGCACCCCAAGGCAAGCAGCCAGGCGACGGAGCCCCCACCGAGCGCCCTGCTGGCCGGCAGTGCCGACCGCCCTGCCCACGGCGGCCGAGGGCTCCTCACCTTCACTGCAAACTCTGCCTCCGTGGCTCTGTGGACGCATCTCTTGCACACGGAGTAGGAGCCGGCTCCGATGTCCTCCCTGATCTCGTACCCGTCCGTGAAGTGGATGTTGTTCCCGTGTAGCTGCTGCAGGGAAAGACGGACGTGAACAACCGCCACAGCAGCCCAGAGCAGGAGGGACTGGCAGGGTTAGGGTTGGGGTTAGAGCACCCAGGCCATCCCCCGGGCCCCCTCGACCCAGCCACAAAGCGCCACCGGGCGCCCCAGTACCTGCACGATGGGGTGAATGGGGGCTCCGAGTGCATCCTGCTGCGCAGGCTCCTGCACCAGGCTCGAGGCGACGAAGCTGAAGCCTCTGAAAAGGTGGTGAGCGTTGGCACTTGCAGGGACACCCGGGGAATCTGCAGGAGAAGACAGGACGTGGGGGCTGGACTGGATGGTCTGTCGAGGTCTGACCCCCACCTGGCTGCAGCCTCCCTTCAGGGAGCTGGACAGAGGGAGAAGGTGCCCTTGAGTCTCCTCTTCTCCAGGTTAAACCCCCCCAGCTCCCTCAGGCTCCCCCCTCCAGCCCCTTGCCCACCCCGCTGCTCTCCCGCTCAGCTGCAGACCGCAGGGACAGGGGTCCAGCAGCGAATCGACCTCCTTTTCCCACTCGCTCCCTCCTCCTGCAGCCCGTGTCACATGAAGCTGGCGAGATGCTCACGGGCTCCTCCTCTCAGAGACACAAACCTGCCTTCACTTCCCGCTGTCTGCGGCCAGAGCCAGTGATCCCACCCGTGCACCAGGCCCCGGACGCTGCCGGGCTGAGGAGAGGGCGGGCCAGCGAGCCCCTTCCCCGCAGAGCCGGGCGCCACCGGACTCACCCGTGGGCGTCCGCGATGTGAACTCTGGGTCGAAGTGGAAGGTGTCCTCTGGGCGCCCCACGGCCGGCCTGAAAGGCGGCTGGATTTCCCTGCGGTAGAGCTTCTGCAGGGAGGAAAGGGGCTCCCGGTCAGCGGCAGCCTGTGCCCCCGGCCCCTGCAGAGAGGCTCCCTCTCAGCTCTGGCAGTGAAGGGTGACTCTCCGGCACCCTTTCGTGGCCCTGCTGCGGCTTTCACGGCTTATTCATAGAGCCACAGAGCAGCCGGGGCTAGAGGGGACCCCCTGAGGTCACCCAGTGCAACCCCCTGCAGACAGCATCCTCACCCAGATCAGGTGCCCAGAGCCTTGCCCAGCCTCCCCTTGGGTACCTCCTTCAGAGACCGGGAGGTCAAGTGCCCCCGAGCCCCCTCTCCTCCAGGCCCTCAGCCTGCCGCAGAACCACTGAGGCTGCAGAAGCCCTCCGGGATCATCGAGCCCGCCCGTGTCCTCCTGTTCTACTGGCAGCTCGGAACCTGAGCCCTGGGGGGGCTGTGAAGAGCCAGGCAGGACCGCGGAGCTGGAGGAGGCCCTTAGGGCAGACCTGACGCTGCCGGTGCGTGCGAGAGCCGCAGCAGCCTCTTCAGCGGCTCCGGCTTCTGCGGCAGCGCCAGCGCCGCTCGCCCCTGAGGAGGGCAGCTTGTCCCAGCAGCTCAGCCGAGCTGAGCGGCCGTCGTCACGACCACGAAAGCGAAGGCGGTGACTTACGTTCCAGTCTATAGTGACAAAGAAAGGGTGACGTTTGATCTCCTCCACCCCATCGAAGCCGGCACCTGCCAAGAGAGCGAAAGGACCCCGCAAAGTCAGGCTGCCGAGGGGCCACACGGCATCTGCCCCGGACTTCCTCGGGCTCCCCTGCCTCCGGTCCTGCCTCCACTAGCCCCTCTGCACCCTCCTCTCGTGCAGCTGTAAGGGGCAGCGAGGTCTCCTCTCAGCCTCCTCCTCTTCAGGCTAAACAGTCCCAGCTCCCCCAGCCTCTCCTCGTAAGTCATGTTCTTCCATCACAGACCCACAGGACATCTGGGCTTGGAAGGAACCTCAAGAGATCACCCAGTCCCATCCCCCTGGCACAGCAGGATCCTCTAGATCCAGTCATTAGGGATTGGAAGGGACCTCAAGAGATCAGCCAGTCCAATCCCCCCACCGCAGCAGGATCCCCCAGATCCAGTTGCACAGAAACAGCCCGGGTGGGTTTGAAATGTCTCCAGAGAAGGAGACTCCACAACCCCCCTGGGCAGCCCCTGCCAGGGCTCTGGCACCCTCCCTGGGACGAAGGTCCCTCTCACACTGAGCGCAGGGCTGAGGTGGGCTGATCTTTCAAGGTCCCTTCCCATCCCTAATGACTGGATCTAGGGGATCCTGCTGTGAGACAGAGGATGGGACTGGGTGATCCCCTGAGGTCCCCTCCACCCCCTGATGCTCTGTGATGCCGTGAGAGTCCGTGTCAGGAAGACTGCCGGGGTGAGGGGCCGCCCAGGGCTGCCGCACACGCACCTAGTCTGTTGCAGGGGTTCCTCTTGAAGAGGGCTCGCAGCAGGCTCTGGGCTTCTGCGCTCAAGAACTGCGGCATCCCCAGCTTGGCTCTGCAAGGACACGACACGTGCGACAAAACACATCTCTGGAGCACTGCTCCGCCACTCGGGGCTCTAGGGGCTGGAAGACCAGGAGTCAGCCTGAGCAGACGCGTGACTTCAGTGGCCAAAGGGCTACCTGAGCGTAACGCAACGCAGAGTGCAGAGCTGGCCTTGGGCTGGGGAAGATAAGGAACGTTTTACCAGCGGCTTCACTGGAGGGGCAGGAGCTGTGAGTGATCTCAGAGCATCCTTTTGCAGCCTGAACCGGTCCTTTTCCTACCTAAACTGGTCATTTTCCTGCCCAAATAGGTCAATTTCCTACCGAAATAGATCATTTTCCTACTAAATAGGTCATTTTCATGCCCAGTGGGATCATTTTCCTACCTAAAACGGGTCGTTTTCCTGCCCAGTGGGGTCATTTTCCCACAGATTAGGGGTTGGTTTAGAATGATCTTCCCCCTGCTGGGGTAGGTGTGGGAATGGGGCAGGATTCAAACTCAGAACAGAGCCCTGCGGAAACGATCCCAGCGGAGCAGAGACTGAATGAAGAGGCTGAACCCCCTCCCTTGGCAGCCCCTCTGCTGCAGAAGGGAGCTGCCGGCTGCCGGGGCCGTGGCTAGCGGGCTAGCGCGGGGCAGTGCGGGTGATGCCGGTACTCACTTAAGGATGAGGGCCATGGTCTCCTTCCGGTCCTTCCCCTGGAAGGGCAACGAGCCCGTCAGCATCTCAAACTGCAGAGTGACAACAGACGGGTGAGTGCCCGAGCGCTGGGATGGGCTGCGGAGCCGGCGGCCACCCAGCACCTTCGGTCCCGACACAACGGGCAGCAGGGAGCAGAGTCACGGGCTCATCAGGGGTTGGAAGGGACCAGGGCTCTGCAGGCTGCACCTCCAGCACGGCGGCACGAGAAGAACCAACGCCATCGGTTCACCCTGACCCCTGGCATGGGTCTGGGTGCCTCTGAGAGCTGCCACGGAGGCTGCTTCCTCCAGCACCCACTGCTCAGGGACAGTCAGGCCAAGCGCCGGGTCCTGCACCTTGGGCACGGCCGCCCCAGGCTGCACCAGGGGCTGGGGCATGAGGGGCTCCGGAGCTGCCCAGCAGCAGTGGGATGGGACTGGGTGGCCTTTCGGGGTCCCTTCCAGTCCCTGATGGTCTGGGGTCCCATGGGTCCAGGGGATCCCACTATGGCAGTGGGATGGGACTGGGTGGCCTTTCGGGGTCCCTTCCATCCCCTGAGGGTCTGGGACTCCGTGACGGAGCAGCCCCAACTTTTCACCACCCCTGCAGTGGCCACAGCAGCGCTGCCCCTGGGCAGGCAGAGCCCTCCGTTACCATGAGGACGCCGAAAGACCACCAGTCGGCACTGTGCGTGTGCCCCCGCCGGTTGACCACCTCCGGAGCCATGTACTCGATGGTCCCGCAGAAGGAGTAGGCTCTCTTGTCGTGGTCGATGGCCTCCTTGCTCAGGCCGAAGTCTGCGCCCGCGGGAGGGAAGGAGCCCCGTGAGGTCCCTCCAAGTGGCTACCCGGGCGTTTGCTGGCCCAGGTCACTCAGAACAACCCCCCAGCCCCCAGCTCATGAAGCTTCTCCTGGCTGGGTGCAGAAGGACCACAGGCAGGTGGGAGCAGAAGCCCTGGCTATGACAAGTGGCCAGCTGGCCTCCTTATCTCGAGTGAAGTGCTGGCCCTCAGCAGAGGACAGAGCCTGAACAGGGAGGAGCAGGCGGCTCAGGGCTGCTCAAGACTCTGCTGCTCAGGGTCCGTGGTCACAAAACCACTCAGGAGCAACAACCCCATAGGCCATCGGTGGACGGGGTGGCCAGACAGCACCTCTGGGGGCCAAGGGTATGTCAGCCCTGGTGCCCTCTGCAGCCTGAACTCGGAGGCTGAATCGGGAACACGCAGCCCTCCCAGAAGCACCCTCCTGCCACGTGCGGAGGTGGGCGGCCAAGACGGCTGCTTCACATCCCTCACGGAGAGCCAGGGGTGGCCCCGTGGATGCTGGTCCATATGGGAAGGGTGGGTGTCAGGAGGATGGAGCCAGGCTCTGCTCTGGGGCACCCAGTGACAGGACAGGGGACAGTGGGTGTGAGCTGGAACACAGGAGGTTCCACACCAGTGTGAGAAGGACCTTGTTCCCAGGGAGGGTGCCAGAGCCCTGGCAGGGGCTGCCCAGGGGGGTTTGTTGCAGAGTCTCCTTCTCTGGAGACATTTCAAAGCCACCTGGGCTGTTCCTGTGGGAATGGATCTAGGGGATCCTGCTGTGGCAGGAGGATGGGACTGGGTGACCTCTCGAGGTCCCTTCCAGTCCCTGATGCTCTACGATGTGTGATGAGTGCGACTCCACCCACACAGAGCCGAGTCCTCCGCGTGCTCAGGAGCTGCCCAACACCCAAACTCGTCCGGCTCCCGCGTTTCCGAAGGCAGGCTCTCGCCAGGCAGAGGCCAAGCTGCATGGAGCAGACTGCAGACCCCCCCCGCCTGCAGACAGACGTGCCTGCTCCTCACCTACCTGTGATCTTGATGTGACCCTCCTCGTCCAGAAGGATGCTGCAAGGCAAGCCAGCAAAGACCGTGAGACCTTCTTCCTCAGATCCAACCTAACCCTCCCCAGACGGAACTTGAGACCACGTCCCCTTGTCCTGTCACTAGGAATCTGGGAGAAGAGCCCAGCACCAGCCTCACTCCAACCTCATTTGAGGGAGCTGTAGAGAGCAAGGTCTCCTCTCAGCCTCCTCTCCTCTAGATTCAAGCACCCCAGTTCCTTCAGCCTCTCTCCACAGGCCCTGTTCTCCAGCCTTTCCCCAGCCTCGTTGCCCTTCTCTGTGGTGCCCCACACTGGACCCAGTACTCCAGGAGGGGTCTCACAAGTGTGGATTGTGGGGGCACCATCACTTCTCTCATCCTGCTGGTTACCCTGTTCCTGGTCCAGGCTAGGGTATCACTGGCTGCCTTGGCCACCTGGGTACCCTGCTGGCTCCTGCTCAGCCAGCTGCCACCCAGCACCCCCAGGTCCTTGTCTGCCAAGGAGCTCTGCAGCCCCTCTGCCCCAGCCTGGAGCTGCTGGGGGCTGCTGTGAGCGCAGTGCAGGACCCGTCCCCCTGCCCTCAGCCCACAGTGCAGCCTGGTTCTGTTCCCGCTCACTGCTCCTCAGTCACTCACTTCTCCGGTTTTAGATCCCTGTAAATGATGCCAAGGCCATGGAGGTGGTCCAGCGCCAAGGCCAGCTCAGCGAGGTAGAACTTGACATCCTCTTCCGTAAACATCACCTGGAGAGAAGAGCCAGCAGTTACTGGACTAACTGGGCAGCAGTGTGACGGGCCTGGGGATCCCAGAAGGACCATCACTCCAGTCTCCATCCCCCACAGTCCAGCTGAGCGCAGCCCTCGCTGCTCCCATGGCTCCTCATCTGCTGGGATCTTGGTGTGTGGCCACCAAACATTTGCCCCAGGGAGCAGTGAGGAAGCCCCTGGGGAGCTCAAGTGCCTCCTCGTGTGTTGAGGGCTCACGGCAGCTGAGCACAGGAGCCCTAAGCAGCGCTGTGCTGGCTGCTCTCTGGAGCCTGATGAGGTCTGAGGGCACTTGGCTCCTTCGCACAACTACAGTGGCTGCTGCCAACGCTGGAAGCTCTGTGTTCACACAGTCACAGACCATTAGGGATTGGAAGTGACCTCAAAAGAACAGCCAGCTCCATCCTCCTACCACAGCAGGATCCCCTACATCCAGTCCTCACACTGATGTGGAACCTCCTCTGCTCCAGCTCACACCCAGTGGCCCTTGTCCTGTCACTGGGTGCCACTGAGCAGAGCCTGGCTCCATCCTCCTGACACCCACCCTTCACATATTGATCAACATCCATGGGGTCACCCTTCAGGCTCCTTTTTCCCAGCTCCAGAGCCCCAGCTCCCTCAGCCTTTCCCCAGCAGGGAGATGCTCCCCTCCCTCCATCATCCCTGTGGCTCTGTGCTGGGCTCTCTCCAGCAGCTCTGTGTCCCTCTGGAGCTGAGGGGCCCAGAGCTGGACACCAGATTCCAGCTGTGGTCTCAGCAGGGCAGAGCAGAGGGGCAGGAGAACCTGTCTCCATCTCAGTAACCGAAAAGCCTCTCAGGGAAACTCATCTGGTAAGAGACCCTGGCGGCCCAGCCCCGTCACACACCGGATGCTGCTCCTGCCCGTGTGCCCAACGACCACCTCGCGTCAGTAACCCGCCGGCACGGGGGCTCTGCAGACTCCCACGCTGGTGCGCGCAGGCAGAGCCGCGCGGGAGCCGAGGCCGCGGTGCCGCCCTCCGCAGCGGGAGCAGGAGAACCCCGGCCGGCACCAGCCAGCTGGCAGGTTGAGCGGTCTGCACAGGCAGCCTGCGCCGGGCGCTGCCTTCCCACCCAGTCACTGACAAGGTCTGCTAGGGTGATGGGGGCCACGGGCTGGGCTGGCTGAGCTCAGAGGGCTTCTCCAGCCTCAGTCCCTCTGTGGCTCTGTGATTCTGGAAACCCAGGCCAGCCACACCCCCGGCTTACCTCTTTGGAGAGCCGGGTGAAAAGGTCCCCTCCCCGCAGGAAGTCCAGGATGAGGTACAACTTGCCCTCCGTCTGAAACGCTGCAGCAGAAAAGGAGGGAGATGTCAGCACTTTGAATCCAGATGAAGTCCCCAGAGGGGGAATCCTGTTGGCCAGCAGCCCATGGCCCGTGCAGGGGCCTCCCGGTCACTTCAGCACTTTGGGAACCCGAACCCCCCTCATTTCTGTGTGGAACTGAGCAGCTGAGCTGAGCCCGGGGGAAAGGGGTGCTCTCAGCTGAGAGACGGCAGAGCCGCCCTCGTGCACCCTTCTCCACGACCCAAACCTGGGTCACAGTGGCCTTCCCCTGCACAGGGCAGGAGCCACTGGTGGCCGGGGCGCAGAGCCCGGGCTGCCAGAGATGTCCCCAGAAGACCCCTGGCTGTAACAACAGGGGTCTTTAGGAGCCGCTGAGGCCGAGGGAGGAAGCTCCGGCAGTTTGAGAGGTGCCAAGTAACAAACCCAGTTTGCAGCTGGAGCCTCTACACAACCCCTGATGGCAGGCGAGGAGCCGGCAGGTGTCACCCCATCGACACTCCAGCAGCACCACCCATCACTGACACCTGAGGACACCAGCGTTGTGAGACCCTGGCCCGCGCCACCCCGGCTCCCAGCCCTCCTGCAGGCCGGCATAGCTGGTGGCAGATGGTAGTCACCGTAGTGCAGCTTCACGATGAAGGGGTGGTTCACTTCGGCCAGAATGTCCCGCTCCATTTTCGACCGCACCCGGTCCCGAACTGTGGAGGAAGGGCAAGAACGGAGACGCGTGAGGAGGCGGCGGCGGCGCTGCTGCAGACAGAGCTGAGCTGCACTGGGGCTGTGCTGTGCGGGGCTGCACTGGGGCTGCGCTGGGGCTGTGCTGTGCTGCAGCTGCGCTGGAGCTGTGCTGCGCTGGGGCTGCACTGGGGCTGCGCTGGGACTGCGCTGGGGCTGCGCTGTGCTGGGGCTGTGCTGCAGCTGTGCTGGAGCTGCGCTGGGGCTGTGCTGTGCTGGGGCTGCGCTGCACTGGGGCTGCGCTGGGGCTGTGCTGGGGCTGAGCTGAGCAGCCGCAAGGGGTGCAGCCCCTGCCTGGCTGGTGCCGCCCGCCGCCAGAGGCTCGGGGCTCCTGGCCGCCAGCCGCAGCTCAGAGGCGCTGGGGGGAGGAGGGGGTTCACGCCTGCGGACACTCAGCTAGCCCAGCCGTGTCTGAAACGCCCCGTCACGGCAAGGTCACCCCTGCAGCAGGGACAGGAGGCTCAGACCGTCCCCCAGCTGCCCTGTCCGTCTGCACTTCCCTCACGGCGGGGCGGACCCACCGCCCAGCCCAGCCTCTAAACCACAGCTAAGCTCCTCTTAAGCTCCTGCAGCATCTGCGGGGTTTTTGCTGAGAACAGGGATTCGCTTTGGTGCCTGGGGAGGGGGGCCACACCGCGAGGCCACCGCTGCCAGAGGCGGCGCCAGCTACGGGAGAGCCCACCGAGCAGCACCTGCAGCCCTCCTGGGCTCGGGAAAAGGCGTCAGGAGCTCAGGGAGCTGCTCAGAGACGGACTGACCGAGGGTCGCGGCAGCTCCCACGGGGTCATTTACTTCCTGCAGCACAAAACGTCCCCAGAGTGTCCCCCATCTTCCTTGCTGGAAGCAGAGGTGCTTCAGAGGGAAGTCAGGCAACTGAACCAGAGCTGGGGCTCTGGAGCTGGGAAAAAGGAGCCTGAGGGGTGACCCCATGGATGTTGATCAATATGTGAAGGGTGGGTGTGAGGAGGATGGAGCCAGGCTCTGCTCAGGGGCACCCAGTGACAGGACAAGGGGCAGTGGGTGTGAGCTGGAACAGAGGAGGTTCCACATCAGTGTGAGAAGGACCTTGTTCCCAGTGAGGGTGACAGAGCCCTGGCAGGGCCTGCCCAGGGGGTTGTGGAGTCTCCTTCTCTGGAGACGTTTCAAACCCTCCTGGCCATGTTCCTGTGCGACTGGATCTAGGGGATCCTGCTGTGGCAGGGGGATGGGCTGGGTGATCTCTCGAGGTCCCTTCCCATCCCTAACGTTCTGTGAGTCTGTGATTATAGAACCACAGAACCCTTCAGGCTGGAAAAGGCCCCCAGGATCATCCAGTCCAACCATCAGCCCGACTCTCCAAGGCCGCCCCAAACAACTTCTCACACTCGGAAAGCCGCTCCTGTGACCTTCCCCGCACACGGGGAGAGCCCCTCTGCCCAGAAGGAGCAGAGTTCTGCTCCAGCAGCGACACTGTCCGCAAACACTTCCCCTCCCAGCAGCAGCAGAACGATGCTGGGACACTGCAGACACCGGCTAGAAGCCGCGCGGCTGGACCAGCCCAGCACCCTGTCTTCCAGCTCCCCGAGTGCGGTTGCTATCCCCGTGTCCCCGCGGCAGTGAGGGGAGGGCTGGCAGGGACACATCTGCGCTCCGCTGGCCGCCAGGGCCAACACGTGGCGCGAGAAGCAAGGACAGAGTGGCCGCGGGGCCGTCCTTACCTTTCAGAGTGGCCTTCTTCAGCACCTTCATGGCGTAGAGCTGAGCGGCGTCGGGGCCCTTGGTCTTCCTCACCAGGAACACCTGCGCAAAGCAGACCCCGCGGTGAGCCAGCAGCCCCCTCCCGCTGCCAGGCCCGGCTCCTGCGCAGCGGAAGGACGAGCTTGCAGAACCACCACCAGCGAGACACAGGAGAGCACCCCTGCCCAGAGCACCCTGGCACGAGAGCCAGAGCTGGGGAGCGGGTCCAGACAAGAGGAAAGCCCGTCTGAATCGGGTGGCATCAGGAGTTACCTTTCCATATGAACCCTGTCCCAGGACTTTCAGCAGTTCAAATTGAGAAGGATCTGCTTTTTCAAAGCCCTCCTTCACGTGGTGGCTGATGTCGATCTCCTTCACGACACCTTCTTCCTGCAGAGGACAGGACCAAGAAGAACCCTCACGATCCTCAAACCACAGCCGTTACCCCCCGGAAACATCGTGTTTAGCAATGGCTCAGCGCTGGTGGTGCGACAGCTCAAGGATGGAAGCAAGCCCTTGCCCAAGTACTGCACGGGCCGAGGGCTAGCAAGCCCAGGCCAGGATGTTCAGGCCTGATGCTTCCCTCTAATGAGCCTCTTCTAGTTCATTCTATTCTATCCCCGTCTATTCTGTTCTATTCTATTCTACCCTATCCCATTCTATCCCATTCTATCCCAGTCTATCCCAGTCTATTCTATTCTATTCTATTCTATTCTATTCTATTCTATTCTATTCTATTCTATCCTATCCTATCCCTTTCTATCCCAGTCTATCCCAGTCTATTCTAGTCTATCTATTCTACTCCAATCCATTCCAATCTACTCTATTCTAATTCTACTGCATTATATTTTGTTCTAGGTAACTGTGTTTTACTATACAATGTACGATTATATAACGTAGATTATCACAGAACCACACAACGTGAGGGGTTGGAAGGGACCCGAAAGGTCACCCAGTGCGACCCCCCTGCCAGAGCAGGATCCCCCACAGACTATGCTCTATGTTACATGCAGGAAGCTGTAACACAAAGATTCACAGATTTACAGAATCACAGGACATCAGGGACTGGAAGGGACCTGCAGAGACCACCCAGTCCCATCCCCTGCCACAGCAGGATCCCCTAGATCCAGTCACACAGGAACATCTCCAGGTGGGTTTGAAACATCTCCAGAGAAGGAGACTCCACAACCCCCTGGGCAGCCCCTGCCAGGGCTCTGGCACCCTCAGGGGGAACAAGGTCCTTCTCACACTGATGTGGAACCTCCTCTGCTCCAGCTCACACCTGGCACCTGGTGCCCCTGAGCAGAGCCCGGCCCCACCCCACCCTGACCCTGATCCTGCTTTGTACTCCGTTACCAGCAGCGTCGGTAGTCGCTCGAGAAGAGCCTGCCTCGGCAGCAGCTCTGCAGGCCCAGGCCCCAGGAGCGGAGGCTGCTGCTGAGGACGCAGGATGCTCGCTGAGGGAAGCAGACCCGCTCCCCGCGGTGGCAGGTGGCCAGGCACGAGGAGAGGAGCCGCGTCGCGCGCACGAGCCAAACCCACTCATCCAAAGACGGAGTCGGGCGCCACCGTCTGCTGCAGCTGGTCCACACAGTGAGACCAAAGGGGCAACAAACGATGCCCCTTCATCAGCCAGCGCGGCCAGCGCCTCTACAGAAAAGGAGAGGCTCTGCGTTTGTCTGGGGTAAGCTTGAAGCAGCAGCAAAAGATGGAGACAACCTGTCAACAGATTGCTGGCTCCATCAAAGACCATCCACAGACCTTCTCCCTCTCTCCAGCTCCCTGAGGGGAAGTTGCAGTCAGGTGGGGGTCAGGCTCTTCTCCCAGGCACCCAGCCCCAGGATGAGAGGGCAGAGCCTGGGAGCTGCACCAGGGGAGGGTTGGGTTGGATGTCAGGAAGTCCTTCCTCATGGAAGGGGTGATCAGAGGCTGGAGTGGACTGCCCAGGGCAGTTGGGGAGTCTCCATCCCCGGAGGTGCTGAAGGCCCACCTGGCTGTGGCCCTCGGTGCCCTGGTCTGGCCGCTGGGGTGATGTTGGGTGCTGGGCTGGCCGAGCTCAGAGGGCTTCTCCAGCCTCAGTCCCTCAGTGACTCTCTGACCCTGTTTCGCTTGTGCCTGGCAAGGTCCCCGGGCAGGACCATCTTGTGTTGCCTGTGGAGCAACAGAGCCGAGGGCCGTGGCTCCTGGCCAGGGATGCTGCTCGTTCCAGCAGCACCTACAACAAGCAGCAGCAACGCTGGAAAATTCCACTGGCAGCCGGTGCCTCCAGTGGCTCCTGCTCTTCTCTGCTCACATCCGTCCCCCATCCCCGGGCGCAGTCCTGCCCAAACCCCTCGGCGCTCCCCTGCAGGGTGCGGGCGACGGGACTGGGAAGGGAGAAGGTCCTTGCAAGGAGCAGAGGAGGCTGAAGAGCCTCTTCCCTTACGGCACCAAACACCCTGAGCAGCCCTGCTGGAGCTCTGCCAGGCCCCTGGTCATGGGAGTCTGGCCCCACCATCACGCTGAGTGACTCAGGAGGGCTCCGGGGGCTGACACTGTGCCCCTCACGAGGGATCTAAAACTGGACAAGGATGAGGCGCTCGTTAGACACAGCCTGTTTGTCCACCCACAGTTATTGATCGTCGTCTGCGAACGCCGCACAGGCAGCGCTGGAAGGCGGCCGGAGACGCTGGACCCGAGTTTGTGCAGAGGAAGCTGGGTGAAGCCTGGTCACCGGGCGCCCGGCTTCACCCTGCTGCTGTTCCCACACCAGAGGACAAGCACAGAGAAGAGACCCACAGTGGGTGCCCTGCAGCGAGGAGCCACTACCCAGGATTTCCGCGGGGCTCCACCACACGGGTGCCCAGCCCCTCACAGCACCACAGCGGCTAGGCCGGGGCACTGAGGGCAGGCGCAGATCCACGTCTCCGCTCACCGCCTGGTAGCTTGGGAACACTCAGCCCCTCTGAGGTTCCTCTGAGGTTGCTCACAGGTCGCAGTGCACTCAGCTCCCCACTGCACTGACAGAGCCAGCAGCAGGCTCGGGGGCCAGCAGGTTTGCCTGCAGCTTGCCGAGCTGCTCAGCACCAGCACTGGCAAGATGAGAGCAGCACCAGCGGGAGGTCAGCATCCGCCCTGTCCACCACAAGCTCTGCCTCGTGCCCTCCACTCCAGGAGGGAGAAAGGATCACACAGGACATCAGGGATGGGAAGGGACCTCGAGAGATCACCCAGCCCATCCCCTGCCACAGCAGGATCCCCTAGATCCAGCCGCACAGGAACAGTCCAGGTGGGTTTGAAATGGCTCCAGAGAAGGAGACTCCACAACAAACCCCCCTGGGCAGCCCCTGCCAGGGCTCTGGCACCCTCCCTGGGAAGAAGGTCCTTCTCACACTGATGGGGAACCTCCTCTGCTCCAGCTCACACCCGCTGCCCCTTGTCCTGTCACTGGGTGCCCCTGAGCAGAGCCTGGCCCCATCCTCCTGACACCCACCCTTCACACATTGATCAACATCCATGGGGTCACCCCTCAGGCTCCTTTTTTCCAGCTCCAGAGCCCCAGCTCCCTCAGCCTTTCCTCAGCAGGGAGATGCCCCCCTCCCTCCATCACCACAACATCACTCATTCCACAGCCTTAGCAGCCTCTGCCAAAGCAGAGCAGCCTCAGCTGACCTTCCCCAGCCGCTCTCACGAGTCCCTATTAGCTGCCCTCGTTACATAAAGACGATCAATCAGACACTGGAGAGCAGTGGCCCTGTGGGGTCCATCAAAATTGAATGCAAACCCCCTACACCCATGGGCCAGGGACGAGTCACCCCCAGAGCCACACACACACACGGCGGTGCCCAAGTCAGCAGAGCTGCTCCTTTTCTCAGTGGGTCTGGGCCCAGGAGCTCACGGATCCCCTCAGCTGCTGCACCCACCTCCCTGTTCAGGGTGAGCCCCTCATCCCTCTAACCCTCCGACCGCAGCTGGGAGCAGCCGCAGCAGGGCTGGGCATCGCTGGAGATCCCGCCAGGTCCTGCCTGCAGGAGGCCAGGGCTGCTGGACACACTCCTGGGCTGTTACCAACTGCCATGGAAATGGAAAACAAACTGCTCCGCTCCTGGGGGAAAGAACATTCCTGCCCTATCTCTGCTCTTCCCTGAAAAACACTAAAACGAGGAGGAAGCTCTGCACTGAGCTCCACCCAGGGCAGCTGCCTTTGCCTCCCACTGCTGCTCAGTGCCCAGGACTCGCTTGGGGGCCCAAGCCCTGCCTCCCCAAGCTCAGCTGACACCCTTGCCCAGGTGTCTGCGGACCCCAGGCTATTTTTGCCACATCCTGTCAGCAGCAGGGGACAAGCCTGGCAGGAAGAGGATGTGTTGGGCTTCCACACCAGCCGGTGGCAGAACCAGCGCCCGCGAGAGCCCCAGGGCCAGCCGGCTGACACCAGCGCGCCTCGTGCTGCGGGCTGGCACCCATGGGAGCTCCCTCGGCGCCAGACAGACCGCAGGCTCCAAGGCAGAGGAGCGGTTGGTCAAGAAGCACTGGGGAAGGGTTAGGGCGCAGAACCGCTCAGGTCAGAAGAGACCCCTGGGATCAGCGAGTCCAACGATCAGTGTGGATGGGCCCTCAGTTTACTCACGAGGACCCCTGCACGGAGCCTTCCTCCAGACTGGGCCCCGCAGCAGAGAGACATGACACCCCTTAACTACATCTGGTGCTGGAACAAGCTTGTTCACTTGGGTTTCACAGGACCCCTGGCTCGTGGCCAGTTACTAGCATCACTTGTCTTCCAGAAGCCTGCTGGCAGCCCCCACCTCGCGCCCTGGCCCCCGCAGCGCTGCGCAGCGCCCGATCACGCCTCTGCCCTGGGAGAGGCAGCTCCTCTTCGCTGCAAATGTGGCAGCTCCATCTCCTGTGCCCTCAGAGCTTTGTGCTTCCAGCAGCCTTGAAGTGCCGGCGCCCAGCACTCGGCAAGTTCTGGGCTTCCCACATCCCACGGTAAAAGCAGCTCTGCGGAAAGGCTGATGCCAGCAGCACATTTAAAGCTCAGAGAGAGGTTTCAGAGCTGAAGGATGGCTGCTCCCTTCAGAGTCTTCCACAGGCAGGATGCAGCTGCCCCACCACCACCCAGACGCCCGCTGAGGGAACCTGCCTCCCAACCGGTCGCCCGGAAGGCACCTCCCAGTGTGCGAACGGGCCCTCGGTAGATGGGTGGCTCACTTCCCTGCTCATCCTCACTCAGGAACCCACTTTCAGAGCAGATTAAGTGGTCCCCTCATTCTTTCCCATTTCCTGACCAGTGGGTCCTGGTGGCCAAGAAGGCCAACGGCATCCTGGGGTGGATCAGAACAGGGGTGGTTAGGAGATGGAGAGAGGTTCTCCTGCCCCTCTGCTCTGCCACAGAGCACAGCTGGCATCTTGTGCCCAGTGCTGGGCCCCTCGGCTTCAGAAGGACACAGAGCTGCTGGAGAGAGCCCAGTGCAGAGCCACAGGGATGATGGAGGGAGATGCTCTAGTAGTGATGTTTTAAAGACACCAAGTGCTGGAGTCCAGGAGCATCCTGGCCGACTCTCCAACCCTTGTGCCCAGCTGGCCAAAGGAGCAGCTCAGCAAAATCCCACACAGCCTAGGAAAAACAGCCCCCTCCAAAGTGCAGAGGACACCTTCTGCCAGGTCCATCAGCTGGTGGCGCAAAGCAGAGCCACGTCTGCTTCCTTCAGCTTTCCTCCTTTCATTCTGCCTTCGCTCGTTCCAGGGTGCAACAGGCGCCGTCTGCTCCAGCCTCTAAAACCACCTGCCCACGAGAACCACAGTCACAGAGCGAGTGCCAGCACCCATCCCCAGACACTGCAGAGAATCACAGAGGGGCCTGGGTTGGCAGGGACCTCCAGAGGCCATCGAGTCCAAGCCCCCTGCAGGGAGCAGGGGCAGCCTCAGCTACATCAGGGTGCCCAGAGCCTTGTCCAGCCTCCCACCAAGTATCTCCAGGGATGGGGCCTCAACCGCCTCCCTGGGCAACCTGCTCCAGTGTTCAACCCCACTCCTGCTCCAGAGCTTCTTCCCAACATCGCATTTCCATCTACCCTTCTCGAGTTAGGATGAGGAAAGCTCCCGCTCCTCAAGATCCAGCTCTCGGCAGGTTTCCTAGGACTGTCTGTGTGGCTGGCAAGTGCTCCTCCACTGCAGTGACAAACGGACACGCGTGAGTAGATGGAGGGGCTGATGGTCCCGTCTAGGGTCTTCATTTCTAAGCAGGACCATCTCTCCTAGGACCTTTCACACTTAAACAGTGGAACAGATCTTTTGAATCAGTCTTTCCTCCTAGTTAGAACAACCCCTATTGCCCGAGTCACTTTGCCACTGCCAAGCCAAGGGAGAGAGGAGGGAAGCGGACAAGAGGCTCTGGACTCACACGTGGGTAGGATCTGCACCAGGCTGCTGTCTACAGCTGGGGGAAAACGTCGCTACGAGACAGCTCACACGAGGGAGAAGTGTTTCACAGCTACTGGAAAAGTCTGTGAATCTGATCTAACACTGGTGCTCAAAGGGGCTGTGAAGACAACTTGTGTTTCACAGAAGCACAGCATCATTTGGGTTGGAAGTGACCCCTGGAACCACGGAGTCCAACCGTCAACCCGACTCTACAAGGTCACCCCCAACACCGCACCTCTGTGGCTTTTAAACTCATCCAGGAATGGGGACTCAACCCGGCAACTGGCAGCCTGTCCTAGGGCCAAATTTAGATTGGCGTCCCCATCCCTGGAGGGGCTTAAAAACCGAGTCTTTTCCAACCCGAATGATTCTGCAAACCTCTGCTGACACACCTCGAGGCTGTGAGGTGCCTGCCAAGCTCCTTTCTCAAGAGAGCTGGTTTGAAAGGGTTAAGAAAGGGAAGAACCCCAAGAGGACGCACTGGCCACAGTGAGCGATGGCTCCCGCAGACCCGCTCTGCTCGCACAGCTCCTTTCGGCAGGACGCTGAGGGAGCAGCGTTGTAAAACGTGTTCACACGGCGGGACCTGCTCCTCCTCCCGGCAGCGCCGCTGCGCATCCCGCAGCTCCCCGGCACCTCCCCGGCAGCCGGCTCAGGCGCAGCGGCTCGGAGCAACCCTAGACCGAGGGGAATCGGGTCCCCCATCTACCTCTGTTTTAATGCAGAGGTTGCAGATCATCTGCAGTGACAAAGTGAGCGACACAAACACAACTGACATCTATGCAGTCGATCTCACATCCTGCCCACTGTTCACAGCTCCAAATATAGGGCTGGAGAACAATGGTCTGAGGAAGGGAGGCAGCAGTCCTGCTTCTCCAGCCCGCTCACACGTTCGCATCTGCTGAGACTCGTGCCTTGAACTTCCTCCTGTCGCTAGAGGTTTAATCCTGCTGTGGCAGGCGGGTTGGATCTTTCAGGGTCCCTTCCAATCCCTAATGTTCTGGGATTTGATATCGGCTCCCCCCTCACTCCCGAGGAACAACTTCTCCCAACAAGATAAAACCAGTAGGTACCAGGATGCAGGGAGGGAAGCTAAATGCAAACACGCTGTGCTAGCCCAAGAATCTACGGCTACCAAGCAGGAGAGTCCCTGTTTAACACCCCGCACCCCATACCACAGATACACGTAGGGCGCTAGCTAATCGATCCATTATTTGGACGTCTGGCACTGACAAAGAGCAGGGGGTGTGGAGCCGTTTCAGACCCTCCTGGCCATGCTCCTGCGGGACTGGATCTAGGGGATCCTGCTGTGGCAGGGGGATGCGTGAACGCTCGAGGTCCCTTCCAGCCGCTCACGCCCTGGGATTCTGTGTGGGCAGGGAAAGGCGACCGAGCTACGAGGCTGTTTCCCAGGGAGCTGCCATTTGTGCTGCTTTACGCGGATTTGCAACGATTTCCTACGCTCCGCGATGTCCTGGAGCAGCTTCCTCCTCCCCTGCCAGGCTGATAAAGGGATCTTAGCAACACTCGGCTACGTGCATTATGCAGTGGAACGAACCCTGCCGAGGGAAAGCACCGAGCTGCCGCGAACAAAGGACAGCGGGTGCGAACATCAGCACCTCCCGCCGGGGAGCACCTCCAGCTATGCACCGCGTCGCTGGGCGCAGCCTCGCTCTTCCATCTCCGGCACCGGCGGCATTGCCCGCATTTAACAAAGTTAAGGCAGATTCTTACCTCAAATCTACTCAGGCTCGAGCTCTTCGAGCGAGACTTCTTGCGGAGATAGACCGAGAAGAACCGCCGCACCGTGAACTTCTTCATGCTCATGTCCATCGCCCCGTGCCAGCCGCGGGGTGGCCGGAGAGGGCTAGCGCATGCCGGCCGCCCCTGTGTCCATCCACGGGCAGGAGATCCTCTCCAGAGGCTCTGCCTCTGTCCATCTAAGCCAGGCACGGGCAGAGCTGCGAGGGCGCCTCTGCCAGAGCCGTCAGCGCCCGCCGCTCGCGGCTGCGAGCATGAAGGCGCCGGGCTCCCGCAGCCCAGCGCTCAGAGCCGAGCCCCGGCTGCGCTGCCCTCTCGGCCCCTCGCCTCGGCCCTACCGCGCCCGGTCAGGCTGCGCCGCGGCCGCAGGCACCATCGCCCCGGCGGACGGCGGCTCCGGAGCGGGGCGCAGCCGACAGCAGAGGCGTCTGCTGCCCTTGCGCTCGCTCGCCTCCCAGTCAGGCTCCTTCAATTTCCTGGTCGCAAATCACATGGGGAGAGGCACTCGCCGCGCTTCTGTTTTTAGCTCAGGATCGCAGCGCCCGCCGCAATCGCCGGAGGGCTGCGCCGGCCAGAGCCGAGAAGAGATCGGCTCCAGCCCACGGGGCTCTCCTGGGAGAAGCCTGCGAGACGCCCACCGACAGAGCAGATGGGTCCAACGCTCCTTGTATTCGGGGGAGCAGACAAAACACTGGTGCCACAGAATCACAGAGCATTTGGGACTGGAAGGGACCTTGAAAGATCATCCAGTCCCATCCTCTGACACAGCAGGTTCCCCTAGATCCAACCACACGGGAACACGGCCACAGAATCACTTGGAAGGGACCTTGAACGACCATCCAGCCCAATCCCTCCACCTCAGCAGGATCCCCTAGATCCAGTCTTTAGGGATTGGAAGGGACCTCAAAAGATCACCCAGTCCAACCCCCCTGCCACAGCAGGGCTCCCTAGATCCAGTCGCACAGGAACATGCCCAGGAGGGTTTGAAACATCTCCAGAGCAGGAGACTCCACAACCCCCTGGGCAGCCCCTGCCAGGGCTCTGGCACCCTCACAGGGAAGAAGGTCCTTCACATAATAAATGAACAAGACCACATGTCGGGAGTTACGGTTTGGTTTCGAAGGAGGTCAGACTGGAGAGGCTACTGGGCTCTGTGATCTTCTCCAGCTACTGACTCTTCTATGCCCAGAGCACTGCTGCCAGCTTCAGTGCAGGATGTTCTGCCTCAGCATGAGGCAGAGGCATGTGTCATGCTCATGCAGAAGAGGTCTCCTTCCTGCAGTTGCCTGAAAATCTACTTCCTCAACCCCTCCTCAACACCCACTAGTCACAGGGCGAAGGCAGAGACACCAAATGGGAAGCGCCGTGAAGGCATGTGGCCTGTCCTTGTTTGTGCAGGAAGAGCTGGCGCTGCTGTAGGAACAATAGCTCCAGGACAAAAGGAGTCAACTGTTTTCAGCAGAGGACAGATGTTCTCTCACAAAAGCATCTTGCGTTAGCTCTGGGGCATCAGAGATTGGCAAGGGTCACGGCTGCTGTGCTGGCTGGTCCCACGGGTCCTTCACTGCTTATAGGCTCTCGGGAGCGTGCAACAGCATCACCGGACACAGAGCTGCTGGAGAGAGCCCAGCACAGAGCCACAGGGATGATGGAGGGAGGGGAGCATCTCCCTGCTGGGGAAAGGCTGAGGAAGCTGGGGCAGGAGACTGAGGGGTTACCTCATGAACGTGGATCAATATGGGAAGAAGGTGGTAGTAGGAAGGAGCCAGGCTCTGCTCAGGGGCACCCAGTGACAGGACAAGGGGCAGCGGGTGTGAGCTGGAGCAGAGGAGGTTCCACATCAGTGTCAGAAGGACCTTGTTCCCAGTCAGGGTGCCAGAGCCCTGGCAGGGGCTGCCCAGGGGGGGTTGTTGCAGAGTCTCCTTCTCTGGAGACATTTCAGACCCACCCGGACTGTTCCTGTGTGACTGGATCTGGGGGATCCTGCTGTGGCAGGGGACTGGATGATCATTGGAGGTCCCTTCCAATGCCTGAAGACTGGATCTAGGGGACCCTGCTGCACCAGGGGGACTGGACCGGATGATCTTTCAAGGTCCCTTCCATCCCCTGATGTTCTGTGGTGCTGTCAAGCTGCACATCCTCGTCGGGGAGCGTGGAGGCAGCCCCCACCACACTGCCCTGGTTTTGCAGGGACAGCTGTGCCTTCTGCAGTCCTTTGGCAGGCAAAACCCACAAACAGCTTCTCCCAAATGTTAAAAATAATTGAGATAATGAAGAGCTAATAGACTTGAGCTGAGAGGGCTGCAAGGAATAGTCTGTCTCTGTGCAGACAGCCCTGGAATAGAGCACCTTGTTAATTGGGGATGATTCACAGATGACTTGTGGTAGGTTCGGGTAGTTCTGAATAGCAACGACATTCTCAAACCCAGCTCTTCTCTACTCGGGAGTAATCAAGCTTTAACCTTAATTAAAAGGAGGCTCCTATAGGTCCAAGCAACACTGAGCAACAGAAAAATCAGCAGCTCTTTAACTCATTTTCCTCACTTAGAGTTCTGCACTTCAGAGTTTTGCCCTCACAGCATCCCCTGCCCAAGGACATCTAAGCACTGGAGCAGCAGCTGGCGATGAGGAGACGGTGTTGCCAGCACTTTAAATCACAGGACATCAGGGACTGGAAGGGACCTCAAGAGATCAGCAGTCACGTCCCATCCCCTGCCACAGCAGGATCCCCTAGATCCAGTCGCACAGGAACATCTCCACAGAAGGAGACTCCACAACAATCCCCCCTGGGCAGCCCCTGCCAGGGCTCTGGCACCCTCACTGAGAAAAAGGTCCTTCTCACGCAGATGTGGAACCTCCTCTGCCCCAGGTCAAACCCGCTGCCCCTTGGGGTACAGAGGGCACCACGCTCATGGCAGGAGGGCGAAGCATCCTCCTGGAAGCCGACCCAGCCACCAACTTGGTGCCCAAGGGGCTTTTCCTCCCCATTTGAAACGTTTCCGTTAAAAATAATCCAAGCAGAGCACGAAAGCAAAGAGCAGCAGCTTTTCCCCCGACTCACGCACATCTCATCAACGGGGATAATTACGGGCAGCTCAGCCAACCTCAAGTATTTATCGGTCCTGTTTGATTACAGCGTTAATCCCATGGGGATTAGGACCCACTCAGGAGGTCACACTGGTTTCTCCTCTGCGCCAGAGCTTTCAGGAGCAACCCAGGAGCCCCGTCACTGGCACTTGCTGCTAGGGAAGCGTTTGGAGAAAAGGACCTGGGGGTCCTGGTGGCCAGAAGCCAGCAATAGGCCCTGGTGGCCAAGAGGGCCAACGGCAAGCTGAGGTGGGTCAGAAGCAGGGTGGTTAGTAGATGGAGTGAGGCTCTCCATCCCCTATGATCTGCTGACACCCCAGCTGAAATCTTGTGCCCAGCTCTGGGCCCCTCAGTTCCAGAAGGACACAGAGCTGCTGGAGAGAGCCCAGCGCAGAGCCACAGGGATGATGGAGGGAGGGGAGCAGCTCCCTGCTGAGGAGAGGCTGAGGGAGCTGGGGAAAAGGAGCCTGAGGGGTGACCCCATGGATGTTGATCAATGTGTGAAGGGTGGGTGTCAGGAGGATGGAGCCAGGCTCTGCTCAGAGGCACCCAGTGACAGGACAAGGGGCAGCAGGTGTGAGCTGGGACAGAGGAGGTTCCCCATCAGTGTGAGAAGGACCTTCTTCCCCGTGATGGTGCCAGAGCCCTGGCAGGGGCTGCCCAGGGGGGTTGTGGAGTCTCCTTCTCTGGAGCCATTTCAGACCCAACTGGCCATATCCTTGTGTGACTGGATCTAGAGGACCCTGCTGTGCCAGGGGGGTGGGAGTGGGTGATCTTTTCAGTTCCCTTCCCACCCCTAACGTTTTGTGATGCTGTGACCTTTCTCCCTGGGAAGCAGGAAGCAGTTTCCCACCTGGGTCACGCAGCAGTTCTCAGCAGTTGCCCCATCCACAGCCACCCGCAGCCGAGGGCACCGCGTGCGCTGCAGCAACCACTGAGGGAAGTGGTGACCCAGCCCTTGGCGCTGACTGGTCCAGTCATTGCCCCTGACTGGTGGAGCCCCAAAGCAGTTTAAGGAGCTGAGAAGTCACCACAGAGCCCCGTGGCCGGACCCTTCACACAAAGGCAAAGGCGTCGCCTGCACTGCAGACACTGGCCCCCGGCTCTGCCCTACCCATGGCTGTGCCCGCGGGGCCAGGCACCCCCTGTCTCGTCCTGGAAACGCCAGGGTCTCAGTGCTGGACCACAGAGGAGCCAGATGGAGCCACCCCAACACATCCAGCAGAAGGGCACCACAGCAAGCAGAGAAGAGCCAGCCTTGGCAAGAGAGGCACAGAGACGGTGGCCCAGCTAAGCAGATGGTGGCCCCCAGCACAGAGCCTTCCACCTGCCAGCAGGTTCAAAGCAGAGCAAGAGGCCTTTCAGCATGAAGCCCGTTAACCTCCAAACAGTGTTTCTCTGATCCCACGTCAGCACCAATGAGCTGGGGCCACATCACCCCAGACACTCGTGAGGGCTGAAAGGATCCAGCAGATCAGCTGATTTCTGCTGGGCAAAGCCTCAGCAGAGTCTCACGAGCTGCAAATGGAACTTCAGCTGCCAACAGACCCAAATCGTCCCGTGGCTGCTGCTTTCTTGTGAAGAACCACTCAGCTCTGAGATGCACTCGCACATAGTCACCAGACAGCCAGGCAACCTGCACTGCTGGAGGCTTGCCACAGAGCCACAGGACATGAGGGGTGGGAAGGGACCTCACAGGATCCCCCAGATCCAGTCACACAGCAACAGTCCAGGTGGGTCTGAAATCTCTCCAGAGAAGGAGACTCCACAACCCCCTGGGCAGCCCCTGCCAGGGCTCTGGCACCCTCCCTGGGAACAAGGTCCTTCTCACACTGATGTGGAACCTCCTGTGTCCCAGCTCACACCCACTGCCCCCTGTCCTGTCGCTGGGTGCCCCTGAGCAGAGCCTGGCTCCGTCCTCCTGACACCCACCCTTCACATCTTGACCAACATCCACAGGGTCACTCCTCAGCTCCTTTTTTCTGATAACCAAGAAGATGTAACCATCTGTGGGTTTTTGGCAGAACATTTTGCTCTTGGTGTTTGTCCTCTGCTGCTTCACCTTGGCTTTAACTGGAAGATCTGCCCATCTTTCCCCTGTGTGATAGCAATCGAGCCAAGAACAGAGACACTCGTGGCAGGATGTTCCCTCCCTGACGGTCTCCATATCCAGGGGTCGCCCCACAATTCCCACTGCAGGTACCTTAATGGAACATACCACACTGGGCGATCCCAGTCTGGGCTGCATCAAAAGGACTGTGGCCAGCAGACCAAGAGCAGGGCCTCTGTCCCTCTGCTCTGCCCTGGGGAGACCTCACCTGGGGTGTTGTGGCCAGTTCTGGAGCCCCAGCACAAGAAGGATGCAGACAGACTGGAGTGTGTCCTGAGGAGGCCACTACCCAGTTCCAGCCCCTCAGTGTCTCCCATGTGCTGCGGTGTCCAACACTGGACCCAGTACTCTAGGTGCAGCCTCCCCAGTGCTGGGGACAGGGGGACACTCCCCTCCTCCCACGAGTGTCCTGGAGGTGTGCTGCACCCTCCGAGCAGGGAAGAGAGGGAAAACCCACCCCATCCTGGCTCACACCAGCCCTCGTGTTGGCTGTTTGTCCCAGGCCACCCACGGGTGCTTCCTGCAGGCACCGGGCGAACCCCAGCATGACCTGGCGTGGGTTCGTGCGTGTGAGCACACGGAGGAGTCACAGACTAGAATCGTGGAATCATCACGGAAGGGACCTCCAGGAGCATCCAGTCCAGCAGCTCCCCAACCCCTAGGCTGTGGCCTCAAGGGCTCCGAGGAGTCATAGAACAGTCCTAGAATCCTGGAATCACCCTGGCTGAAAGAACCCCCAGCATCAGCGAGCCCAGCCCAGCAGCTCCCCAACCCCCAGACCATGGTCTGAAGTGCTGGAGCCGCTCTGTTTTAAACCCCTCCGGGGACGGGGGCTCCACCGCCTCCCTGGGCAGCCCGGTCCAGCGCCCAGCCGCTCTCTCAGCGAAGAGCTTCGTCCTCAGACCCAGTCCAACCCTCGCCGACGCACCCCGGGGCCACTACGAGGCAGTTTGCCGCAGAAGACGCCTCTCGCGCAGAAAATGCCAACAAAGCCCCTTTCAAGACCGTTTTCTTCACAAAAATGAGGTTACTTCGCCCGCGGGGAAGCTGGAGGGCGAACAGAGTCCTCGGTCTTAATTGGACGCGGAGCGCTCGCCACCGACCCGCACAGAGCCCTCCCTGCGGCACCGGCAGCCCCGGCCCCCTCGCTCCGGCGGCCGCCTCCAGAGCCCCGTGGGCCGCCCCGAGCCGGCTGGAGCTCCCCGCGCTGCGAGCGGCTGCAGGAGCTGCTGCTGGCCCCGACACACCGCTCGTGCGCTGGACCAGCGAGGATAGCGGGGGGACTGGGCTGGTTGGTCGTTCGAGGTCCCTTCCCATCCCTCACGACTGGATCCAGGGGGTCCTGCTGCAGCAGGGGGACTGGGCTGAATGGTCGTTCCAGGTCCCTTCCCATCCCTCACGACTGGATCCAGGGGGTCCTGCTGCAGCAGGGGGACTGGGCTGAATGGTCGTTCCAGGTCCCTTCCCATCCCTCACGACTGGATCCAGGGGGTCCTGCTGCAGCAGGGGGACTGGGCTGAATGGTCGTTCCAGGTCCCTTCCCATCCCTCACGACTGGATCCAGGGGGTCCTGCTGCAGCAGGGGGACTGGGCTGGATGGCCGTTCGAGGTCCCTTCTAATCTGTACAGTTCTGTGATGATGGGGGCAGCCACAACCAACCTGGGTGACCTGTTCCAGGGCATCAACACCCTCACATTAAAGAAAGTCCTAATCTCCAGCTTAAGTCTCTCCTCGTTCAGTTGAAAACAATTAACCCTTGATTGCCAGGATAGTTCTTTCACATGTGGCTCCCACAAGGGAGCCCCACAAGGAATCACAGAATCATCCTGGCTCCCTGATGATTCTATGCACTTTGAAGTCACTTAGATCATGGAGTCACAGAATCCTTAGGGATCGGGGGGATGTAGTGTTGGGCGATCTGGTTTAGGGGTGAACTGGTAGCGTAGGGTTGATGGTTGGACTCGATGGTCCCAGGGGTTTTTTCCGGCCCGAATGGTTCTATGCTTCTATGGAAAGGCCCTCCAGGATGATCGAGTCCAGCCCTCAGCCCAGCAGCTCCCTAACCCCTAGACCTCTTCTTATGGCTAAAACAAAAACCAGAGATGAGACTCTGAAAACCCAGGCTCAAGTTAGCAGCTGCTAACCGCAGAGCCGAAGGCTGGAGGCAGCGCCACGAAGACTCAGGCACCTTGTGATACCTGCAGTGGCTCCACGGAGCAGCTGGACCGGCCGAGAGGCTTTTTCCAAACAAGGAAAAGAAAAGGGAAGGGATCTGTTTGTGGGGCTGCACTGGACAACGGGGGAAAGAGAGTCTAGAGAGAGATGAGCCACAAGGCAAAATGAACCCCCAGGAGACAGAGCAGCCGAAGGGCGTTTCTGAAGGCAGCACCAGCAGCTCTGCCCAGCACACAGGGAGAAAAGTCCCAGCACAGAGCAAGGACGAAGAAGCAGCAGCAGCATCCAAGATGCCCTACACTGCCTTACGAGAGCGACCCTATGAGACGGGCAGCATGTGGTGATCGCAGAGTCACAGAGCTGCTGAGGCTGGAGAAGCCCTCTGGGCTCAGCCAGCCCAGCCCAGCCCCTAACATCACCCCAGCAGCCAGACCAGGGCACTCAGGGCCACAGCCAGGCTGCCCTCCAACGCCCCCAGGGATGGGGACTCCACTACTGCCCATCACTGGCTCCTGGCCATCCTGCTGGTCACCAGGACCCCCAGACTTCTAGAAACCAAGACACAAACACGGGGCCCATGCAAACACCATGTTTCCTGCCAAATACTTCTCCTATCAGCAGCCAGAAGGACTTTATCCTGTGTTATCTCGAACCACAACGTGTGTGTGTTATCACAACCCGCAGCGCGAACCAACACGGTGCCTCACGAGAGCCCTGGTCAAACAAACCCTTCTTTCCTTTCCAAGCTGCTGGAGCAGCGCGAGAGGAAGCTCTTCTGCCACAGAGCACTTGAAGGGGTGGTTTTCCTGTTGTTCTTCAGCTGGAGAAACCTCAAACCACCCAAAAAGTCCTATGAATCACAGAATCATTCCCGTTCGAGAAGATCCCTGGGATCAGCCAGTCCAACCACCAACCCCACTCTGCAAGGTCACCCCTAAACCAGATCCCCCCCCAACACCACATCTGAGTCAGTTCTAAACTCATCCAGGGAGGGGACTCAACCCCCACCGTGGGCAGCCCAGTCCAGTCCCTGACCACTCTCTCCAGGAAGAATCTCTTCCTGATGGCCAGTCTGACCCTCCCCTGGTGGAGCTGGAAGCCCTTCCCTCTGCTGCTGTCACTAATGACCTGTGAGCAGAGCCCAGCAGCAGCATCTCTGCAGGGTCCTGTCAGAGCACTGTAGAAGCTGTAGAGAGCGATGAGGTCTCCCCTCAGCCTCCTCTTCCTCAGGCTGAGCAGCCCCAGCTCTCTCCATCTCCCCCCATCAGGCTGATTCTCCAGGCCCTGAGCACTCCAAGCACGATATTAAACTCCTAATGGCCTTTACAAATCCTTCTGATGGCTTGAGTGTTCTGAGGGCAAAAGCAACTACCGTGGAATCATTTGGCTTGGAAAAGATCTTCAAGATAGAGTTCAACCACAAACCAAACTGTCCCAAGGCCACCATGGAACCCTGTCCCTGAGCTGCAGATCTCCCCGGTGGTGAACCCCGGCCAGGGGTGGCCATTCAACCGCCTCCCTGGGCATCCTGTTCCAAGGGCTGAGGGCCCCTTCCAGGAAGAACTCCGTCCTTGAGTCCAGCCTAGTCTTCCCCTGGTGCCATCAGCGGCTGTTTCCTCTTGCTAGTGACTCAAGAGACCAGTCCCCAGCTCTGCCCAACCTCCTCTCAGGCAGCTGCAGGCAGCAACAAGGTCTCCCCTCAGCCTCCTTCTCTTTAGACCAACCATCCCCAGTGGCTCCTCACAGGGCTGGTCCTCCAGACCTGCTGCCAACTGTGTTGCCCTCCTGAGGACCCATTGCAGCACCTCAATGTCCTCCTCAACGAGGGCGTCAGCTCCACCTGGCAACCCCCAGACGTAGCAACGACTCGCGGGTTCTAGCAGCTCTGTGTCTTGGCTGAAGCTGCCTTCAAAAAGCAGTTGCCACTCGGTGGATGTGGAGCCGCCTCTGAAGCTAAAAATGGAAGTGGCCTTGGGACTCGTGACTCAGACACGTGGGCAGCTGAGCACAGCCTGTTCCACCCCAGCACCAGTCTACCTGCCTGGAACCTGCTTCCATTAAGCTCCCTCTCAAATACATTCATACTGGTGTGTGAACTCATCACAGCAGGATCCTCTACATCCAGTCATCAGGGGCTGGAAGGGACCTCGAGAGATCACCCAGTCCCACCCCCTGCCACAGCAGGATCCCCTATATCCAGTGACACAGGAACATGGCCAGGTGGGTTTGAAACGTCTTCAGAGGAGGAGACTCCACAGCCCCCCTGGGCAGCACCTGCCAGGGCTCTGGCACCCTCCCTGGCAAGAAGGTCCTTCTCACACTGATGTGGAACCTCCTCTGTTCCATCTCACACCGGCTGCCCCTTGTCCTGTCACTGGGTGCCCCTGAGCAGAGCCTGGCTCCATCCTCCTTTCCAGCTGCCCCATGTCCTCTCGCACCAGCAGCTCCTTCCCTACTGATGGAGCAGGTCCGGAGGAGGCAGCCACTAAGATGATCGAAGGGCTGGAGCGCCTCTCTTGCAAGGCCAGGCTGAGAGAGTTGGGGGTGTCCAGTCTGGAGAAGAGAAGGCACCAGGAGGTCTTGCAGCAGCCTGCCAGCACCCGAAGGGGCTGCAGGAAGGCCGGGGACGCAGGGTGCACAGTGACAGGACGAGGGGTCGGGGGGTTAGAGCAGAGCAGAGGGGATTTAGGTTGGATCTCAGAAGCAAGTGCTTCACGGTGGGGCTGGTGAAGCACTGGAACAGGTTGTGCAGAGGGGTGGGAGAAGCTCCATCCCCAGAGACAGCCAAGCTCAGGCTGGATGGGGCCCTGGCCAACCTGGTCTAGCCAGAGCTGTCCCTGCTCAGCACCGGGGGGTTGGACGAGGCGACCTGCACAAGGTCTCTTCCAGCCCAACTCATCCCGCGGGGCTACGATGCTTCTCCCTTCTCACCAAAGAGGCGGCACGAAGAGACGACCGACCTTGTGCCAGACCGTCACCCAGCACCCGCCTTCAGCGCAGGGGCAACAGGCTGAGGGAGGCCACGAGGGTGTCAAGGAGCAGCCAGGGAGCACCCGGGCGCCTCGGTCGGCAGAGCTCTGCTCCGGGGTGCCCGGAGGTCTGGGACCCATCCCAAGCCCGTCACGCCGACGGCTGTGCCCAGGGCACCCAGCGCCAGCCTCCCCGGCAGACCCTGCCCGCGCCGGGCTCGCCACCCCCCTGCCAGAGACCAGACGCTCCGTCCCCGACCTCCCAGCGCCCCGTGCCTGGCGCTCGCCCGGCAGAACCAAGCCCTCCCCAGGCTCCCCAGCCAGAGCAGGCGGAAAACAGACCGGAATCCCGAATTCGGAGTCACCCGGGCTGGCAGCAACCTCTAGTGGCCACCTAGAGCCGCCTCACGCTTGAGCCGGAGGCTGGTGCTGACACCGACTGGGCTGTGACAGAACAGGGACCTTCCCAGGCTGCAGTTTGCTTTGGGGGCAGGATGCGAGATGGGGGGAGCTGCTTCTTTTAAAGCTCGGCTGGGGGGCATATCCACGAGACACCCGACGTGCAGCCCTGACGCCAGTGGGCGAGTGACCACAGCCATGATACTCGGTCTCTGAGATACGCACCTCAGCTCCAGCAGGACCCAGAGCTGCTGGAGACAGCCCAGTGCAGAGTCACAGGGATGATGGAGGGAGGGGAGCATCTCCCTGCTGAGGAAAGGCTGAGGGAGCTGGGAAAAGAGCCTGAGGGGTGACCCCCATGGATGTTGATCAAGATGTGAAGGGTGGGTGTCAGGAGGATGGAGCCAGGCTCTGCTCAGGGGCACCCAGTGACAGGACAAGGGGCAGTGGGTGTGAGCTGGAGCAGAGGAGGTTCCACATCAGTCTGAGAAGGACCTTCCTCCCAGTGAGGGTGCCAGAGCCCTGGCAGGGGCTGCCCAGGGGGTTGTGGAGTCTCCTTCTCTGGAGCCGTTTCAAACCCACCTGGCCTGTTCCTGTGTGACCAGATCTAGAGGATCCTGCTGTGGCAGGGGGATGGGACTGAGTGACCTTGCGAGGTCCCTTCCCATCCCTAGTGCTCTGTGACTCCCACCATCGCAGAGGCTCTCCAGCCGGCACTGCCCGCTTGCAGCAACAGCTCTGCCAGCTGCTGCACAGTGAACATCTGGCCGGGCTACCCCACGTGTGAACTGAGAGCCTGGGCAATAGAAGCACCCTGACACCCTAAGTCCAAAGGGAGACTCTCGGCGCTCGGCTGGAGGGTCAGAACCTGCACTAGATGTCAGCAGCACCCAGGGCATCCGGCTCCACCGAGAGCTGGTACTTCCCCGACACCCCACAGAAACCCACTCTGAAAGAAGGCTCTTCTGGAACAGACACCAAAACAAACACTGGAGGCTGGTATTTCTGAAGCACCGCACGGAGATGCCCACTGGCCAGGGGTGCTTTGGCTCCGCCGCACAGGGTCTCCCTCCTCGGCACAGACAGGGTCACATCCCCCCAATCCATGGGGACAAAACCTGCTCATCTTTGCTGCTCAAGAAATCACGTGTCTGGGCTTCGACGGGTCTCAGAATCACAGTCATGGTGGCAAAGACACCTGGGACCAGCAAGTCCAACCACCAACCCCACTCTGCAAGGTCACCCCTAAACCAGATCCCCCAACACCACATCTGAGTCAGTTCTAAACTCATCCAGGGATGGGGACTCAACTCCCACCCTGGGCAGCCCAGCCCAGTCCCTGACCACTCTCTCCAGGAAGAATCTCTTCCTGATGGCCAGTCTGACCCTCCCTTGCTGGAGCTGGAAGCCCTTCCCTCTGCTTCTGTTGCTAATGACCTGTGAGAAGAGCCCAGCAGCAACATCTCTGCAGGGTCCTGTCAGAGACCTGTAAAGAGTGATGAGGGCTCCCCTCAGCTTCTTCAAACTAAACAGCCCCAGCTTGTAACTAGACCAACAAAAGGCTAAAACCAGATCAAAACAGATCAGTGACAAGTTCAGTCTGGATTCTGTGGGGTGACAAGGCAGCAGAGCTCTGCCCCCACATTTCGCAGAACATCAGGGACTGGAAGGGACCTTGAGCCCATCCCCTGCCACAGCAGGATCCTCTAGATCCAGGGGCACAGGAACATGACCAGCAGGGTTTGAAACATCTCCAGAGAAGGAGACTCCACAACCCCCTGGGCAGCCCCTGCCAGGGCTCTGGCACCCTCCTTGGGAAGAGGGTCCTTCTCTGCTTCGCTCGGTGACTCGCACACCCAGATGTGGCTTCACACCTTCAGAGCCACAAGCACGTGGAGAAGTGGCCGCAGAGACCCAAGGGCAGAGGGTTAAGTCGCTTCTAGTCGCTCCCCAACGTTTGTGCGACGCATGAACGAAGGGACTGACCTCTCTCGCAGGTTCTTCATCCGGGGCAGCATCTTCCAGCACAGCCTGGTGAACAGAGAGACAGGGAGGGGGAAAGCCTCGTCAGCAGGACCTCGAGACAGGCACTTCCCAGTCAGACCTCAGCCAGCTCGCGCCGGGCAGTCGAGTCGCTCTGAACGTACAGAATTAGTGCCCTTACGGGGGACTGGACGACTTCGCAAGGCCCCGTCCAACCCCCACGTGCTGTCGTTCTGCTCTGTTCTTCACACCCAGCAGAGGCCAATTCACCTTCAGATCCATGAGGACCTGCATCACCCACAACCCATGAGGTTCCAACAGATATTCCCAGGGACCTGGGCAGGCTGCAGAGATGGGGCCAGATGGACCTTCTGAGCTTCAACAAGACCACGGGCAGAGTCCTACACCTGGGCCGGGGTGACCAGCATCATCAGCACTGGCTGCAAGAGGATCCACCTGAGAGCAGTCCTGGGGAGAGGGCCTGGGGGTGCAGGTGGGTGAAAAACTGGCCGTGGGCCACCAGGGTGCAATCACAGCCCAGACGGCCAATCCCAGTCTGGGCTGCACCAAAAGAACCGTGGCCAGCAGAGCTAGAGAGGGGATTCTGCCCCTCTGCTCTGCCCTGGGGAGACCTCACCTGGAGGGTTGTGGCCAGTTCTGGAGGCCCCAGCACAGGAAGGGTGCAGACAGACCAGAGTTTGGCCAGAGGAGGGGCCACTACAACAATCAGGGGATGGAGCATCTCTCATGTGAGGACAGGCTGAGACAGCTGGGGCTGCTCAGCCTGGAGAAGGCTCCAGGGGACCTTCTCTCGACCCTCCAGTACCTGAAGGGGGTGATACGAAGGCAGGGGAAGGTCTTTCCAAGAGGGTTTGTATGGATAGGACAGGGAGCAGCGGGTTCAAGCTGGGAAATGAGAGATTGAGGCTGGATCTTAGAAACAAGGTCTCCACTGTGAGGGTGGTTGATGGCTGGAAGGGGCTGCCTGGGGAGGTGCTGGGGGCCCCATCCCTGGAGTCATTAAGGTCAGGCTTGATGAGGCTCTGAGCAGACTGCCCTGGGTAGAGCTGTCCCTGTGTGGGGAGGTTGGACTGGGTGACCTCAGGAGGTCCCTTCCAGCCTAGAACCTTCTGATTCTACACAGACAACACAAGGACATGCTGGCCCCACTAACATCGCTGATGAACAGCCCAAACCGCACGGGAATGGCGCGAGGAGGAGGAAGGACCAGGTGCAATCATTCGCGAGCGCGCTGGAGAAGCAGAAGAGCTCTTCTTGCTGAGGAGGATGGATTTACACGCAGAGCCAAGCCTTCCACACCATCGGCTGTCGCATAAGGGGTGCTCAGCCCTGATCCACTAAGCTCCGAGCCCGCTGGAGAAGGGACAAGAAGGCGGCACCGAGTTCGCCCACGCAGGCCTTCCCGAGGGTCTAATTCACTGCCTCACCCGTCCAGGCTGAGGGGGATCGATAGCTCTTGCTGCCCACAAGGCAGTCTGGACCCAGCAAGCATCCCGCTCTCCTGCTTCCTTGTCAGCCAGGACTGACGGCCTCCTGAGACAGCAGGTGAGGGGAGCAGAGCTCTGCTCCAAACTCGCTTTGGGCAAGTGCCACACAGAAGGTGCCTGCGATGCACCTGTCCTCATCGAGGATCGATCAGCCACAAACGCTGTCTTCAGTGGCCACAAGTCATTCACCGAGTCACACCCAGGAGCTCCAAACCACCTCCATTCTAGAAGGGGTTTTGGCATTAATGGAGGGTGATCCTGCTCTGGCAGGGGGCTGGGCTGGATGATCTTTCCAGGTCCCTTCCAATCCCTCACCTTCTGGGGTTCTGTGAAGGAAAAGGAGGTCCATGTGCCCAAACCCAGCCCCGTCTCCCTCCCTGCCTGCTCCCTGCGTAAAGCTGCCACCAAAAAGAACAACTTGCAGACAGCCACGAAGACGCCGACTCCCAGATGGATTCACAGCCACGACAGCTCCCCCAGAGCGGCCCCCTCGCTGGGGCTCACGCTGCAGCCAGCTCGACGAGGAGAGAGCGTCTCTGTGGCTTGGAAAGGTGGTCAGACAGCAGCCCACAGGAGACCCAGCTTGTTCCTGTGCACTGCAGCCAGGACTGAGCAAACAGGGAGTCTGCCTGCAGCCGACTTCAGAGGTTCTAAACTACTGGTGTCTGCGATGTGGCGGAGGTGGCAATAACCAGGCAATAAAGGTGCTTCACCCACAAGTGTTTATGCCTGTGGAGTCAGGATCCTCTGCCAGCTGAGTGACATCTCAGCAAGAGGGAGAAAAGAGCATAGTCCAGAACTGTGGAATCTTTAAAGCTGGAAATCCAGAGCTCTGAGGTTCTTTAAAGCAGGGACTTTAAGATCATCTAGTTCCAACCCTGCTGCACAGACAGGGCCACCTTCCCTAGAGCAGGTCACTCAGGGCCCCAGCCAACCTGCCCTTCAGCACTGCCAGGGATGGGGCAGCCACAGCTGCCTGGGGCAGCCTGTTCCAGCATCTCCCCACCCTCACAGCAAAGAATTGGCTCCTCATGGCCAGCCTCAGTCTCCCCTCTTCAAGGCTGGAACCCTTTCCCCTTGTCCTCTCACTACCACCCTGTCAGAAGCCCTCCCCCAGCCCCCTTGTAGCCCCCTTCCTTCAGGAATGGGAAAGATGTTCGAAGGTGCCCTGGGAGCCTCCTGTTCTCCAGGCTGAACAACCCCACCTTGCTCAGCCCGCCCTCAGAGGGAAGCTGCTCTCCTCTGGGCCCCTCCAGGGGCTCTGTGTCCTTCCGATGTTGGGGACTCCAGCGCTGGACCCAGTTACAGTAATTACAGTCACTGTGGTCTCACTTGTGCCGGGTTAATTCACGCAGAGCTTTAGTGTTGCTCACGTTCACGCAGACCTTTAGCTCATGGAGATCTTTTCCACGGGTCAGCAAGTTCCTCCTTGGAGGGGAAGGTTCTGCTCTCCCTACAACCCGGCTCGTTAAGCTCCACTCGCTCAGTGCCCGCCACAGCCCTCCCAGCCGAGGGGCAGGGGCAGTGCCACATAACAAACCCCACATCGCCCACAGGTTCCACCCAGCTGTGACTCTGCCCTGCTCGCAGGAGCATCCTGGGCTGGCCACAACTGGCCCCCGATATCCTGCCCGAACACCTCACTACCTGCACTGCTAACAGCCCCACGAGCACGCAGAGCCCACCTGGCCCAGCGCTGCCTTTCTCAACCCAAGACCACCTTCAGCTGCAGGCGGCGGAAACTCGACAGCGCAAACAGCGACCGCCGACGGGCAGAGCAGCCGGGCAGCTGGCTGCGGCTCCGGCCAAACCCTGTGCTCACGGGCAGCGGCTCTGCCTGTGCTCGAGCTGCAGAGACCCCCAGAAGGCCAGTGATGCTCAGAAGCCACCACAGAAGCGAGGACCAAGGTCCCATCGCTGCTGCGAATCGGAGACCACCCCGCAGGTTTAAGCGGGAGCTATGCGGGTTCCCACCCGCTTTCCGCGCCCCTGCCCTCGCAGCCCCTCCAAACCCCGGCTTCCCCGAGCCGCAGCAGGTTCCCCACCGGGAAGGGGGACGATGCGGGGCAGCGCCGCAGCCCCACCCACGGGCTCCGCGCAGCCCCGCGCCGCTCACCTCCGCCTCCATGGGCTCCACCTCGATCCCCTTCCATAGCTCCAGCAGGTGCGCGATCGGCATGGCCGAGGTGCGGGAGGGCACGGGGAGACTCTCGGCAGGGCAGCGGGACCCGCTCGGGCTGGCAAAATGGCTCCTGCCGGCTCCGGGAGCCGCAGGCGCGGAGGCAGCGCAGCGCGGCCGCTCCGCAGCCCCTCGGCAGAGCCTCGGCTGCTGGCAGCGCCAACGGGGCTGCTGGGGCCGCTGGCAGCGCGAACGGGGCTGCAGCGGGCTGCTATGGCAACCCCGGAGGGTGCCCGCGGGCGGGGAAGAGGGGGGCACGGCTGGGGAAAAGGGCTCCGATCAATCCGGCAACGATCCCCCGCTTCCGCCCATAACCCGAGAGGGAGGGCAGCTGCCAGGAGATGACGGCAAGTTGACCGAGCCAGACAGTCCAGTCCGGAAGCCCTTATCGCCTGCGCGGTCTCTCTACTACGAAGCTGTAGTAAAGCCCGTCCATTCAGGTGCCAGCCCTTCAGCTCACAGCCTGCGGCAACCTGACTACCGCAGACAACACGATGCCCTGGATGCCCAGCTGCAGACACCATGGCTGGGAGTCATGGAAACCTTCAGGCTGGAACAGACCCCTGGGATCAGTGAGTCCAACCATCAGCCCAACTCTACAAGGTCACCCCTAAACCAGATCCCCCCCAACACCACATCTGAGCAACTTTTAAACTCATCCAGGGATGGGGACTTAGCCCCTACCCCGGGCAGCCCATCCCAGTCCCTGACCACTCTCTCCAGGAAGAATCTCTTCCTGATGGCCAGTCTGACCCTCCCCTATTGGAGCTTGAAGCCCTTCCCTCTGCTTCTGTGAGAATTCTCCAGACATGGGTTTGGACTCCCTTCACATGGGGCTACGAGACACATTGGCTTGTTCAGGCAATAGTTACCATGGGCTGAAAGGCACCGCCCCCCCAGTACTGGAGGGGAGCCCTCCTCAGTGCCCAGTCCAGAGGCAGAATGACATCCTGGGCCCTGCTGGCCACACCAGTGCTGATCCAAGCCAGGATGCCCCTGGCCTTTTGTGCCAGCCACTGCTCTTCCAAACAGCCATTCCAGAGCAAGCAGTCAAAGAGCCTTTTCTCCTGCCCCGCACTCAGACACCCTTTCTGTGAACAACAAAACCCTTTCTGACACTTCACAAGCAACATTCAAGCGCCAGCTCTTCCTCCAGCACTATCTCTGCTCTCCCAAGCTGTAACTCAAATAAGTCACGTAGATGCCGAGCGGGGTTAGGAGTCCGGGTCACTAGCCACAGCAATAAGAGCACCAGACTTCAGCCAGGGCCACAGTCAGAGCCACGCAGTCAGACACTGCTCCAAGAACCCAGCCTTGTGCCCCTTGCAGCAGGGCACAAACCCTTCCCCGACATCTCTGCCCACACCGAATGAGCAGCTTCGAAGGGACGTTCTGCAGCTCCACCTGCTTTGCGCCCCGAGCGGCGCAGTGGGAGGGCTGTCAGTCACAGGCAGGTACCTGGGCGCCCAAGCTGCACTTACCTGGCTGCTCCACGCTCCCACCCTGTTCTGCCCCTGCGAGACGCGACACACAGCCCTGCAGTGCCAACGGCTCTGAGGCCAGAGCCACAAACTCTGCAGCCACAGGATCACAGAGCATGAGGGACTGGAAGGATCATCCCATCCCACTCCCCTGCCACAGCGGGATCCCCTAGACGCAGTCACACAGGAACGTGGCCAGGAGGGTTAATCCAGCCCGTGTTGGGTGGAAACTGCAGCGGATGAATAAGGGCCAAACACCACAACTACTCCAAGTAGAGCAGTTTCAAACCCACCCAGGAGCCAGGCATCGCTCTGTGCAAGAGCCCTCTGTTGCCCATGGATTTTTGGGTTGATTCCAGAGTAAACCAGAAGCTCCTCTGATGGGAAGCTAGTAAGCAAACACAATCCCACACACTACTACTTCTCCCCGAGAGCAGATGTTGAAGGCTTTAAGCTCCTCACTAAAACAAGATGACTGCACTTGAGCAGAAACAGGCTGTGTTCAGAGCCTCAGCACTAACTGCTTTGAGTACTTGAATGCTCCCCATCCAAGGGAAGATGCGCAGAACACCACCCACACATCGCTGCAGCAACAAGACAAGAGGTGCTCCTGGTGCATCTAAAGCACTGCTGTTCAGTTGCTGTGCGCACGCCTTGAAGCAGGGAAAGTACTGACAGGTGAAACAAGGCAGCATCAGAGCACTGCCCTTCCAGTCCCGACAGGCTGGGATGGAGCAGCCCCCACAGCTCACCCAGTCCAAATGGGTTGGGACGGAGCAGCCCCCACAGCTCACCCAGTCCAAATGGGTTGGGATAGAGCAGCCCCCACAGCTCACCCAGTCCAAATGGGTTGGGATGGAGCAGCCCCCAGAGCTCTCCCCAGATCAGAACCCCGTCCAGCCCGGCCTTAACCTCTCCCAGGGACGGGGCAGCCCACACGGGACACAGCCCTTCCCCACCGGCACTGCCCACCCGCAGAGAGCCCCCGGCTGCAGCACAGCGACTCCTTCCCACAGAGCTGCTGCGGGCGAAGCCAACCCTTCCCCCGGCAGCACCCCCGAGCACAACCAGGTGCCTAACCCCGAGCACCCACCTGCCAGCACGACACGGACACCCAAGGCTCCAACACGGGTGCCCGCGCACCCCGAGCCCCCTCCTCACCACACGGCAGCAGATGCCCCCCCAGAAGCAGCACCCAGCTCGCGCAGGAGAGGTTTCCCACCCCACTGGCCACTCGCCAGGACCAATAAACCCCAGAGCGGCGACTCCGAGCTTCCTACCTCTCGGCTGTCTTCTCCCTCCGTCTGCGAAGCAGCCGGGACCCGGGGCTGCTCGAAGCCACTTGCCCCCATCGGGAGGGCCAGGCTGAGCAGCCCGGCGGCTCCCGGGGGCCGCGCTGGTGGCGCCGCCCGACATCCCCGGGACGAGAGATGCTGCTCACACGGGACGCTGGGCGACTGGGTCCAGGGGGTCCCGCTGCGGCAGGGGGACCGGCCCGGGTGGCCTCTGCAGGTCCCTTCCCAGCCCTAGTGCTGCTCCGCACACGCAGCCAACAGCGGCTGGAGCAGAGCGCCCCGGAGGAGCTGCCCGAGCCCCGGCTGCGCTGCCTGAAGGCTCCTCATTTGTGTGACAAGGGCCACCTGCGGGGGGGCCGCGCGGACCAGAGGCACCTGGAGCTGGGCGCTGGGTGCTGGGGTGACTGGGAGCACCTGGGGGATGGAGCTTTCTAGAAACAAGGGGCCCGGGAAGGCTGCAGCAGCTGTTTCCCTGCTGCAGCAGCAGTTGCCCGACCTCTGACAGCCTCACTTGCTGCGGGACAGACTCGTCCTGCCCCTGAACAAGGGCAGAGAGCGTTTGCAGGGCAATGGACAGGGTACAGACACCCCCTAGTTCCCAGTCTGTCCAGTGGGAGGGCCAGTCAGGCACTCACTGGCTGCTGCTTTGAGTCAGAGGAGGGTTGAATTCTAGGGGGGTTTGGCTGCCAACGGTAATTCCTGAGAGAAAGAGACTCCAGTAGAATAAATCCCAGTAGTAAAACGGCCTGATGCTCTGAGTCACTCATCTCACAGAACCACAGAACATGAGGGATTGGAAGGGACCTTGAATTATCATCCAGTCCAATCCCCCTGCCACAGCAGGATCCCCTAGATCCAGTCACACAGGAACAGTCCTGGTGGGGGTGAAATGGCTCCAGAGAAGGAGACTCCACAACTCCTTGGGCAGGCCCTGCCAGGGCTCTGGCACCCTGACTGGGAAGAAGGTCCTTCTCACACTGATGGGGAACCTCCTCTGCTCCAGCTCACACCCGCTGCCCCCTGTCCTGTCACTGGGTGCCCCTGAGCAGAGCCAGGCTCCATCCTCCTGTCACCCACCCTTCACATATTGATCAACACTCATGGGGTCCCCCCTCAGGCTCCTTCTTTCCCAGCTCCAGAGCCCCAGCCCCCTCAGCCTCTCCTCAGCAGGGAGATGCTCCCCTCCCTCCATCATCCCTGTGGCTCTGCATTGGGATCTCTCCAGCAGCTCTGTGTCCTTCTGGAGCTGAGGGGCCCAGCACTGGACACAGGATTCCAGATGTCGTCTCAGCAGGGCAGAGCAGAGGAGGAGGAGAACCTCAGCTGAGGTCTGCTTCAGTGAGTTTCAGCGGGAAGCCAGATGGAAAAGCAGCCTCAGCCTGTGTTCTGTGGTTCTGTGACAGCTTTCCAACACTTGTCTGGGCAGCATGGGAAAGCCCAGGCAGAGTCCCCACTGAATTTCTCCTAATTTCTGCTGTACCAGGCAACACCCTTCATGTTCTCCCAACAACCTATCACTCCTGAGCACCAGGGCAGGGCCACCCAGGAATCCTAAGCAGTGCCCCTTGGAAATCTGCTCTTCAGGGCTTAGGGGGCCAGGAGTGCTGGTGAAGGCCACAAGCAGAACACAACAGGATAGCACAGCATTGTCCTTGTTCTAGATGTCTGGGTCCTCCAGCAATCATCTAGTCCAAGGGCCTGATTTCCTCAGGGCTGACCCAGAGTTAAAGCACTTTATGAAGGGCGCTGTCCAAAGGCCTTTCTGCAGCACTACCAGGCACGGGGCGTCAACGAGCTCTTTAGGAAGCCTGTCCCTGGTGTCTGACCACGCTCTCAGTGAAGAAAAGCTGCTGCTCCTCGGAGTAAGGAAACTTTTGAAGAGCATTTGAAGAAACTGGAGCCCTGGAGGTGCCTTCCAACCCCTAACGATCTGTGTGTCTGTGCCTGTGACACAGGCAGGGCTCTGCAACACTCCTAAGACCAGACTGCTTTCCAAGCCACAGTGTGTCAGGGTTTCCTTTTACTTGGTGCTTCCAGAGTTTCTCAGACTCTAAGCGGTTTCATTTAGGATCTTGAACCTGTGAAGGGTAATAGGTTGGGAGAGTATCGCTGCAAACAGACAGCTCCTCAGTTCCAAGCCTCCAGTCAGCCTGCAGGAGGTCCGATTCACCCTTCATCGCAGTGCAGTTCCTCAGCTGCAGCTCTTTGGTGAAGCAGAACTCAATCTGACCAATAGTCTGTGCTTTTTCACCCTGGAAAAGAGAGAGATGAGTCAAAAAATGAGAAAGAAAATTGATTCTCCAGACATGGTGCCCAGGGGCCTTGTGGAGTCTCCTTCTCTGGGGATGTCTCAAACCCTCCTGGCCGTGTTCCTGTGCGACTGGATCAGGGGGATCCTGCTGTGTCAGGGGGACTGGACTGGATGACCTTTTGAGGTCCCTTCCAACCCCTCATGTTCTGTGATTCTGTTGTTTTGTTGGTTGGGGGTTTAGGGTTTTGTTGCTTGGCTGTAAGAACTCAGCAAGGCTGCAATAGGTTTACTCATCAAAGTGTCCCCCAGGCGCACTTCGGGCAGGCGTCACCAAAGCTGAAGCTGTGGAAAGGATGCGCCCGTGGGACTTTTACCTCCTCTGGAGCAAGGCATTGTATCTTCGGTGTCACGCCGTAGAACCTTGTCAGAGCTTCCTTTATGGCTGTCATCTGAAAAATTACAAAGCTTATGCAAATGATGAAGCAATTAGCCCATCTTCCAACAGCCCCCACACTTGTAAAGCTCACGCATACGCTTAACCAGTTACACAATCCTGAGGGAACCGGGGCTGCTCAGCCTGGAGAAGGCTCCAAGGGGGCCTTACAGCAGCATTTCAGCACTTGAAGGGGCTACAGAAAAGCTGCAGAGGGGTTTTTTAGGAGGGACTCTCGTGATAGGACAAGGGGGATGGGTTCAAGCTAAGAGAGGGAAGATGCAGACTGGATCATAGGAGAGTGGGAAGACACTGGAACAGGCTGCCCAGGGAGGCTGTGGCTGCTCTGTCCCTGGAGGTGTCCAAGGCCGGGCTGGATGGGGCTCTGGGCAACCAGGTCTGGTAAGAGGTGGCCCTGCGCATGGCAGTGGGGTTGAGACTGGATGGTCTCCAAATTCCTTTCCAGCCTAAACAAGTCTGTGATTAAAAAGATCATTTATTCTTCAGCAGTTACTTGCCTTCTGCTGCAAACAAAAGCTGCCTCTTACCTGGTAATACGAGCTGCCTGGCTTTATTCCAGCTTTCAGGAGACAACTGAAACAGAGAGAAAACATTTTGCCATGACGCCCTGTAAGCAAACACAACTTCACAGACAGCAGGTAAACAGGTAACCTCAGTGAGCACTTGGTGACCGTGTCCAGAGGGGAGCAGCTCCAATGAGCAGAAGGCTACAGCAGCTCCTCTCTGAGGACAGGCTGAGCAAGTTGGGATTGTTCAGCCTGGGGAAGAGGAGGCTGCCAGGCGACCTTCCAGCAGCTCCCCAATCTCTAAAGGAAGTGGGTTACAAGAGAGATGGGGGAGGGCTTTTGACAGGGTGGTAGAGAGAGGACAAGGGGAGAGGGTCCCAGCCTTGAAAAAAGGAGACTGAGATTGGACACAAGGAACCAATTCTTTGCTGTGAGGGTGGGGAGATGCTGGAACAGGCTGCCCCAGGCAGCTGTGGCTGCCCCATCCCTGGCAGTGCTGAAGGGCAGGTTGGCTGGGGCCCTGAGTGACCTGCTCTAGGGAAGTTGTCCCTGCTTGTGCAGTGGGGTTGGAACTAGATGATCTTTGAGGACCCTTCCAACCTGCCCATTCTATGATTCCACAAATAACCCCAGCCACGCTTCTCAGAGCAGACAACCCTTCTTGTAGATTCCAGTGCTATGTTGATGTCAATACATCAGATTGTTTGACTTTTTTTTAAGGTTTGATTTTTTTAAGGTTAGAACCTTTCAGGAAGTGTTGAAATACGACGCAGAGCACCGAGTTCATTCATTACCTGTTAAGATCAAGGTGCTGGTAGAGCTCCAAGGCTTTACTGAAGTATTTCTTCTGAGAATTAAGGATCGGGAGCGTGGCTGCACAAGTACCGTGTTTCTCCCACTCATGTTTCCTACAGGAGGACAGAGAAACTTTAGCTTTGGGGAACGCTATTTGCAGATGTTTGTGCTGCACAAGCCAGTCCATGTAGCTAACTCCAGTATCTGAGAGACTCAGTGTGTGAAATAGAACCCTGCACTCAAAAAACTAGCAAACCTATGACAGGACAAGGGGCACTGGGTGTGAGCTGGAACAGAGGAGGTTCCACATCAATCTGAGAAGGACCTTCTTCCTAGTGAGACCATGTCTTTGGACAGTTACAAGTTTAGGTTGCTGTAAGTGGAAGAGGTTAAAGACCCTGAGGAGTAGAGCAGGGAGACTGAAGGAAAGGCACATTCCCTTCAAAGCAGCTTCCCTAAAGACACAGGTGGCTTCAAATGCTACAGCCCCTAGCCATGCACTCTGTCACCCATTTGAGGGGAATCCAGAGGAACAAACCCTGGCTGATGCAACTCAAAGCTCAGCAACTTAACTTGAACAGCCACTGACTTCAGTTTGAAAGGAAGCCTGGGCAAACTCAAACACCACCTACACTGCTCTTGGTTCCACTGTCTGACTAGTCAGAAGACAGAAATGCAGAGAAGAAGGAAGCAGTACGGCTGCCAGGGGAGACCAAAATCCCCTCCCTCCTCATGAGCCAAGCAGGTTGATCTCTAAATAGATTCCCAGAATGATTTTAGTCTGCCAGGAAAGTAAGTAAAAAGAGAGAGGTGGCCAGGATGACCCAACGCATCCTACTCTTCCCTTTTGCCTGAGAAAGCTCAAAAGAAAAGGTCTGTCAAGGTCAGCAACACAGTGAAGCCAGCAAGGGAAAGATCATAGGATCATAGGATGTTAGGGGTTGGAAGGGACCCAAGATGCCTGGAAGCTGCTCTTGCAGGTAGCTGTGACATCTCAGGAGAGCTCCTGCTCCTGGGACTTAATGTGTCAACAGCAGCTGCTTCTCCTCCCCGAGGGCAAAGGGAGGAAAGTCTCTCTGTTCACTAAGTTTCACTTCTTCAAAACCTCTGGACAGCCCTCTCCTCAAGAGCTGCATTTTGCAGGTTCTCTGAGAACAGATTTATTCAGTAAATAAGACGCACTGTTGTCAGCGGCCTCCTGGACAAGCAGCCCTCGTGCACAACACCCGCAGAGCCGCTCACTGGGGCAGCTTTCTCACACCAAATTCCTGTCAAGGGCCTCTGCAGGTGTCTTCGTACTCACCAGAACTGGGTGCGGTTCTGTGACGAGTGAAGTACGTCGGGCCAGTCACGCCTCATGGCTGGCAACAGGTCCTGAAGAGATCACAGGCGGTAAACGCGCCTGCAGCGCCGCAAAGCTCTTCTTACAGCACCTCTACACGTGAGCACACTTTGCAGACCTGAAACCCTATTGCCTCAGCCCCACCTGAAACACTTACACACAGAAAAACTGCTTCCCCCAACCTCCATTGTGGGAGGTAATGGGCAGGTGCCACTGTCTGAGTGCCTGACTCTACTAATACTGACACTGCCCCAACGAAAGATTTTCTTTCTGCTGGCCCTGCAGTTGTTCCATCAGGTCAGAGAAGGGCAACAAGGCTGGGGAGAGGCTGGAGAACAGGCCCTGTGGAGGGCAGCTGAGGGAACTGGGCTTATTCAGCCTAGAGAAGAGGAGGCTGAGAGGAGACCTTCTTGCTCTCTACAGCTCCCTTAAAAGAGGTTGTAGCTAGGCTGCTGTTGGTCTCTTCTCTCAAATTCCTAACAATAGGATGAGGGGAAATGGCCTCAAGTTGCATCAGGGGAGGTTTACAATGGATCTTAGAAAGACATCCTTTGCTGCGAGAGGAACAGGCTGCCCAGGGAGGTGCTGAAGTCCCCATCCCTGGAGGGGTTTGAGAACTGAGTAGCTCAAGCACTTGAGGCCACGGTCTAGGGCTTGGGGAGCTGTTGGGATGAGGGCTGGACTTGATGGTCCTGGAGGTCCTTTCCAGCAAGGATGATTTTAGGATTCTATGACTTCAAGCAGTACCAGAAGCACCCTGTGAATCTGCGGAGCCCTCAGAAGAACATACAGTGAGAGACACAACATAAGGGACAGATTTCACACGTGGGTTGTGCAGCAGTCACTGCAGTCAGCTTTGCTTGGTCCAGTTGGCTTTTGTTGGGAATACATACCTTTATCTCAGTGACGTCGAAATGCCAGGTCCTGTTGCACTCCTCACCATTGTCAGGCCTGGGAAACAAGAACAGAAGTGAGAAGACATCTCCTAAAGCACTGGTGGTAACGAACAGGGTTTTATTCTGTATCATTACCCTGAATTCCACACATGCAATATTATAATCTGCTGGAGAGCATCTCCGTGGAGAGGGACCTTGGAGTCCTGGTGGACAACAAGTTCTCCTTGGAATAGCACTGTGCGCTTGTGGCCAAGGCGGCCAGTGGGATCCTGGGATCCATCAAGAAGAATGTGTCCAGCAGATCAAGGGAGGGTCTTCTCCCTCTCTACTCTGCCTTAGTGAGGCCACACCTGGAACACTGTGAACAGTTCTGGGCTCACTGGTTCAAGAGTGAGAGAGAACTGAAGGAGAGAGTCCAGCGGAGGGAGGGCCACGAGGATGATTAGGAGATGGGAGCACCTGCCTGATGAGGAAACGCTGAGGGAGCTGGGGCTCTGGAGCTGGGAAAAAACGAGACTGAGGGGTGACCCCATGGATGTTGGTCAATATGTGAAGGGTGGGTGTCAGGAGGATGGAGCCAGGCTCTGCTCAGGGGCACCCAGTGACAGGACAAGGGGCAGTGGGTGTGAGCTGGAGCAGAGGAGGTTCCACATCAGTGTGAGAAGGACCTTCTGCATGGTGAGGGTGCCAGAGCCCTGGCAGGGGCTGCCCAGGGGGTTGTGGTTCTCTGGAGACATTTCAAACCCAACTGGCCGTGTTCCTGTGTGGCTGGGTCTAGGGGATCCTGCTGTGGCAGGGGGATGGGACTGGATGATCTTTGGAGGTCCCTTCCAGTCCCTCACGTACTGTGATTCTGTGATAAGCAGTCATGAGACAGTAACCAACTGCAGGTATTCAGGGAGGTGTATAACCCCAAACCAGAAGGGAAACTCTACCTCTTTCCTGTTTGCAAGTATTGCTGATCTTGTAAGGAGATGTATAAATTAAATGCTCACGTGGCAAGAGAATTTCAGCAGGGCAGCAACAATGAGACACTGAAGTGTGTTTCAGTTTTATATCCTATCATTGCGGTCTGATTTCTAACAACACAAAGGATGCTTTTTTAAGGAATTGTAAAAACAGACAAGCATTGAGTTGTTTAGGTTTGAAAAGGCCTTCAGGATCATCTAGCCCAACCATTAACCCATCTGCCCCAAGCCCACTGCTAAACCCTGTCCCCGAGTTCCAAATCTCCACGACTGTGAAACACAGCCAGGGACAATGACTCAACCCTCTTCCCGGGCAGCCTGCAAGGGCCGAGGCCCTTTCCAGGGAGAAGTGTTTCCTCAGGGCCAACCTCAAATTCCTCTAGTGCATTAAGCCCTCAAAAATAAACAACTCAAACCCAAAAGACCCCCCACTAAACATCCTGCTACCGAACTTGACTCTTCCCTCTAGGCTGAAATAAAGCACCTGCTGACCATACCACAGGCCATGGATTGTCCAGTACTCTGGAGGGTCCTGGCAGTCATTCGCACCCATCTGCGGGAAAGCAAAGCACAGAGCATTTGTTATATGTGGATAATGGTTCAGAGGGAAAGACAAAAGCTTGTTCACTGGTGTTTCAAAGCTTTACTGAGACATGAGAACTTCTGCTTCCCCAAAACAGGATCTGGTGAAACACAGTTACACTGTTGTGGATTGTGTCACTAGAAGAGACAACTGACGCTGAAGTTCTGAAGCAGATACAGCCACCAACAGGTAGCATCATAGAAGCATCCTGGCTGGAAAGGTCCTCCAGGATCAGCAAGTCCAGCCCTCAGCCCAACAGCTCCCCAACCCCTACACCACGGCCTCATGTGCTCTAGCTACTCAGTTTTTAAACCCCTCCAGGGATGGGGACTCCCCCGCCTTCCCTGGGCAGCCTGTTCCAGTGCCCAACCACTCTCTCAGGAAAGAACTTCTTCCTCACATCCAATCTAAATCTCCCCTGATGCAACTTGAGGCCATTTCCTCTCATCCTATAAGTAGGACTGTGAGAGAAGAGACCAGCAGCAGCCTCACTACAACCTCTTTTGAGGGAGCTGTAGAGAGCAAAGTCTCCCCTCTCAGCCTCCTCTTCTCTAGGCTGAATAAGCCCAGTTCCCTCAGCGGCCCTCCACAGGGCCTGTTCTCCAGCTCTGTCCCCAGCCTTGCTGCCCTTGTCTGGCCCTGCTCCTGCCCCTCAATGTCCTTCTGATCCTGTGGTGCCTAAAACTGGACCCAGCACTCAAGGTGGGGTCTTACAAGTGCAGAGTCCAGGGACACCATCACCTCCCTCCTCCAGCTGGTTACCCTGCTCCTGATCCAGGCTAGGATGGCGTTGGCCTGCTTGATCACCTGAGCACCCTGCTGGCTCCTGTTCAACCCAAACAGGCAGTGGAAAGAGAAAACAAAGGACAGGCTCTGAAATCACACACAGAATCAGAGAACACTAGAGACTGGAAGAGACCTCGAGAGATCATCCACAGCAGGATCCCCACGTAGCCTGACTCACATTAAATGAGTTGAACTGAGTCTGCATTTCTCACGTTCCAGGTGCCAGCTCACTGGCAGCCTCCAGTCAGAACTCCTGATCAAGCAGGAGAGAGCCAGCACATTAATTACTGTTTAGAGCAGGGCCCATGCTCCTGAACCAAACAAAACCTCCATGTTCACACACCCCCCATTACCACGACAGCACTTTCCCTGATGATTCTGCTGAGTAATTACAGCTGTTTCAAGTACACGCTTCTTTTTGTGATTGAGTAACAACCTCCTTAGACCTTCCTTCCCCATAATAACAGCTTTGCTTTCCAGTGCTGCATCCTGCCTTAATAATGGCACATGATGCCAGAGCATGAGCAGAGAGAGGTCTGTGTCCTCACTGACTGCCTTCCACATGCCACAGGCCAGCAGCAGCAAACCTGCAAGCTGATTAGGACCCTCTTGTTCTGCACCCATTTCCTTCCTCCCCTCTCTTGCCACCAATAATAGAAGCAATGAAACCCAGCATCACAAGCTTTGGCAAGCTGAAAGAGCACTGCTTCTAGCCCCACGCAAAGCACACTGATAGCCAGCAGCTAACACATCACCCCTGACAAACAACCTGACAGCCAACCAGCCTGCTCAGCTGAGGGGCCGTGACAGCAACAGAGAGTGCTCGCTGCTCCTTGTCCAACCTTTAACCATAGCTCTCACACACACTGAGGGGAAGCTGAGAGCATGTTAAACTTGCAATCATAGAATCACTTAGGTTGGAAAAGACCCATGGGATCATCAAGACTGGGCTCTTCTCAGTGGTGCCCAGCAACAGCACAAGGGCCAATGGACATGAATGGGAACAGAGGGAGTTTGATTTGAACAAGAGGAAAACCTTTTTCATGGTGCAGGTGACAGAGCCCTGGCACAGGCTGCCCAGAGAGGTTATGGAATCTCTCACTCTGCACATATTCAAAACCATCCTGGGTGTGTTCCTGTCGGATCTGCTCTGGGAGAACCTGCTCTGGCAGGGGGGGTTGAACTAGATGATCTCCAGAGGTCCCTTCCAACCTCTGTGATTCCATGTAGTAGAAAACACCCGTGCTTTTGACAGCTGGCTTCGTCTTTGGTTCTTGTCCCTCAAACACAGAAATGCTCAGACACAGCTGCCACAACAGCTCTCCAGCTCACTGTTTCCTGACTGAATCCCTAGCATGGCTTCTTAAAATGCTGAAGGCAAAACTGCAAAGCTAAGCCCTGCTGTGCAGCAGACAGCTCCAGTACTAAGGTGCTGTCTTAGTCAGACCAGACAGGCAAGTCTCCTTACAACGTCTGGGGAACACCTAGAATTAAGTTCACCACTAAGAAGCCACCACAAGCAATTCAGGCCTAGTGCACAGTACGTCCTACACTGACTATCTGTGAGGCACACAGTCCTGTCTTGTTTACTGCTACTCAGGAGAGCAGGGGACACAGCAAAACTTGCACAGGGTGAGCAGACGCCTTTACAAAGACAGAAGGGCACAACCAAGACTGAATGTTTGATGGGCTTTGTCCTTTGTTCTCAAATATTGATCATGTTGAGCTGCTTTGGTCAGGATGAAAGAGAATAAACCACATAGTCTCACCTTACAGACAGTCACCGGCCAGTGATGAGCAAGAATCAGCTTTTTCCAGGGATGAGGGTAGCGGTCACTGGAGAAAGGCAGACAAATCTATTTTTCCACAAGCAATTTTAAAACAGCAACACCTACAGCCAGTAGCATTGTGTCTACTTGTAAACACTTGATTTTAGCTTCTATAACAGTATTTGAGAACTCCAAACCCAGCAGGACTGAACTAACAACCCACAGAGACTCACTCGACTTAGAAATGTGCCATCAGAATCATAGAAGCTCAACGCACACAGAAACACTGCACCAGCCATGTTCCTGTGCAACTGGATCTGGGGGATCCTGCTGTGGCAGGAGGACTGGACTGGATGATCTTTTGAGGTCCCTTCCAATCCCTAAAGAATGTTCTGTGAGTCTGCAGTTCTATGAAGTCAAAGTTTTCTACCCTGCACCTAAGGAAGAGCTGTCCATGATCCCTTCTGGAAGCATCCCTTACCTTTGACTGAATTTATCTGAAGCACACCAGCAACATAACGCCATGGAAAACCAGCCCAGAATCCAGCCGTGCAGCTTTGCAGGCTTCATTTTGTTAATCCAGTTGCTGTGAAAAGGTGTCGAAAGAAGAAATCAGTTACCTTTCCAATGCACTAAACAGCAGATAACGCCAGCTCTAGGCTAGACTCACAGGCACAGGGGTAAAACGAGGAGCTCTCTCAGTGCTGTGCCCCATTCCCCTGCCTGCATGCAAACTAATGGCATCACACTCGAGATCAGTTTCCTTTCAGCGCCCACAGAGCTACCTGCCAACAGAGATACATAAGTCTCCTGTGCAACCACGGTTTGTGTAATGAGAGACACTACTTGTGGTCAGCACAAATGGCCCAGGGGATTCACTACAGAAACTCTGAACATTCCATAGGCACGCTGGATGGAGCCAGGCCTTAGAAACTCACGGGAAGTGAAGCCTGATGTGCGGGGATAAAATTCTTTCTAAATGCCAGTCAGCTACTAAACGGAAGTTAAAAAAATTGCTGCTAAAGCCTGGTTAGAATAATGGAATTACTGGATGGTGGGGGTTGGAGGGGACCACTGGAGATCATCCTGCCCAACCCCCCTGCCAACAGCAGCTTCTCTCCTCTTTTCATAAACCTGAGCCAGTTCATTAATGTTGATCAATATGTCAGAAGGATGGAGCCAGGCTCTGCTCAGGGCGACACAGTGAAAGGACAAGGGGCACCGGGTGTGACTCAAACCCCACCCTGGGCAGCTCATTCCAGGGCCTGACCACTCTCTCCGGGACGAATTTCTTCCTGATGGCCAGTCTAACTCTCCCCTGTTGGAGCACGAAGCTCTGCTTCTATCGCCAATTGCCTGTGAGAAGAGCCCAGCACCAACACCTCTACAGTGCCCTTCCAGATAGCTGCAGAGAGCGATGAGGCCTCGTCTTTCTTCCTCAAATTAAACAGCCCCAACTCTCTCCATCTCTCCTCATCAGATTGATTCTCCAGGCTCTTCCCCAGCTTCGTTGCCCTCCTCTGCACTCACTGCAGCCCCTCCATGTCTCCCTTGCACCGAGGTGCCCACGGCTGTGGTGTCATCTCAAACAATGAAGCACACGCTACCTCTGCACAAGGCCTTAGGTAGCCAAGTCCCACAGATGCCCGCATTAAGCACTAACTAAATGAGCTCCTGCGGCTCCTCAGCTTTACCCCCACAGCCCACTCCCCACCAGCCCCAAGCCCAAGGGCTGGCCCAGGGAAGCACAAAAAGCACTTTAAGGGTTTTTCAGTGGCAGTGCTCACATTCTCTGGCACTGCAGGCTTTTCAGCAGAACCTGCTCAGAGCTCTGGTCACAGTTCAGAGCAGAACTTGCTCAGGGTTAGCCCGCAGGATTGGGTGCTGCACTCGGCCTTGGCCCTTCCACTGGCTTCCAGGGCAGTCTTGGGTGAGGCCACCCCTTACTTCCGCAGCTGCTCCAGCTTCCTGACACCGAAGGGCACTGCTGCACATAAACAGCCATCACGGGCGCTACAAAGATGTCTGACAGCCTGGAAACAGTGGAGTAGAGCAGACAAACCTCCAGAGACTGCCCAGAGCGCAGGCAGGTGCACAAAGCGGAACTGAGGGCAGCCTCTCCCCCCAACCCAGGAAGCGCAGCCCTGGCCCTGGCTGGGCCGCTGACGCCGAGGAGTGAATCCCGACACGATCTGGGCCCCTACCAGTCCCGCAAATCCCACACAAGGTCCTGCAGGCCGGTAAGTCCGCCGGCTCCCTCCAAGGCCGAGCGCTCCCTGTCCCCGCCGTGGCTACTGCCCCTCTTCAGCCCCGGACCGGCCCAACCCCGGCAGCCCCGCCGGGAGGAGGGAGCGGGCGGGACTGGCGCAGAGAGAGGCGGGACTGCGGCGGGGAAGAGCCGAAACTGCCCCGGTCCCCGCCTCCCGGCGCCCGCTCGGGGCTCCGCACCGGCCCAGACTGTGTTAAGTGGCCTTTGCAAGTGGAAGAGTACTCACACACCCACGGAATCACAGGCTGCTGGGCGTTAGAAGGGACCTCTGGAGGTCATCTAGTCCAACCCCCTTGCCAGAGGAGGCTGTCCCTGAGCAGATGGCAGAAACAGGTCTGGTGGGGTTTGAATGTCTCCGGACGAGACCCCACAACTCCTCTGTGCAGCCTGTTCCAGGGCTCTGTCACCCTCACCAGGAAACAGTTTGTCCTTATGTTCAAACAGAACATCCCATGTCCCAGTTTGTGCCCATAGTCCCCTGTCCTATTGCTGGGCACCACCAAGAAGAGCCTGTTCCCATCATGACATTCTCCCTTTAGGTACTTATTGAGTGTTGACAAGATGTTCCCTCAATCTCCTCTCCAAGGCTGAACATCTCCAGCTCTCTCAGTCTCTCTTCATAAGGAAGAAGCTTCAACCCACTGACATGGTAGTGGCTCTGCTCTGGACTTTCCAGTATCTCCCTGTCCCTATTGCCTGTAGCAAGGCCAGCAAGGGGAACTGAGGATGCTGACACATCATCTGTGCTGGACTTCTCCAAATGAATGGGGGAAGTTTGAAATGGTGGTGCTGATATTTGGAAACAACTGAAAGTTTCTGAGGAAGGAACCTGAAGGGCTGAGTCTCCCAGCCCTGATTCGGTTCATGTTTTCTCAGTGTTGTGAAATCACAGCACAGATCCCAGCCTCCACTTTGCTGCTGCTAAGGGAGAGGATGAGCTCCTCTCTTTGCCCACCTTATAATCATAGAATAGCCAGGTTGGAAGGGACCTCAATGATCATCCAGTTCCAAAACCCCTGCACAGGCAGCGACACCTTCACTAGAGCATGTCACTCAGGGCCCCAGCCAACCTGGCCTTCAGTGAAGAAACTCTCCCTAACATCCAGCCTAGATCTCCCCTGATGCAGCACACTGCTATTTCCTCTAGTTCTAACTCTTGCAACCAGGGAGCAGAGGCTGTTCTCCTACTTGCTCCAACCTCCTGTCAGGTAGTTGTAGAGAGCAAGGTGTCCCCTCAGCCTCCTTTTCTCCAGGCTAAGCAACCTGCTCCTCACAGGACTTGTGCTCCAGATCCTTAACCCACTTCATTGCCCTTCTCTGGACCCGCTCCAGCATCTCAAAGTGCTTCTCGTAGTGAGGGGCCCAGACCTGAACACAATATTCAAGGTGTGGCCTCCCCAGCGCCCTTTGGGACTCCCAGAGGCCATCCAGTCCAATCCCCCGCAGCGTGCCGGGACATCCTCAGCAGATCAGGCTGCCCAGAGATTTGTCCAGCATCCCCTTGAATATCTCCAGGGATGGAGTCTCAACTACTTATCTGGGCAACTTGTTCCAGTGTTCAACCCTCCTTCTGCTAAAGAACTTCTTCCTAACATCCCATTTCCAGCTGCCCTTCTCTGATGTGAAACCATTGCTCCTCGTTCTGTCACTCCAGGCCTTCGCAAACACAGAATCACAGAATATTAGGGATTGGAAGGGACCTTGAAAGATCATCCAGTCCAATCCCCCTGCCACAGCAGGGTCACGGCCCCTGTGCAGGGACTGGAAGGTCACTACCAGGTCCCACCAGGAGCCTTCTCTTCTCCAGGCTGAACAAGCCCAGCTCCCTCAGCCTGTCCCCATCGGAGAGGTCACGCTAGCACTGACACCAGGCAGGTTGCCAGTGGCTTTGGCAGCCCCCTGGGCCACACAGGGCACCTGACTGAGCTTCTCTTCAAGAAAAACCCCACTGTTCAACAGTGGGAGGGGAAAAGGCCCTCAAAAACCCCTGAAAGCAACACTCAGCTCATCACAATCAGCAAATGATACCGTTAGCCCCTCACCCTCGCCTTCATAACACGAGGAACATTCTAGAACCGGGCCGTAGCGGCGCCGTCACCACTCACTCTTCCCCCAGTCCTCTTGCTCTTCTCCCGTTTTAAACTTCCCGCCCGGTGCTGCCCGTTCGCCGCCGCAGATTCGCGCCGCCGAGGAGAGGGGAGGCGCAGGGTGACCGCAGCCTCTCCGCGTCCCCGCCTCAGGCCGGTGCTGAGGGGCGGCCGCCGTCCCGCCGCGGGGTCTGACTCTCGCCGCCGCAGCCGCGGAGCCGAATGTGCGGGTCCCGACCCGCCGCCGGCGCCGTCTGCGCGGTTGTCAGGGAGAACAAAGATGGCGGCCGCGACGGCTGAGGAGGACACGGAGCTGCGGGACCTGCTGGTGCAGACGCTGGAGACTAGCGGGGTGCTCAGTAAGATTAAGGTGCGGGAAGAGCCGCGCTCACAGCGGGCAGTGGCGGGGCTGGGGCTTCACGTGCCCGCTCGCCGCCGCCCCTTACAGGGGCCCTCCCGGCGCTGCGGCCTGGCGCTGGGGATCCGCGGAGCTGGAGGCGGCGGCGAGGCCTCAGGCCTGGCTGCTCCAGGGGCCTTTCTCGGCGGCCGCGGGAGCTGCAGCATCGTCCGGGTGAGGGGCGCTCTGCGGGCTCTCCCTGTGATACCGTGTGACCCTGAGAATGGTCCTGCAACTGCCAGACCCGCTGGGGCCCCGCAGCCGCCCGGTGGTGCGGGACAAGGTGGGTCGGGTTCCTCTGTTTCCGTAGGTAAAGCCCTTGCTGGGAATTTCAGGCAGGAGTTATTGAGGGCCGCTGTTCAGACGTGGCTCTTTCATGTCTTGGAGGCTTGCTGGACTCACCGGGGATGCCGTGGAATGTGGAAGATACTGGTGTAGTGGAGTGTGTGCCCCTTCCAAACCTGTCAGGTGGCCTGTCTCAGACGAAGAAAATAGGATCCATGAGTTCTTGTTCGAGGTAGATGTTTCCAGCAGTAACTATTGTGTATAGTAAAGAGCCATGCGGATATGGAAGCCCAAGGGCTCCTGAATTCCCTGTCAAGCTAAAGGAGAAGTGTTATTAATGTTTATAGATATAGAAAGGGTGGATGTGAGGAGAATGGAGCCAGGCTCTGCTCAGGGGCACCCAGTGGTAGGACAAGGGGCAGTGGGTGTGAGCGGGAGCAGAGGAGGTTCCACATCAGTGTAAGAAGGATCTTCTTCCCAGTGAGGGTGTCAGAGCCCTGGCAAGGCTTGCCTCTGGGAGGTTGTGGAGTTTCCTTCTCTGGAGATGTTTAAGACCCTGCTGTCCATGTTCCTATGTGACTGGATCTAGGGGATCCTGCTTTGTCAGGGGGATGGGACTGGGTGATCTTTCGAGGTTCCTTCCAATCTCTAACTTTCTGTGATTCTGCGATATTGTAGAAACCAAGATGCGTGGAAGTGTTTGCTCTGCACGATTGAGAACACTAGCCTCTCTAAGCTGCAGTGTGTGTGTAACTTGTTGTCCATCAGAATTCATCTGATGGTTAAGATTGTTTCGTAATGAATTGTGTAACCACACAGAATACAACTCGGTGTTTGTACGTTGGTGCAACTGCTCGTTGGTATAAGGTGGTGCGTGCTGTAGAAATAGAGATGTTCTGTCCTGAGGAGAATGCTCTTCCTCTCCTAGGAAAGCCATCATAATTGGTTCAAGAAGCACCTTTGTGCCTTTTACAGAGTTCCTTGTGTTTTACTACCTTTTGTTATGGAAGAGTAAAGTAATGGTACCTGAATGCTGCATTTTCCTTGTGTTTGTCACAAGTCACAGAGGAGTTTATCACTAGTGCAGGAGTGGTGATGCTGGATTTCTGTCAGTACAAACTAATGTGAGATTGTGTAGTGCATTTGGAGTCTTGTGGTGTAGAAAGGGATGACTTCACACCCACCTAGTTTTCAAACTGAAAGCTCTTCTGCAGCAGCCTCAAGTCACATTGCCTGTGATCTTGACTGTCTTAATTGCAATGATGTAGATTATAATCGATGCCAAGTTGCTTGAGGAGAAACAAATGGCTGTTAAGCTGTTTGCTGGCGCTTTGCATTCTGTTTGCATGGGGAAAACAGTGAAAGTGGGGTTTATTGGTTGTTTCTTCTCTTTGGCAGGCAGAGTTGCGAGCAGCTGTATTTTTGGCTTTAGAAGAACAAGAGAAAGTAGAGGTAAGAAAACTTTAAATGTTTTTAAAATAAACAAATCAGCATGCTGTTAGTTCCTCGTGCAAAGTTAAATACAATACGGTGCTTTAATACCTTCTGCTTATTTTGTACTGAAAGAGCCACCTTCTCCCTCTCTACAACTCCCTGAAGGGAGGTTGTAGTCAGATGGGGGTAGGGCTTTTCTCCCAGGCCAGGGGAGGGTTAGGAAGCCCTTCCTCCTGGAAAGGGTGATCAGAGCCTGGACTGGACTGCCCAGGGCAGTGGTGGGGTCCCCATCCCTGGAGGTGCTGAAGGGCAGCTTGGCTGTGGTCCTCAGTGCCCTGGTGTGGCTGCTGGGGTGATGTTAGGTCCTAGGCTGGGGTGATTTTAGGTCCTAGGCTGGGCTGGCTGAACTCAGAGGGCTTCTCCAACCTCAATCATCCTGTGATTTGTGACCAGTTTTGACAATCTCACACATAGCTCATTGATTTCTCTGTTCACAAGCCAAAGCTTAAGAGAGTAAATCTAACAAGGGAGAACAAATGTTTCCATGGTATCTTTGAAAGTCTTTTAATTAATAGATCAGTATTGATTTGCAAGCCGCTAACTAGCACAGTCCAAGCTTTGTCTAGATGACTTGTAAATTCTCATTTTTAAAAATGTGGGACTGGATTTCCTTGAACTTGGCATTGTAGCAGGGGATCAGTTTGGGAACTGCTTGAGTTTTTAATCATTCAGTAAATAACCACTGTGTTATCAAGAATTTAATGGAAGGTACTCTGACTCTGTAGCCTTTATAACAGAAATACTGAATCAGTTTTCATTTACTGAGATAAATACATGGCTGTGCAGCTTCTACTTGTCTGTAGTACAACTAGTGCGAAGGTACATTTTGAGGCAATGAATTCCATTGCATAACAGTGCACACCAGCACACGAGGTTGCTGTGGTTTCTAATGTCTTGCTAGTACATCAGGGATTATGTTAGTTACTGTCTTGCTAGTACATCAGGGATTATGTTAGTTACTGTTTGGTTTTTGCTTTTGACAGAATAAAACACCTCTGGTAAACGAAAGCTTGAAGCGTTTCTTAGGTACAAAGGATGGTAAGTTCTTTATTATTTTGATACTGAGCAGACATGGCAAACAGAGGGTTAAATCTGTGACTAATTGACTAACAGTAGAGCCTTGGAGATGTAAAGAAACTTTGTTCTTGTCATGTCATCGTTACCCATAGAGGGGGTATACGTGAGATGGTGGCTCGCTGAATTATCTCCATGCTGCTCGCAGCGGTGTTGGGTCAGTGCAGGTGTCAGCACTGAAGCCGCAGTAACATTCAGTCTGTGACTTAAGGATCGTTTCCTTCTGGCGTGGTTCTACTCTTCCAATTTCCTTTTCAGGTCGCCTGGTGGCAGGGCTCGTTGCGGAATTCCTACGGTTTTTCAATCTTGATTTTACGCTGGCAGTTTTTCAGCCTGAGTCGAGCACAGTAAGATGTGTTGGTTTGTCTGCTACGCTGGCTGCGTGGCGTGGATGGCAGTGGTCACAGAAACCGTAGCAGATTGGTGATCCTCCTGTGGCAGGGGGATGGGACTAGATGAACTGTCGAGGTCCCTTCCAATCCCTTATGATTCTATGGTTTCAGTTGCTTTCCTGGTTTTGTTGTAAATATATTTGATATCTGTTCTGTCAAAGATACCTACTGTCAAAGATATCCCAGGAAAGTGTTCTGAGTGAGCGTTCCCTCTGTCAAAAGTCAGTGCTTGGTAAAATGTTAACTCTGAGTTAGCAGTTCTTGTGAAATCATATGGCAGTGTGCACAGCAGAGTACTCACAGAGTCACAGAACATTAGGGATTGGAAGCGATCTCGAAAAGTCATCCTGTCCAATCCCCTGCCAGAGCAAGAGCCCCTAGATCCAGTGACACAAGAACATGGCCAGGCGGGTTTGAAACCTCTCCAGAGAAGGAGACTCGACAGCCTCCCTGCGCAGCCCCTTCCAGTGCTGTCACCCTCACTGGGAGGTCCTCTGCTGAGTTATAGCATGGTCTGGGTTGAAAGGGACCTAGATCATGCAGTTCAACGCTCCTGCCCTTCCACTAGATGGGGTTCCAACCCCTGGAGCTTGAAGTGAAGCAGACTGAAAGGAAGTGTTGACCTGTACCTGCATAGCCCTGCCTGCACAGGGGTGGGGATTCTCCATCACCAATGAATTTGATGGAACCACTTGCTGGGTGTCCTGGGATCTGCTTTTAAAGCAGCTTGCCCCTGTTAGTCCTTAAATCCCTTCACTGTGCTAGTGATGAGTGCTTGCATCTTGAAGACAGCTTAGCATGGTCTGTGGTCAGTTCAGGCACAGATGAGAAGCGAATGATGCAGCAGTCCTCATTACTTTGGTCCGTGTGCAACAGGGGTTCCTAAATAATCGCTGTATAGTCAAAAACTTGCTCTGTTGGATCAGACCAGAAAGCTTCAGTGCTTGTATTGCAAAATACATGTTGTGTTTTCTGATGGTTATTTGGGGTGTTGCTTTGTCTGTCTTTGTTTTTAATCCCCCCAGCTAAATGGCCTTGATGGTCGAGAAAACTTAGCTCGGGATTTGGGAATTGCAGAGGCTGAAGGTGGTCCCCTGTTGTTGGAGGTTGTGAGAAAATGTCAGCAGAAGACTGTTTTGGACAGTGGAGATGTGAGTGGTGTTATTTCACATGTTAATAGATGTAATCTCTTCAGAATTTATTCTTTCACTTTCATTTCAGTGTTGAGAAATAAACTGAAATGAAGGGGGTCGAGTGCACCCTCAGTTTGCAGATGACATGCAAAGTGGGGATGTCAATCAGCTTGAGGATAGGAAGGTGCTGTAGAGGGATTTGGACAGGCTGCAGCGATGGGCTGAGGCCAATTGGATGAGGTTTAACAAGCCCAGTGCTGGGTCCTGCACTTTGGTCACAGCAGCTCCTGGCTGGAGAGCTGCCTGGCAGAAAAGGCCTGGAGATGTTGGGTTACAGCCAGCTGAGCAGGAGCCGGCAGGGTGCCCAGGTGGCCAAGGCAGCCAACAGCATCTTGGCCTGGATCAGGAGGGAGGTGGGTGGTGGTGCCCCTGTGCTCTGCACTCATGAGACCCCACCTCGAGTACTGGGTCCAGTTTGGGGCACCACAGCCATGAACCCAGCTGTCCCAACCCAAGCGCTAAACCCTGTTCCTAAGCTCCCGATCTCCAAGACTGTGAAACATGTCCAGGGATGGCAATTCAGCCCCCAACCTGCGCAGCCCGTTGCAGTGCAGTGGCAGCTTAAACTCAGAAGTAGTTATTTTACACTTCCTAACAGGAGCACGGCATCAGAGTGGGGGTGGTCACCTCGTTTCTTGTTTGTTTTATGGCAAAAGCCCATGTATTTTCATAACTGTGAATGTGGAACTTCTCAGGTGCCTGCAGTTCTGAGTGATAGCCTGTGCCCCACATCCAAGTCGTCTGATGGAAAATCAGGTGCACACTCTGCACCAACTAAGGTAAGGCTGCTTATCCAACGATAAGCTAGGAGGAGCTAGAAGCCACGAGCATGAGGAAAGCTCTGACACAGTGGCTATCGCGAGCTCGGTGACTTGTGTCGCATGACGGGAGTGCTGCAATCAGTGGCTGCAAGCCCTTCAGAAGGGATAGACGAGGAAGGATTGGTGATGGGTGGCTCTGTGTGTTAGTACTCTTAGGAATGTTTAGAATATAGTTGTAGTGATGACAGTGCCTGTGGCTCAGAATCAGAGGGAAGGCAAACAAGGCTGAGATCGTGATGGGAATCTGTTACAGACCACAGAGACATTCAGAGGGCAGGCTGACTAGTTTAGGAGACTGCTCGACAGAGTCCCTTTCAGTGAGGGCATTTTTGTCTGTATCTTTCAAGGCTGCTGAAAGCACTTCCAGTGACACCAGTGTCTCGTCAGGGGAAGGAAGCAAAAGAAGCATTCACTTTCTGCCTAATGAAACAAAACTAGATCTTCAACTAGAAAACAAAGACTTCAATGCCAAAGAAAAAAGTGTTTCAAGTGTCGATGGAGATGATGTAGAGGGTGATTCTTTCTTTGATGATCCTATACCCAAACCAGAAAGAACGTCTGGATGGTAAGTAACATAAATGTTGTGCCTAGTGTAGGTGCATTCTGTGCTCAGTGTGCTTGTAGACCTTGGGGAGCTAGTGGTGCTTGGTTATTCACCCTTGTAAGTGCAGGTGTTTAGATCTGTGATGTTCTGCTTCTGAAATGTAGGCTTTCTCGATTCTGTCGTTGTGTTCTTTGAAATGCAGCGGCGTCTGGCACCTCTTGGATGTACCGGGAGGGGAGCAACCTGTATTGTTTTAAGGTGCATCACAGAATCCCAGAACATTAGGGATTGGAAAGCACCTTGAATGTCACCCAATCCAATCCCCCTGCCAGAGCAGGATCACCTAGATCCAGTCACACAGGAACATGGCCAGGCGGATATAACCAGGGCAGTGTGGAGTCTGGCATCTGGGCAAGAACAATGCCAGGGACCAGGATAGGGTGGGGACTGACCTGTTGGAGAGCAGTGTAGTAGAAAGGGACCTGGGGACCTGGTGCCCAGCAGGATGGCCAGGAGCCAAAAAGGCCAATGGCATCCTGGAGTAGATTAGAAAGAGGGTGGCTAGTAGATTGAGAGAAGTTCTCCTCCCCCTCTATTCTGCCCTGGGGAGACTGCGTCTGGAATCTTGTGCCCAGTTCTGGGCCCCTCAGTTCCAGAAGGACACAGAGCTGCTGGAGAGAGCCCAACACAGAGCCACAGGGATGATGGAGGGAGGGGAGCATCTCCCTGCTGAGGAGAGGCTGAGGGAGCTGGGGCTCTTGAGCTTGGAAAAAAGGAGCATTGGACTGGACGATCTTTGGAGATGCATCAGAGAGGAAGAGAGCAAGCACTTACTAAGGATGGAGTAAAAGATGGCCCGAGCTCTCATTGCCCCGATGTCTCTGACTTGTCCTTCAAAACTTTGGAGTGTTTTAATGTGTGATCATCTATCGGTGTTTTGGTGATACAGATGTAAGGTCTGTGGAGTCCTTGCTTACCTGGTTTGTTCTAGGAAAACTGAAGCGAATAAAGCAGGAGGGCTCACATCCCTTTCTGATGCACCACCTCTGAAAACTGGGTTGAGCTCGCTGACGGGCGCACCTCTGCTGAAGGAGGCTGAGAGTGAGTGTTCACATGTCTGTGTGTTGTGGTGAGTGTGGGACATGTTTGCTTGGATGCAGTGAACAATTTGTCGGTGACGTGGACAGTGGAATTGGGTGCCCCCGCAGTCAGGTTGCTCATGATGCCAAACTGTGTGGTAAAGCCAACACACTGGAGGGAAGGGAGGCCATCCAGAGGGACCTGGCCAGGCTTGAGAAGGGCTGTACAAACTGCATGGAGTTCAGCAAAGGTCTGCATTTGGGTCGAGGCAATCCCAAGCACCAATACAAGCTAGGAGGCGAAGGACTTTGGGATGGTGATGGAGCAGAAGGTGAACAGGAGCTGTCAGTGTGTGCTGGCAGCCCAGAGAGCCACCCAAGTGCTGGGCTGCAGCAAAAGAAGCAGGGACAGTCAGTCGAGGGAGAGGATTCTTCTCCTCTACTCTGCACTGGTGAGACCCCACCTGGAGTACTGGGTCCAGTTCTGGAGTCCCCAACATCAGAAGGTCACAGAGCTCCTGGAAGGGGTCCAGAGAAGAGCAACTGCGATAATCAGAGGGCTGGAGCAGCTCCCCTCTGAGGACAGGTTCAAATGCTGATGTGATTGTGTGGCCACCTTCTGGTTGTAAAGTGATGATCTCACACGCTGAAACATGACGCTACCCTCAAGGCATCAGATGTTTTTAAGCATTAAATCCTTACCTACGCTCTTTTTGTGTGTGTGTGTAAAGCAGGTTTCAGGAGTCTAAAAATCCTACTGCCCAGTTTTTAACTGACCTTAATTTACTCCCTTGTGTTCACTTACATTCTTTGCACAAGTACTCTCAGGATATTTGCTTTCCTCTTGTAAAACCTTATCCTGAATTGTAGGCAATCATCCCTGTTCTGAGGGGTTAGCAGAGTTCAGAGCTGAGAATTGGATCTGTAATGTTAGGGTACAGCAGTATGAGAAGGTGGTTATGAAAATAGAGTCAAGGTGTATGTTTCAGTGGGATCCTGCTGAAGAGTTCCAAGACCAACCTCTGATATAAGTTCTTCTGTTTATTTCCAGGTTTGAATAGGAACTCTGTTTTGAAAGACCTGCGGCTGGTGAATGCAAAACTAGGATCGCTGGAGTTAGGCAAGTAACTGCTAGTTGTCAGGAGGCTCTGGTTCTTCGCTCTAACTTGTGCCCCAGCTTCTTAAAGAGAAACTGAGAAAGCATGTACAGAATTAAAATTGTCAGCGTTCACTGCTGTCAGTCTGACACCGTTGTAAAACCACCCGGAATGAAGAGGCAGATTTGATCTAGAGGAGCAGGGAGAAGTGAAACCTGCTGTCTGCTGTGCTGTTCAGTGCTCCACATATCCAGCCAAGGCTTCATTAGTTCTGTGTATGTTTGCTAGGATCAAGTGATAAAGTGTGTTGTGTAGGGCTCTAAAAAAAGGAGGGGTGTCTACCGGTGGGACAAGTCAGACCAGCCTTGCTGGTTTTTTAGTGGCTTACTTGCTTACCCTCCTCACCTCTGAAAGCTCCTTCGTAAACTTGAGGAGCAGTGTGATGAGTCGGTGACACCAGAAGTGTCAGTGCTCTCTGAAAATAGAGCTGCCAAGTGCTTGTGTTTTGTCTGCAGCAATGTGTGTCAACTTCAAAACATCTTGTGTGAATGAGACTGAGATTAATGATGGCCAACTCCTCTTCCTAACCTGCTAGCTTCCTCTGGTGAGGCTGCATCGGCTCCCCAGCCGATGTCTCTGGGGTCCTAGGTTCCTGTGGCCAGGCTGCGTCAGCTCCCCAGCCGATGTCTCTGGGTTGTGCTCCCAGAGCCAAGAGAGCTCAACCAGGAAGGTTGCTCGTGTTTGTAGGCTGGCATTTGCCATCAGCTGGGGCAGGTCATGCTAGAGGTTAATGGGAGCATCTCTTAAAGCTAAAAAGCGTTTTTCTTCATGGAGGCACAAACCCAGCTACTTAAAAACTTGGGCAATTTTCAAACCATAGCCTTGGGTCACCTGATCTGCTCCCACCTTTGGCCACCAAATCCTGTGTTATGGCACAGGAAGAGATTCTCACTGCGTGTTCCCCCAAGAGGAAACTTGTCTTACTAACAACTTTTAAAACTTGTTTAGGAGGCGGAGACGACGATGACTATGCTGATGACATAAACAGGTAAGAGAAACGTGGCGCTGGTGTAGCGTGGCGCTCAGTGCGTTGTCGGCTTAGCCGCTCACCTGTTCTAATTGTCCAAGAACACGTCAGACGGTCACTTCTGCAGGAGTCTCTCAGTATCTCTGAACTCCCGCAAACTTCAGCTTGCTCTTTTAACACAGTGGTTACAACTTGAACCAAACTAACCCCGGCAGCCAGCCAGCCGAGTCTCCTGTGCTGGGAGTACTCAGTTCTGTAAAAGCCTGCTGCTGGCTGAACTGGGCGCTCGACAGTGTGCCAGCCCTGGGGCTCATGCTGTCAGACAAGGCGTATCGTGCGTGCTGACACTGGAAAAGAATCGCGTGTAGTTGGTGGAGTTTTGAGTAGCTTCATCTTTATACCTGACGTTTGATTGGGATTTCATTTCCTAGCAAGTTAAAGTGAAAGGGATGTGTAATGTGTGGGTGTTTGCAAAGGCTGTGTTGTGTTTAATGGTTTTCTTTCTCTTCAGCACCAGCCATCGCTCGGAAAAAAGTGACATCAGTATTGGTGAAGAAATAGACGAACTTTCTGTGGGAACAGAAGAGTCAATTGCCAGTGACAAAGTAGGATTCTTTTCAGTTGTTGTTCTTGATGTTATTCTGATCATCACTCTTTAAGCTTCTCTGAAGGATTGTGCCACTGTCATGAGTTCCTAGGACAGCAGTTCAGTTTGTATTACTTAGAGTCTGTATGTTTCCCAGCAAGGTCAATACTACACTAAGAACAAACCCAACACCCCACAGCAGTTGCTGAGTGGCACAGTTCACTGTTGTTTCTGGGTGTGTAAAGCCTATGTGAGACTGAGGCCGAAAGGGTGGGATGAAGGACTAGAAGAAATGATGATACTTGGTGTTTATGTGATGTCTTGGTTTGTCTCTTTGTTTATTCTAGCTCGATGGCATCACGCAAGATCTTACCATCTCTCAGTTAAGCGACGTTGCAGATTATCTGGAGGACGTGGCGTAGGACTGGGCAGCAAAACCATTTCATCCTGCTGGACTGGGAGACCGCTGTGGACTGCAGATCTCGGACAATCACTTCTTGGTGGAACGTCCACTCACTGTTTGTGCCTTTGTGTTTCAGAAAGACTGGGTGGAGAAGACTTTTCAGTCCTGACAAGGACTGAATAAACGTATGTGTTCTGTTGGAGTCTACTGTCAGAGTTCTCGGTCTCTGGTTGGTTCACCCAAACCCTTTACAGCAGGAGATGGATTTTCCAAGCGAGTGCCCGTTGCTGGCAGTGGGCACAGTGCAAACCAGTTGGTACGAGGACACCTACAGAGACTTGTGGCTTTACAGCGACCTTGCACTGGTGTTGGAACACCACCAAGAGAACCAAAGCAAAACCGTTCGGAGAGTAGCGGTCCAACTCGTGCTTCTTTCAACAGAATTTTCTGAGTCAGCACGTCATGGCTGTTTATGGCAACTCCAGCCACAGCACCCGCCTGCTCCAGACTGACTTGAAGCTGCTGTTGTTCAGACTCTACTGAACAAGTTGGTCTGGATGGCTGATCAAACTGAGGGTGTCGAACCTCGGTGACTGTGTGAACTACATCTAGCCCTGGTCCTAACCCCGCATGTTCTCGTTGAAGTCTGGCTGTCTGACCACTCGTGTTCGGGCCTAGACTGTCTTGACATGAGATTTTCACTGATACCTGCTGTTAAATCACGAGAAGTAGCCTGGTGCTGATCCGTAAATCGCTGACTAAACCTGACCCGGTGCTGTCGAGCTTTTAAACCACGGCGATCGTGGTTTGTGGAGCTGCCCTCATCGAGGGCGCTCGGTGTGCTCTTGGCTCACTCTCGTTCTTGCCAACCCTTGTGAGGTAAAACTAGGAACGGTCTCGTTTCCAGACCCCAGCTGCTGCACAGAGTTAAGCCCAAATACGGCAAAGCAGCGCACACAGATGTGCTGGATACGAAGCTCTAGCGGAGAGCCACTTCGTTACCCACCGGCAAAGCGGTGTCAGCAGTGGGCGTGCTGGCAGCTGTGCGACAGTGCTGCTGTGCCCGGCGCCGCTGCGACGTACGGGCCGTGGACGTTTGTGACGCTGACTGCGTGCCCTCTCGGGTCGCCGTGAGCGCACGGGGAGGACACTTCTGTGTGAACGGAAACGGCCGCGTTTCTTTTAGGCTTTTGCCTTCTTTCAGCGGCCTCTCAGGAGCGGTCACCGCGGTGGCAGCGGGAGCAGCACGCGAAGCAGAAGCCATCGCTGGAGCAATTCGAGCTGCTCCTAGCGTCGGATGCTGACTGTGTTGTGTTTGCACTGGGCCAGCAGGCGCGGAGCCGTGCTGGGAAGCCGAGGCTTGTGCAGTAGGTGAGTGATTTGAGAGGGTAGAGGAGAAGCGTGCCTCGTATTTACGTGCACCCCAAGGCAGCTAGCGGGGAAAGCATCAGAATGCATGGCCACCTTCTAAGCTGGTGCTGTGTTGTAGCAGCTGAACAGAGAGGAGAGTTCTTGTAACACCCCCCCAACAAATCAGGGTGCCGTAGATGTCATATAAGAGCATTGTGAGGTATCAACACCCTGTGTAAAACACCCTTGGAGCGTGGAGGAACCTGTGCCTCAAGTTACTGTGTCTGAAAAGGTAGGGTCAGGCTTTGCATTTGTTGTCTTTTTTAGGAGCGATGGCGTGTCTGAGGGAAATAAAACTCCAGTGGAACGCCTGGGAGCAGTTGATTTCAGCTCATTTTTAAGATGTGTGGAATAACACCTAGGCCTTAATTCGAAGGGCTGGAAAGTACCGGTTAAAGAATGAGTGCGCTGGGGCTGTAGGGCTCTTCTAACCTCAGAAACTAGGGTCTGATGAACTGGTGGGATGTTAACACCCAGCAGCTCTTGGCGTGCTGATTCGTTCCGTGAGAGCTCCTTTTGCTTTAAATTAAACTGAGGAGCCCAGAGAGTCGTTAAAGATGGGGTGATAATAGTGAGTGCCAAGTACCAGTGAGAGAACCCAAGCTGACCCCGAGAAACAGGAATCCAACAGCAGACCGGCCTGGAGGGCAGTGGGGCTGGGAAGGCAATGGGTGGTAGCAGAGAGCAGGCTGTGCAGAGCTGATTGAAGCAGCAGTGGGCACAGCAGAGCCAGGGCTTGAGCCAGGAACCCCCCTTTGCCTGGCTGAAGGGGTGGCAGGAGCTCCCTCCCCTGGAGCCTGTGGCTGGATTCTGGGTAGTGAAGCAGATACTGACCTGGGCAGCTGTGAGCAGGGAGCAGCAGGTACAGGGATTTGTCTGAGTTACAGAATAAGAAGTCTGGACAGGTAACAGCAGCGCAGCAGAGATAACTGGGGAGCACTCTGGCTTTGAAGCAGCAAGTCAGAAAACTGCTTGTAAATGCAGAAGTAGACGATGGGGTCTGGCTTTGGCCGTGGCCTGGCATCGCAGGAGATGAGGTAGGAAGTACTTCGGGAAGAGAGGATGAGTCGTAGTCCTGTAGCAGCTCATCCAGGCTGTGTGAGCACGTAGCTCTCGGGCTGTTCTTTGAGTAAAGAAAATGAAGGGCCTGGAGGACGGGGCTGGTGGGGAGAGGCTGAGAGAACTGGGACTGTTCAGTTTGGAGAAGAGGAGGCTGAGAGAACTGGGGTTGGTTAGTCTGGCGAAGAGGATGCTGAGGGGAGATCTTACTGCTCTTTACAGCTACCTGAAGAGAGGGTGCAGAGGGGTGGGAGTTGGTCTCTTCTCCCAAGGCACTGGCACTAGAACAAGAGGAAACAGCCTCAGGTTGCCCCAGAGAAGGGTTAGGTTGGATGGACATCAGGAGAAATCTTCCCTGACAGAGTGGTCAGGGGTTGGAACAGGCTGCCCAAGGAGGGCGACAGTTGCTGTCCCTGGAGGGGTTCAAACAAAGGGTAGATGTGGCCCTGGATGACCAAGATTAGTGGGCAGGATGGGGTTGGGTTAGCAGTTGGACTGGATAATCTTACAGGTCCCTTCCAACCTTAACGATTCTGCGACTGATTCCTCGTAACTCGACAGCCCTAGCAGCACCCACAGCAGACGCCGCTTGTTTGCAATGGGAAGCTTGGAAAGAGCTGTTCTGCTGTGCGAGGCTTGAGTTCCCATCCCTGGACGAGTTTGAAAGTCGCTTAGATGTGGTGTTGGGGGATCTGGTTTAGGGGTGACCTTGCAGAGTAGAGTTGGTGGTTGGGCTCAGTGGTCCCAGGGGTCTTTTCCGAGCTGAGTGATTCTGTGGTTCTGTGATGTTTGGGGACAGCTCCATAAATACCTCTTACTCTCCACTCCCTCACTACTCATGGGAGTGGAACCACAGAGCACCTTTTCATGCCCTGCAGCACGTTCACCACCACAGCCAGCAACCGCCGGCACAGCCCCACCTGCAGCGTTGGCTCTACCAAGCAGCTTGGTGTTGGGTGTGATTCAGAGACAGGAGTCTGGTTCAGGAAGCTGCTTCTCCACGTCTGCCCTTTGTCCCTCGGCTGTAGGTGACCATTTGTTAAAGGTTTGGTTTGTGCCACGTGGAAGTGAGAGCCACGTGCCCTGCTCCAGACTCACCCTGTACCCTGCACTGACCACTCCTGCCCCACAGGGCAGGCTGTGTACTGGGGGATCAGACCTCTGCAGCAGAGCTGTGAGCAGAGTGAAATGGGGTCAGAAATATAGGCCGATCAGCCCTGCAGCTTAGAACAGGAAATCCTGCACAACAGCCTTCTTCTTCTTCTTGCTCATCCCCCCGTGTGGCCTGTTTGCTCTTGTGGTCTTCGCATTTCGAAAGAAGGAGGCGTCCTGACTCGTGCCGGCATGTAACTGTGTGTTTGCTGATCTCCAAGGGTCTGCTGGTGGTGGAGAGCAAACTGGAGGCTGTCCATCCGCATGGTCTCTTGCCAGGCAGCCCTTCAACAGCCAGGCTGTCCTTCAGCACCTCTAGGGATGGGGACTCCCCCACTGCCCTGAGCAGTCCACTCCAGGCTCTGATCCCCCTTTCCTTGAGGAAGGGCTTCTTAACATCCAGCCTAACCCTCCCCTGGCAGCTTCAGGCTCTGACCTCTTGTCCTGGTGCTGGTTACCTGGGAGAAGATCCTGACCCCCACCTGACTACAGCCTCCCTTCAGGGAGCTGGAGAGAGGGAGAAGGTCCCCCCTGAGTCTCCTCCAGGCTGAACACCCCCAGCTCCCTCAGCCTCTCCCCATCAGCCTTTCCCTCCAGCCCCTTCCCCAGCCTTGCTGCTCCTCTGGACCCACTCCAGCCCCTCCGTCTCTTTCTTGAAGTAAGGAGCCCAACACTGCCCTCAGTACCCAAGGGGAGGCCTCCCCAGTGCCCAGTACAGAGGGAGAATAATGACCCCAGTCCTGCTGGCCACAGCTATTTTGATCTGCTAAATGATTCTTGAGAGTTAGGGCACTGGGTCCTGACACCTGGGACTGAGCAGGGAGCAGATGTGCTGGAGACAAGTGGCAGAAGGTGCAGAGGAGCAGCATCTCTGCCTTGGTGCAGCCAGCAGGTGAAAGGAGTGTCTGGCTGGGCCAGGTCTCATTTCACTTGGCGATGCTCAGAGGTAGGTTGGGAGAAACTGAGCTTTGAAATAGAAATGGGGATATTATGTTTGCAGAGTCATGAAAGAAGAAGACTGCTGGCCCAAACATTCCCAGCTGAGCTCTGATCCTGACTGCAAACATGGACTGGTGGGGTGGGCTGAAACTGGACAGAAAGAAGGCTTTGAAGTGAGGGTGCATGGTGCCTCTCTCTGAAGGGAGGGATCAGGTAAGACCAGTTCCTCCCTGTCCTCCTTAGCAGGAGGAGGCAGACAGAACCACAGAGAACACCCCTATGGAGCAGCTGCAAATCCTGCTCGGGGGGTTCTTGCTGTAGTGTCTGGGAGATCACCCCTGGGAGAAGCACTACAGCCTCAGGGTGGTGAGAGCAGCCCACTGGGGATGAGGGATGGACCAGTGCAAATGCAGATGGCTGCCAGCCTTGGTGAGCTAAGGGGGAGGAAGCTGCAGCCAAGCAGGAAGTGGTTGATACTCGCTCACTTTCCCAAATCTCAATGGTGGAGGCCACCAGAACATCCTGGGGGTGAGGAAGGTGGCCAGTGATCAGCTGCCAACTCGTTCAAGTGTCCTCGCAGCCAGCCGTGCTCTTTCCCCCGTGGTCTGTGATGGACCATGCAGTTAGAACTAGATGATCTTCCGAGGTCCCTTCCAACCCCTGGCAGTCTGTGGGTGGCGGATCAGTTTGGGTTGGAGAGACCTATGAAGGTGACCTAGTCCAGCTCCTCCTGCAATGAGCAGGGACAGCACCATGAGGAGATGAAGTAAAGTGCCTGGGCAGTCGTCACAATCGATCTAACCTGGAGCAAGATCAGTGGATCTTTTGGGGGCTGTCCTGCCTCTGGCACCTGAGGTGTCTGGCGCAGCTCTGCGCTGGGTAACAGACATAGACCTGAGAGACTCCTTAGAAAGCCTGGGGCTTGCTGCAGATTGGGGATTTTCCTTGCTGAACTCGAGAACTCAGACCAAGACTGGTTTTCTAGGTTCAGGTCAGTGCCAGGATGCTTACAGATCTGGATCTGCCCCTTGGTGGTCCCAGGGCCACCCCTTGCAGGAGACTTGTACCTGGGTGTCTGGGTGAGTCGTCTGCTGCTCCTCACTGCTGCTCTGCTGACCTGCAGTGTCCTTCGAGTTGACTTAGTTGTGCTGAATGGCTCTGATCACGCCCACCCACAGGGTAACCGGGTGCCTGTCTCAGCCTGCAGGGCTCTGTTGTGTTCGTGGGACGATAGGTTGGATGTCAGGAAGCCCCTCCTCATGGAAGGGGCCTGGACTGCACTGCCCAGGGCAGTGGGGGAGCCCCCAGCCCCAGAGGCATTGAAGGGCAGCCTGGCTGTGGCACTGAGTGCCCTGGCTGGATACTGGGGTGATGTTGGGTCCTGGGCTGAGCTGGATGGGCTCAGAGGGCTTCTCCAGCCTCAATCACTCTGTGAGTCTGTGAATGATTCCTTCATCTCTCGGGAATGGGATGTAAGGACACAGCTGCCTTCTGTGCACAGCAGGGAATTAACCCACAGCAGGTGCTGCCTCGTGGCTCCCGTGGGGGAGCAGTCAGCAAAGGGCCTCCTGGCACTGATTTGGTTTCTTTATCTCTTTTACCACCTCCATAATCACAGTGGAAACATCATTTTTATCAAGCCCCAGCCACCAGTCAGTGGCTGTCTGCAGGAAGACCTGGAGATCAAACGATAACTGCAGTTGCCCACTCTTAGAAGGGAAGTGGAAAGTGAACTGTCTGCTGCAGTGTGAATCCCAAGAGCTGAGCATCTTGGTTCAGCAGCTGCCCTCCCCGTCACCTGCTTGGCACAGCTTCCCAACGTGTGCTTCCTTTCTGTCCCACGCCACGTGGGCACCTGTGTGGCTGGGACCAGGGAGCATAGCTCTGTCAGCTGCACTAGGAGTGAAGGCCTCAGCACATTTCAAGCCTGTTAAAAGCAGAACAGTTTAAGCCGGGGCTCGGTTACCTCACTGTTCCTCATCTGACCATAGAGAGGATCTGTGACTGGAGCACAACCTCCTTCCTGCAGCGTCCTGCACGAGCAGCCCTTCAGTGGTGATTGCTCAGGACTGGTGCTGCCTGCTGTGCAGGGCACCTGCAAGGAGGCTTTCCTCCTTGCAGAGCACTCTTGTGTGGGAGGCTGTCCCTGGTTGCCTGTGATCACCGGTGTAGTTACTGGTTACAGCCTGTACTGTGATGGACAAGAAAGAGGAGGGGGAGGGAGTCACTGCCTCACTGAAGTGGCCAGGCAGCCCCTCTGTGAGATGAGAGCCCGTGAGTGAAGAGCACATGGGAGGAAACAGATCTTGGAGCTGTAACCAGCCACTGCGGGGTCTGCGTATCGTGGAGACGCTGCTCCAGGCTTCACTCTTCCACTTCGGTGTCTCACAGAACGTGAGGGTTTGGAAGGGACCAAACCTTTGAAGGATCGTCCAGTCCCATCCCCACAGGTCACTAGTGACAGAAGCAGAGGGAAGGGTTTCAGGCTCCAACAGGCCATCCTGGCCATCAGGAAGAAATTCTTCCTGGAGAGAGTGGTCAGGCACTGGGATGGGCTGTCCAGGGTGGGGGTTGAGTCCCCACCCCTGGATGAGTTTAGAAGTTGCTGAGATGTGGTGCTGGGGGGTCTGGTTTAGGGGTGACCTTGTAGAGTGGGGTTGGTGGGTGGACTTGATGACTCCAGGGGTCTTTTCCAACCTGGATGGTTCTGTGACTTTGTGACTTGCCTCCGGCTGGCATGGTTCAAGCACAGAGAAGGTTAAATCTTTTCCTCTACGTCAAGCACCAAGATTGTTGTTCTTGCAGGCAGGAGGAAGTGGTGATCATTTCAACTTAACTCTGCACCTTTAACTGATGCTGTTGTTTCTTGGGTTTGGGAGTGGAGTCCTCTCCAGTTGAGGCTGATGGTGAATGGGCTCGAGGCAGCCACCGAGGTTTCGCAGGAGAATCACCCATTCTCTTTGATGTGGGCTTAGGGCAGTTTTGAAGGCTGGTAAGTGCTGAGATAAAACAGTCGCTCTGTGCTGTGTGAGTGCGAGGGGTGTGTGTTGAGCCTGCAGCCTGCCTTCTCCCTGCTGTCTTCCTCTGTCCCCTGTGTCCTGCTCCAGCCAAGTGCTGGTGTTCAGACTGCAGGTTAGCTTTGGTCTGAGCGCTCACACGCTGCCTTCGAAGAGAGAAGCAGTCGGGTGGTGTGAGCGCTGGAGAGAGCCCAGCGCAGAGCCACTGGGATGATGGAGGGAGGGGAGCATCTCCCTGCTGAGGAGAGGCTGAGGGAGCTGGGGCTCTGGAGCTGGGAGAAAAGGAGCCTGAGGGGTGACCCCATGGACACTGATCAACATGTGAAGGGTGGGTGTCAGAAGGATGGAGCCAGGCTCTGCCCAGGGGCACCGCCAGAGCGAATTCATGACAGTAAAACTGAATTTACTCCCATTTCTCGTGGCGCAAAGCCAGCGCTAAGTAAGAGTCTCGCGCTCTCAGATACCATTTGTTAGCTCTCCTAACCCCGTGTGTGAGGTTGTGTCTGTCAGTGCTGACGCAACCTGTCCATGTTCCACAGCAGCACCTCTTGCTGCAGCGCTGTGTGATCTGTTGAGAAGCGGTTGATGGGCTGGATGAGATCCCTCTCTGAATAACTGTGTGCTTTCCAGTTGTGTTTTGTACCTGCTTATCTTTCTTGTGCTGCTTTCCCACCCCAATCCATTTTATTTCCGTTTCAGAATTCCTCAGGGAAGCACTTTGAAGTTCTTCTCAGCGTATTTCTCTGCCAACATGAATTTTGTAAGTTCTCAATGAATCACAGACTGGCCGAGATGGAAGGGACGGTAGAGACGATGGAGTTCTGACCCTGCTGCACAGACAGGGCCACCTTCCCTAGAGCAGGTTCCTCAGGGCCCAGCCAACCTGCCCATCAGCACTGCCGGGGATGGGGCAGCCACAGCTGCCTGGGGCAGCCTGTTCCAGCATCTCCCCACCCTCACAGCAAAGAACTGGCTCCTCATGGCCAACCTCAATCTCCCCTCTTCAAGGCTGGAACCCTTTCCCCTCGGCCTCTCACTACCACCTCTGTCAAAAGCTCCTCCCCCAGCTCTCTTGTAGCCCCCTTCCTTCAGAGATTAAAAAGCTGCTCGAAGGTCCCCTGGGAGCCTCCTGTTCTCCAGGCTGCACATCCCCACCTTGCTCAGCCTGTCCTCAGAGGGGAGCTGCTCCAGCCCTCTGAGCACTGGAGCTGCTCTCCTCTGGGCACCTTCCAGGAGCTCTGTGTCCTTCTGATGCTGGGGACTCCAGCACTGGACCAGTGCTCCAGGTGGGGTCTCAACAGTGCAGAGCAGAGGGGGAGAATCCACTCCTTCGACTCACTGTCCCTGCTGCTGTTGCTGCAGCCCAGGGCACGGGTGGCTCTCTGGGCTGCCAGCGCCCGCTGACAGCTGATGACCTCTGTAAGTAGAGGAGCACTAAAGCAGTGAGTCTGGACATTCCAGCACTGGGGGGCTGCTGGTCCAAATACCCTAATCTCTGTGTCACTGGTCGCACAGAACTGATCGCCCTGGGGCTTGCTTTATCCAAACTACATTAGTGTGAAATATGTCACGTGCTAGAAAGACTTGTTGCCTTCTCTTGATGACAGAGGAAGGCTAGATCCCTACTTTAAATTCTTCTGTGACGACAGACTGGTCCTTTCCATATGAAGAGTTTAAAGGTGGGAGCCTTGAGGTCATCTCCATGTTTTAATTAAGCTTTTATGAAGTTGTGTCCAGCTGTGGGCCCCTCAGCTCCAGAAGGACACAGAGGTGCTGCAGAGAGCCCAGCACAGAGCCACAGAGATGATGGAGGGAGGGGAGCATCTCCCTGCTGAGGAAAGGCTGAGGGAACTGGGGCACTTGAGCTGGGAAAAAGGAGCCAGAGGGGTGACCCCATGAGTGTGGATCAATGTTTGAAGGGTGGGTGTCAGGAGGGTGGAGCCAGGCTCTGCTCAGGGGCACCCAGTGACAGGACAAGGGGCAGCAGGGGTGATGATCTTTTGAGGTCCCTTCCAATCCCTAGTGTTCTGTGAAGCTCCCTCGTCAGTTCCCACAGGTCTGTGCAGTGCGAAGTGTGTTTGTGACCGGGACGTGTAGCTGCTGGAGTCGTGATAGAACATGTGGTGCTGGAGGAAACGAGAGCTGTGTGTTTCTTCTCGAGATCGGTTTGATGTGCAGGGCTTGGAGCTGAGTCATGGTGAGGACTGGTAGAAGTGTTTCGGTTACTGTAAGGGAAGTGTCCCTTCCAAATCAGCAGGCTCAGTGTCACAGAGTCACAGAGCATCAGGGATTGGAGGGAACCTCGAAAGATCATCCAGCCCCATCTGCCTGCCACAGCAGGATTCCCTCGACCCAGTCGCACAGGAACATGGCCAGGGGGGTTTCAATAGCTGTCTGCTGACTTTTGAAGGGGTTCTGGAGCACCTTGTACTGGTGTGGCTGGGGAATTCATCGCCTCTCTGCTGTACGAGCGTCAGGGCCTGACCCCCGTGTGCTAACTGCTGACCTTCCGTTTCACAGACGAGTCCTAGTACCATGGATTATCAAGATCTTTTTGACTACTCTCAGATCACAGGGCCTTGTTCTAAGGTGGAAGTCAGGAACTTCACCAGAGCCTTTCTGCCAGCCGTGTATTCGCTGATCTGCATCGTCGGCCTGGTCGGGAACATCCTGGTGGTGGTGACCTTCGCTTTGTACGAACGAGCCAAGTCCATGACCGACGTCTACCTCCTCAACATGGCCATAGCCGACATCCTGTTCGTCCTCACGCTGCCGTTCTGGGCGGTGAATTACGCTGCTGACAAGTGGGTTTTCGGTGACTTCATGTGCAAGATGGCCCGAGGCATCTATGCCATCAACTTCAGCTGCGGCATGCTGCTCCTGGCCTTGATCAGCGTGGACCGCTACATCGCCATCGTGCAGGCGACAAAGTCCTTCCGGCTCCGGGCGAGAGCTCTGGCCAGCAGCAAGCTCATCTCTGTGGTCGTGTGGCTGTCATCGATCTTGATCTCCAGTTCCTCTTTCCTGTACAGCCAAAGCTACACCTTCACCAACGAGACCAAAGAGGTCTGCGATCACAGGTTTGACAGAGCCTCGGAGAGCCTGATGCTGAAGTCACTGCTGCTGTGTCTGCAGGTTGGCTTTGGCTTCTTCATACCCTTCCTGTTCATGAGCTTCTGCTACTCGCTCATCGTCAGGTCCTTGCAGCAAGCCCAGAACTCCAAAAGGAACAAGGCGATCCGCGTCATAGTGCTGATCGTCACCGTCTTCCTCGCCTGCCAGGTGCCCTACAACGCCGTCCTCCTTGTGGCCGCCATAGACATGGGCAAGGTGGACAAGCCTTGTGACAGAGACAAGGTGCTCTCCTACGTGAAGTACAGCACTGAAGCCGTCGCCTTCTTGCACTGCTGCGTCAACCCCGTGCTCTACGCCTTCATTGGAGTGAAGTTCCGAAGCTACTTTGTGAAGGTGATGAAGGACCTGTGGTGCGTGAGGTACAAGAAGCACAACAAGCGTGGCTCAAGGACCAACTCTGACACCTACCACTCCAGGCAGACCAGCGAAACGCTGACTGACACTGGGTCTTCCTTCACTGTCTAATAAAACCTGAGCACCGTTGGTCCTGGAAGGCTCCTTTCCCCCAGTGAACCCAACCCAACCCAACTGTGACTGCCAGTCACGTGGGCTTCTCTTTTGCTCTAAGGGAGCTCCCACCATCTACAACTTGAATTGAGATTTGAGACTCACACTGGCTGGTGGAGAAATGAGATCTTGCTCACTTCTCTGAACATTCACACTCTTCTTTAGAAACAGGAAAATGACGAGAGAGAAGACTGAAATGTCACAGCATCCTAGAACATCAGGGATTGGAAGGGGCCTCCAAAGATCATCCAGTCCAGTCCCCTTCCACAGCAGGATCCTCTAGATCCAGTCGCACAGGCACATGGCCAGGAGTCTCCAGAGAAGGAGACTCCACAACCCCCCTGGGCAGCCCCTGCCAGGGCTCTGGCACCCTCACTGGGAGGAAGAAGTTCCACAGATTGACGTGGAACCTCCTCTGCTCCAACTGCACCTTGTCCTAGCATTGGATGACACTGAGCAGAGCCTGGCTCCCTCCTGCTGACCTGCTTTCTGACACCTCCCGAGACTATCGTCCTGCCAGGGAATGGAGCTTTGCTCGCGGAGGCTGGGACCCACCACAGCTGATAAGCCTCTCTCTTTCCAGCTGAAATTCACATTTCACATCTCAGAAGGCAGTAAACGGCACGGACCTGCAGTGACACTGAATCCCAGAACAGGAGGGATTGGAAGGGACCCCAAAAGATCATCCAGTGCGATCCCCTCGCCAGCTGTTCCAGCAGTTGGTTGGGCCCTGATGGGTGACAAACACGATGCGCTGGAGGCTGTGGGCTGGGGGTAGAGAGCTGTTGGGCTGAGGGCTGGATGTGCTGATCCTGGAGCTCCTTTGCAGCCAGGGTGATCTGCACGCTGCCCTTAGCCGCCGCCGTGTCTCCAGGCAGCGGAGCATCCTCAGCTGCTGGCTTCTGGCTCTGCACGCCTCAGCCGCTGTGCTCGTGGAGCCGCGGCGCAACGTCTGATCCCCAGCTGCACGAGTGTGAGCGCCACGAGTCCTGCTTGCGCGCAGACTTTATTCGTGTTCAAAAGGAGGAGACACTTGGCTGCCTGCCTTCGCCCTCTCGTGCTGATAACCTTCCCTCATAAAGCCGTATGTGCTCGTAAGACGCGTCCCAGACCTCAAAGTGCCTCCCTTTACCGTCCTGCAGCACAGGGAGCGGGCTGGAACAGCCGCGGAGAAGCGGTGGAGGAGCCGGCTGCTCTGCGTCGCCTCCTTGGCTGTGGTCCTGGTGGGTCACAGCCGTGTTTCCTGGGCAGCGGGCCCTGCGCTGCCCTTCTTGGCAGGGGTGGCTGTCCCAGGGGGCCCCTTAGCTTCGAGGTACTCGACTGCGCCGTAGGTCACCATGGACAGCACGAGCACAGACTGCAGGAGGCACAGTTTGATGTAGACCTGCAGCCGGGTGCTGTAGCCGAAGGCGACGACAAAGCCCAGCGATTCCCAGAGGCGGTAGTTTGCGAAGGCAGCCTCCTTGTGCTTCTCAAATAAAATCCCATAGAGCCCTAGAGGGAGGAGACGTGGCTGGTGAAGACTGGCCCGCAGCCACCGGTGCTCTGCGAAGGGGGGACCTACGGGGCACGATCACAGAATCACAGAACGTGAGGGAGTGGAAGGGACCCCGAAAGACTGATTCTGTGGGGCACATGTGTTCGGCAGCCTTGGCGAGTGGCTCGTCTCCTGCGAGCCTGTTTGTCCTCTAGGGGGACCCCCCGCACTAGCCATCCCCAGCAACGGCTGGCCGGAGCGCTGGACACCCGGAGCAGGTGGCCGGGGAACGCCTGGGGTAGGGGGCACGATGCCCCTGCGCTTTCCCAGCGGGCAGCCTGCCGGGGCGCAGGCAGCAGCCACGGGAGCTGGCCAAGTCCCCAGCGCTGCTGCAGAGGTCTCATCCCCCCTCGCAGCCTTGGAGAGGGGTATGCCCCGCGCGGCGCTATCCGTGAGACCGCTGAAGGGGAGAGGAGATGCGGTCCTAGATCACAGTCACGGCACGTTGGGGTTGGAAGGCACCTTTGCAACCCACCGCGTGCGTGGAGCTGATAAACACCAACGTGTGGGTTTCGGTGTCTCAAGGGATGACATCTAACTGTCCCAAGGGCTCACCATTAGTTTGTGTCTGCCAGATGGCATCGGCTAGACCCCAGAGAGCAGGGAATACGAAGAACACAGCCAGCTGCTTTGGATGAGGCTGCCACAGCAGCAGCGCGATGATGCAGGCGGTGTTGGCGACTGCAGCTGGTTTGCAAACAAGAAGAGGAACAGAGAGTCAGTGCCAAGAGGACAGGCAGTGGTGGACAAGATGTGTGAGTTGTCCCCCCCGCTGGAGCACAAGACTGTCTTGAAAACTTCCTGGTGAGGTTTGCACTGGCTGAGTTGGTATCACGGAAAATACCGGACACTGCAGTGGCCTCAGCTCAGAGACCCCTGGTGCCGATACGGTAGGACAAGGACTACCACTGGGTAGGAGAAGGGGCTGCTGAAAGGCTGGCGTCACAGAGTCACTCAGGTTGGGAAAGACCCCTGGGATCACTGAGTCCAACCATCAGCCCCACTCTGCAAGGTCACCCCTAAACCAGACCCCCCAGCACCACATCTCAGTGACTTCTGAACTCATCCAGAGATGGGGATTCAACCCCCACCCCGGGCAGACCAGCCCAGGGCCTGACCACTCTCTCCAGGAAGAGTCTCTTCCTGATGGCCAGTCTGACCCTCCCCTGGTGGAGCTGGAAGCCCCCCTTCCCTCTGCTTCTGTTGCTACTGACCTGTGAGCAGAGCCCAGCACCAGCATCTCTGCAGGGTCCTCTCAGAGAGCTGTAGAGAGCAATGGGGTCTCCTCTTCCTCAGACTAAACAGCCCCAACTCTCTCCATCTCTCCCCATTAGATTGATTCTCCAGCCCCTTCCTCAGCTTTGTTGCCCCCCTCTGCCCTCGCTCCAGCACCTCGACATCTCCCTTGTGCTGAGGTGCCCAGAACTGGACCCAGTAGTAACCTTGTGAGACACAGGGGAAGCAGGAAGAAGGCTCCTGCTCTCCTTAGCTAGTTCTCAAACACAGGTTTCCTTGCAAGGCCAGAGAGCTGCAGATACCTGGCAGGTTTGGTGACCCTGCCGTGGCAGGGGGATCGGACTGGATGCTCTTTGGAGGTCCCTTCCAATCCCTGACGTTCTACGATTCGATTCTGCGATAGGCTTTGGTACCTGTACTGCAAGGTCACGGAACCGCAGAACGGGAGGGACCTCAGGGACCTCAAAAGGCCACCACTTGTCACTGGAGGTGTTGGAGCTCTGCAGCATCAGAGCTGTTGGGTGCTTTTTGATGGGCAGCACCCTCACAGGCAGGAGGGACTGCACCACAGGGTGGTCAGCTGTGCAGCCTCTCTGGAGCAAGGTTTGTCCCCAGACTGACTGGTTTTAACTGGTAGCTGGCAGCAGGCTGTCCCTTGGTCGGGAGCCCTGGACTGAGCCTACTCCGCGGGGCGGTCGGGGCACCCTCACGTACCCAGTGCGAAGAGGAGCTGCCTGCCACTGTACTGGGAGATCTTCCCGAAGAGCAGCGAGCTGAGGGAGTTGACGGCTGCGAAGCAGATCATCGCGTACCCCACGTAGCGTATCCCCAGGGCGCAGGTCACGTAGGCCTGCGAGAGAAGGGGCGGCGGTGCCACGGGTTGGCCGGCCCTGCGCCGACACCGACCCCGCAGCAGTGCTGTCCCTTGCCCGGTCCCCAGTCGCCCGCTGACGTGCGGCCAGAGCAGGGACAAGCAGAAGGCACCAGAGCCCTGCTCACTGTGCAGCCACAGCCCCTGCGAGCCGTGCTAGCCGTGTTCTGCCCTCATAGCCCCAGAGATGGGGCGGCCAGCACGAGGACCATTGCAGAGCCGCTCCCGGGAGACGGAGAGGACCTCGCCTGTGAGAGCTTACGACCAGCTGAGGTGGCCACGGGGCGCCCCTTCCTAGCCAGCCGACACAGCAGCGTCTGTGACTTGCACTGACACAGGCTCCAGGGGAGCCGAAAGGAAGGGAGAGGCGTGAAAGCTGGGCAGACTTCTGGCTCTCCTCCCGGCTTGTTTCCCACAAGCTGCAGGGTTTGAGCCGGGAGCTCTCCGCTGTCACCGCCGCTGGTGAGTTCAGCTCCCAGGGGCATCTTCCCTGCTGGCAGAGCCCTGCTGTTCGCCGCTGCCCCTCGGAGTTCATGCCGCGAGGGCTGCGCAGGAGCTGAGCTGCCCACAGCATTGAGCAACCATCGGTCAGCCCCAAGAGCATCTTCCCTGGACAAGCGGGCACAGCTCGGGGGCAGCGGCAAGGCGCGAGGGCACGGGGGGGCTTTTCATTGCCACCCACACCTTTGTGTAGTCGCCGGACAGAAAGCCCTGCTCCAGCCCGCTGTACATCGTCAGAGGGATCAGAAGGCACTGTCTCCTGTCCTTCAGGTGCCGGAAGGTCGCTAGGAACGTAGACCAGAAGGAGGGTTTCTCGGGGGTTCCTTTCGCAGCCTCTGCCGGGTCGGGTTTGATCTGGTCCAGGAACAGCACAACCAGCAGCACAGCCAGCACCCCGGTAGCTGCAGGAACAAAACACAAGGCTGAGGGACAGGAAGTCCCTCGCTGCTGGCGCTGCTCCGACGCCGCGCTTGGCCCTCTCGGGGCTGTTTTGGCAGCAGCCTCTGGTCTGCTGCGGTCCAGCGGCCGGTCTGTGCAGCACGGCACCTGCCCTGGGTTCCCCTCTGCACTCGGCTGCGCCCCTGGCAGATCGCCTCGGCTCGGCTGCGACGGCCACTGGGCCAGCTGCACGGCCACCCTTCCAGGGCGAGACAGGGGTCACAGGGGCGGGCAGCTGGCCAGAAGCAGCTCCCCAGGGGGCTAGCGAAGGGCTTAGAGTCGACACGGGAGAGGAGCGTTCACTTCCAGCGCCAAGTCTTCCATGGCTAGAGGGGACCTTCCTTCAGATCCATGGAAAGGAAAACAAAGGTCAAGTCTTGGTTCCTGTGTGGGGCAGAGGCGACTTGCTGGGGGTTTCTCTGGGCTTGGAGCTCTGGAGTACAGCCCTGGCAGGGGCAGCCCGGGGGGGTTGCTATGTAGTCTTCTCCTCTGGAGACATTGCAAACCCTCCTGGCATGTTCCTGTGTGACTGGACCTGCTGTGGCAGGGGGGTGGGACTGGATGATCCTTTGAAGGACCCTCCCAGTCCCTCATGTTCTGCAGTTCTGTGAAAGAGCTGGACAAAGGCCCCGTCCCTTGTGTGCAGCAATGAGAAGACACTTGGAGATGCCCGCGGGTGGAATATTTAGCTGTTTGGGTTCTCTCGAGGTGGACAAGACATCTCTCTCATGAAGAGCCAAGAAGCAAAGCGAAACCCTCCAGCTGAGGGGGCAGCAGGGCTGCGCTCACTCTGCACGAACAAAGCTCAGGGAGCGCTCGCTGCGGTTGTGTTGGGATGCAGCCCTGTGAGCCCAGCCTGCCTGCAGCACAGGGCTCCAGAATGTTCTGCAAGGGGAGTGGGGGGCTCCCTCACCAGTTAGGAGTGGAGCCTGGAGAAGGAGGGGAGAGCTTGCTGAGGTGCTGGCTCGTCACAAAGGACATCCTGCTCCTTCAGACAAACAGCTGCACCTTGCAGAGTCACAGACCATCAGGGGTTGGAAGGGACCTTGCGAGACCATCCAGCCACAGCAGGATCCCCTCGACCGGGTGGCTGGCACAAAGCATCTGAAGCTGCTTGGGAAGGGGCCGTTCGCAGCTCTCGTGTCTTATTTCTAGCAAATTGCACTGGAAGCAGAACCTGCCAGGTCCTGCTTCATTTCAAAGGCAGGAGGCTCCCCGCTTGAGATCAGCCAGGCACCAAGCACTAGGGATTGGAAGGGACCTCATCAGATCATCGGGTGCCACCCCTCTGTCCACTAACAGTCATGTGGGTTACTCACCTGTGTAGATCCCCAGAAGAGTGTAGATCAAGGAGTTGGACACTTCTGCTGCCCCAGTGGAGTTTGGGGTCCCCGTGATGCAGTCGTGGGCTCCGCAGCATGCCAGGATCTCTTCCGAGATGTTGTCTGAGGGTCAGCGAGGAGCCAGAAGAAAGGCAGCTCAGGGAAGAGCCCAGGTGGCCCCACACTATGTGTAAAGGTTTAAGGAGGAGGGAACCCAGCGCTCAGCCGCTGGTCTTGGTTTTCGAGTCTTTCCTGAGAGGGATGTTTGATGGAGGGATCTTGCTTGGAAAAACCCCAACTACCAAACTGAGTTAACAGGGACAGCTGCTCAAAATGCTGTGTGGGGACAGGGACAGAGACTAGAAGCTGCAACATGAGTGCGGGCTCAAGCTGGAGCTGTTGAAGTTCTCGTGTATACACAGATCCACAGAGCATTAGGGGTTGGAAGGGACCTCGAGGGATCACCCTGTCTAGTCCCCCTGCCCAGCAGGATCCCCCAGATCCAGTCACACAGGAACAGCCCAGGAGGGTTTGAAATGTCTCCAGACGAGGAGCCTCCACAACCCCCCTGGGCAGCCCCTGCCAGGGCTCTGGCACCCTCACTGGGAAGAAGGTCCTTCTCACACTGATGTGGAACCTCCTCTGCTCCAGCTGACCCCCGTCAGGGTTTAAGAACACGTCTGACCTGTGATGGAAGCTTGGCTAAATATCAGGGACGAGAGAAGGTTTCCCCAGATGCCGGAGGACTGGAATATCAGGAAGAAGACCCCAAAGTACTGGTTGATGATGTCTTTTCCATCTTTCCCCGCTTTCTCAGCGTAGGAGGTGCCGGCGATGGTGAGGTAGGTGCACTTGGCAGACCAGAGCGGCGCCCCTCCCAAGCCCAGGACCACGGAGGCAGGGATCAGCGTGAACCTGCCAGGGAACACTCGGTCAGCATCGCTGTCAGCCATCGGCACAGGGACCATTTGCCCAAAGATCTGGAAGCAAAAACAGGCATCGGAGACAAGGATCTGCCCTTCCTGAGACTAAAGACATCCGCTGCATGGAACCAAGGCAGTTTAGAGACCTGCATGGACAGGCTCTAGGGGATCCTGCTGTGGCAGGGGGATTGGGCTGGGTGATCTTCTGAGGTCCCTTCCCATCCCCAATGAATGTCCTCCTCTGCTGGGTTGTGTCCTCTGTCACCAGAGAGCAGAACTTGTTCATCTCCGGAAGGGATCACAGAACATTAGGGGTTGGAAGGGACCTCCAACGATCATCCAGTCCAACCCCCCTGCCACAGCAGGATCCCCCAGATCCAGTCACACAGGAACAGTCCAGGTGGGTTTGAAATGTCTCCAGAGAAGGAGACTCCACAGCCCCCCTGGGCAGCCCCTGCCAGGGCTCTGGCACCCTCCCTGGGAAGAAGGTCCTTCTCACACTGATGGGGAACCTCCTCTGCTCCAGCTCACACCCACTGTCCCCTGTCCTGTCACTGGGTGCCCCTGAGCAGAGCCTGGCTCCATCCTCCTGACACCCACCCTTCACATACTGATCAACACTTGTGGGGTCACCCCTCAGTCTGGCTCTTTGCACACTTTCACTTCTGCTTCTCCTGCAGTTGGGTTTATTTCTTCCTCTTCCTTGCAGGTGACATCCTCTGTGTCCAGCTCGCAAACCCACCGCTCAGAGGTGCAGGAGGAACCGACACTAAAAGCTCAGACCCTGGCCCCTGCTGCCCGTGTCCCAGGCTGGCAGAGAGCGTTTGCAGGGTTCGAGCGGTACCAGCTAGCGTAGAAGTTCCCCAGGGAGAAGGCGATGTAGCAACACATGGAGCCCGCGATGGTCCACTTGCAGCCCAGCTTCTGGATGAGGACTGGAGGGAGGAACATGGACGACAGGATGAGCGCGGCGTAGAGAACGCTTAGGGCAGCAACACCCAGGCCTTCCTCGGAGTGGAGGCTGCTCTGCACGGACAGAAACAGCGGGTGAGAAGCGCCCTGAGGCAGGGTGGAGCGGCGAGAGCGGGAGCTGGGGCAGGGGCTTTGCCAAAGCAGCTGGGTGATGGAGTTAGGGGTCCTGTCCAACAGCCCCTTCAGGGAACTGTGGAGCCACAATCCCAGAGCCTCAGGGACTGGAAGGGACTGGGATCCCCTAGATCCAGTTGCACAGGATCTAGGAGAGTTTGAAATGTCTCCAGAGAAGGAGACTCCACAGCCCCCCTGGGCAGCCCCTGCCAGGGCTCTGTCACCCTCACTGGGAAGAAGGTCCTTCTCACACTGATGTGGAACCTCCTCTGCTCCAGCTCACACCCGCTGCCCCTTGTCCTGTCACTGGGTGCCCCTGAGCAGAGCCTGGCTCCATCCTCCTCACACCCACCCTTCACATACCGATCAACACTCATGGGGTCACCCCTCAGGCTCCTTTTTCCCAGCTCCAGAGCCCCAGCTCCCTCAGCCTTTCCTCAGCAGGGAGATGCTCCCCTCCCTCCATCATCCCTGTGGCTCTGTGCCGGGCTGTCTCCAGCAGCTCTGTGTCCTTGTGGAGCTGAGGGGTCCAGAGCTGGACACAAGGATCCAGCCGAGGTCTCAGCAGGGCAGAGCAGAGGGGCAGGAGACCTCTCTTGATCTCCTAACCACCCCCTTCTGGTCCACCGGAGCCGGCGAGGGTTGCTCGCAGTTTGCACCCGTGTTTGGGTGGCTCCGTGTGGTCCCCTTGGGTTCTCCGTGCCAGCCGGTGGAAGGAGGGACAATCTCTTCGTGGCCTTTGCTTTTGGTGCCGGATCTGCCCTGCAAGGGCTGACTTAGCAACAGCGGGAGCTCCTTTGGCTCGGGGCTGACACCCTCTGAACGCCTGGGCGGTCAAGGTCCGCCCTCTGTTCGCTCACCGCAGCCCTTCGCGGTGCGAAGCAGCCGGTCACAACAGTCCTGCCCTCGGCGCCGGGAGCGTTGTGGTGGGACCGGGGCGCTGCCGGCCCCCGATCGCCCTCTGTTCGCGCTGAGAACTGACGCTGCCCAGTGCAGCTGTGGGAGGGGGCGGATGCTGGTGGGACGGACGGGAGAGCGCTGGAGGAGAGCCGAGAGCTGCGCTGAACCGATTCAGCCCGGTGTCGCCGTGCGGGATCGGCGCTCCTGCAGCTCGCCGAGGGGACCCTGCAGAGATGCTGCTGCTGGGCTCTGCTCACAGGTCATTAGTGACAGAAGCAGAGGGAAAGGCTTCCAGCTCCAACAGGGGAGGGTCAGACTGGCCATCAGGAAGAGATTCTTCTCACAGAGGGAGGTCAGGCACTGGGCTGGGCTGCCCGGGGTGGGGGTTGAGTCCCCATCCCTGGATGAGTTCAAAAGTCGCTGAGATGTGGTGCTGGGGGATGTGGTTTAGGGGTGACCTTGCAGAGTAGGGTTGGTGGTTGGACTCAATGATCGCAAGGTGATGAGGTCTCCCCTCGACCTCCTCTTCCTCACACTAAACAGCCCCAACTCTCTCCATCTCATCACATGGACTCTCCAGGCCCTTGCCCAGCTAAGTCCCCTCCTTGCCCTCGCTCCAGCCCCTCGATGCCTCCCTTGGACTGAGGTGCCCAACACTGGGGCCAGCACTCAAGATGCAGCCTCCCCAGTGCTGGCTGTGGGATGTTAATGCCCAAACAGGGCACAGCTGCCTCTGGTGTCTAAGAACAGTGTTGCTGGGTTAAATGATGCCAGGAGTCAGCAGGCACAGACCCCTAGGGCTTGGAAGGGACCTCAGGGGCCACGGAACCCAATCCCCACTCCTGAACTTCAATGCATGTAATGGATTGGGCATGAACGTTTCCTGCTTGATGTTGCTGTGTGAGAACGGGACCTTTATAGAAATACCTGGTGTTGGAATGGAACCTGCTTTCTCCTTTGCAGTGTCTTCTTCTGAGAGAGGTCTCAGAGAGATTGAGCTGTCGTTCACACGACTTCTGTGGACCTGGAGCAGCAGCCTGACAGAGGCATCTGAACTGCAGTGAGTCCAGCACAGCAGGGACTGGAGGGGACCTCGAGAGACCACCCAGCCCAGTCCCCCAGCCACAGCAGGGTCCCCTAGATCCAGTCACAGGAACAGTCCAGGTGGGTTAGAACCGTCCCCAGAGAAGGAGACTCCGCAGTCCCCTGGCCCGTGGGTCTGGGTGGGGAGTGCTGACCTGCACAGGCTGGTGCCCTGACCCCTCTCAGGTGCCCTGTGTGTTCCTCACAGGACCCACTGTGGGGCAGGCTGACGGGTTCCACGCTGCCAGCTGACCTCCCTGCTGCACTTACCTGCAGGCTCTGGAGTCCTCCGTAAGCAGTGAAGAGAAGTAGAAACCCGAAAGAGATCACCAAGACATTCTTCAGATTCTTCTCCATGTCGCCCCAGCCGCGAGGGAAGGGCTGCCAGCCCTGGCAGAGGGGACCCGCGAGCTGCAGGGGGTGCTCTGCGCCGGAGAGAAGCCGCCTGCGCCCGCTGCAAGGGGTCACCTCTGGCCGGGTGGCAGAGGAACGAGTCCTTCTTGTTCGAGGGCCGGCTAGTGACCTTTTGCCGCTGCGGAAGGCTCCGTGCAGGTCGTTACTCATTCACCTGCTGCGGGGAGGCTGCCAAAGGGCACCTCTCGGGGCGGTCAGGCAGGGCTGGGTCCCCGGGCATGCTCCTGCTGTCGCGGCAGCGCCTTAGACACCTCTGCTCTGTCCCTGGCACTGGAGAAGGCTGCAGGCAGGGGGACCCCTGGCCAGAGGTGCTGACCCAGTGGGGGCAGAGGCTGGAACCCCTGAGGAGAACGGCCTGGGGGTGGTGGTGGAGCAGAGGGTGAACAGGAGCTGTCGGCGAGAGCCACCCGTGTCCTGGGCTGCAGGGACAGTCCCCCCTCTACTCTGCACTAGTAAGACCCCACCTGGAGTCCTGGGTCCAGCGCTGGGCACCTCAGTCCAAGGGAGACACCGAGGTGCTGGCGCCAGGGCAGCGGAGGGCAGCAAAGCTGAGGAAGGGCTGGGAAGGGGTCACAGGGTCCACGCTCCCTGCCCCAGCAGCGTCACCTAGACCACTGGGGGAAGATGTGAGTGCGTCCTGCGGGTGGGGGGAGGTTTTCTGCGGGAGGTCTGTGCAGGACCATCCTGCCACGATCAGTGTGGCAAGTGAGAGGACCCTTCCAGGCCCTAACAAGGGGGTCCTGCTGTGGCAGGGGCGCTGGGCTGGATGATCTCTAGAGGATCCTTCCAAGCCCTAACAAGGGGGTCCTGCTGTGGCAGGGGCGCTGGGCTGGATGATCTCTAGAGGTCCCTTCCAGGCCCTAGTAAGGGGGTCCTGCTGTGGCAGGTGCACTGGGCTGGATGATCTCTAGAGGACCCTTCCAAGCCCTAACAAGGGGGTCCTGCTGTGGCAGGGGTGCTGGGCTGGATGATCTCTAGAGGTCCCTTCCAAGCCCTAACAAGGGGGTCCTGCTGTGGCAGGGGCGCTGGGCTGGATGATCTCTAGAGGTCCCTTCCAAGCCCTAGTAAGGGGGTCCTGCTGTGGCAGGGACACTGGGCTGGATGATCTCTAGAGGTCCCTTCCAAGCCCTAACAAGGGGGTCCTGCTGTGGCAGGGGCGCTGGGCTGGATGATCTCTAGAGGTCCCTTCCAAGCCCTAGTAAGGGGGTCCTGCTGTGGCAGGGGCGCTGGGCTGGATGATCTCTAGAGGACCCTTCCAGGCCCTAGTAAGGGGGTCCTGCTGTGGCAGGGGTGCTGGGCTGGATGATCTCTAGAGGACCCTTCCAGGCCCTACAGTTCCGTGAGTGCCCGGATAATCCCAAACCAAAGCTCAGCGAGGGCGGCTCTGGCAGAGGCAAGAGCCCAGGACACTGCAGAGGCCTGAGAAGCCTTCGTCCCAGCGCTCTGGCCTGACAGCAGCAGCGACAGCAGCAGAGCCTTTCAAACGCTGCCTGTGACTGGGCTCTGCTGGGTGGGCTGTCGGGTGGGTGCTTCTGCTCTGGAGGAATTCCCAGCTCGTGACTCAGTCATGTCCGCTCCGCAGGCGCAGGCGGTGCCCAGGGCAGGCGGGGGATGCTCAGGGGCAGATCAAAGACATCTCAGCCTGTTCCCTGGCCCAGAGCTTCGGGTCATCCAGCTGCCTGCTCCTGAGCTGCTCCTCAGGAATGTGAGGGGCTTCACCGAGGAGATCTGATAAGGCCAAGGATCTCCTCCTCTGGTACCAGGAGGCGGGTGGCTCCAGCAGACCTGCTGTGTATCATCACCCCTGACACCGCCTTCATTCCTGCTACTAGTGGAGGATTAAGTCAGCCCTGGGAGGCCTGTGCTGCCTTTGGGGCTGGGCTCTGCTGTGCAAACTGTGGCCACCACGCTGGGGAGTCTCACAGAGAGCTCTCATCAGTGGGAGACACAAGAGACGATGGTGAGATCCGTGGCTGCCCTGCAGCCCATCACATTCAGATGCCACAGGACCAGAGCATCGGGGGTTGGAAGGGACCCGCACAGCCACAGGTACACTTGTGCCCCACACGGGTCACAGTGGGAAGGCCCTACAGCTGGCCAAGCTGCAGGGCAGCATCGCATTTCCCCTCCGGCTGCCTCCACTCCTCCCGCAGCCAGTTCCCGAGCAGAGGATGAGGTGTGTGAGTGGCGCCGTCGCAGCCCCCTCTCCAGTGACTGCTTAGGGCAGGATGACTTTTGCCTGTGCCCGCTGAGAGCCACTTGCCCTCTGCCTGACCCGGGCAGCCCAGGGTGGGCAGTGCGTGCGTGGAGCTGCCCCTCAGGGACAGGCAGTGCAGCCGATGCCAGTGAGGCAGCAGCTGCCTGGGCTTGTTCATTTTCCTCCTTCTCACCGTGGTTCGCGTGCTCTTCCTTGACAGCCGTCGCCTTCTCTCCCAGGACCAGCAGCTGCCCTCTGTCATCCTGCTTGTGGTGCTTGGGGGTGTTTGCAGCAGGGTCTGACCCCAGTACCCCCTCTGCACCCCTTGCTCCTGAGCTCACCCTGCTGCTGGAGCCCGTGGGCAGCACTCAGAGAGAGGCTTTGAACATCCTGCTCCGTGCAGGTTCTGCTTCTCTCTTCCACGTGGGACAATCAAGGCGGTGGTTAACGAGTGTGCGAGTGAGGTGGGGAGACCTCCCTGCGGCCTGCAGCGGCTGCTTCGCCCAGGAAGTGCTGTTTCCAGTAATTGAATCTGGGGGTGGAATTTACAGCCGCTCGCCCACCGCTGAGCATGGCCCAGGCATCGAGCTGCTGGCACTTAACGTCGGCTGTGCTTCGTAGCCCCGTGGTCTCCGGGCCAGAGGCGATAGCTCCTCTTTCATTCACATATTGATCCACATCCATGGGGTCACCCCTCAGGCTCCTTTTTCCCAGCTCCAGAGCCCCAGCTCCCTCAGCCTCTCCTCAGCAGGGAGATGCTCCCCTCCCTCCGTCACCCCAGTGGCTCTGTGCTGGGCTCTCTCCAGCAGCTCTGTGTCCTCCTGTTGCTGAGGGGCCCAGAGCTGGGCACAAGATCCCAGCTGTGGTCCCACCAGGGATTCCAAGCTGACAGCTCCTGCTAGTTCATGGCCACAGGCTCCTCAGGCTCAGGGCTCGTCCCAAGCCCTGCTCGCGCTGCCCGGCGACCGGAGCCTGGCAGCAGGTTCATTACGAGGGGATTTCTCCCAGCATGAGGAGCAGCTCCGGGCGATCTCAGGAACTGCAATTATCTCCTTGCTCCAAATGGAGCCCAGGCCCCTGGAACTGCGCAGAGATCGGTGCCTCGGTGTCAATCCGGCGTGGAAATGCCTTGGGTGTCTCACTGAGCGGAGCTGGGTCTGTGTCCGAGGGGCTGCGCCCCGGCTGAGGGCTTTGCTCCTGCTCCGCTGGCTGCGGGGAGTCTCTGCCGGCACAGAACGAGCAACGGCCGGTCCTGCTCAGCCCGCAGTGACAGAAGAGCTGCCCCAGCTTCCCAAACCCCGTCCTGGGAAGGGGAGGTGGGAGGCACCTGTGAAACCTCGACAGATCCGACTCCGTTTGTGAAAAGATTCCTCCCTTCGGAAACTGTTTGTGTTCTCGGTGGAGAAAGGCTCCTGCTTCAGCCTGCGGCCAGCGTGAGGTGCCAGCTCGAAGGTGATGGAGGGAGGGGAGCAGCTCCCTGCTGGGGAAAGGCTGAGGGAGCTGGGGCTCTAGAGCTGGGAAAAAGGAGCCTCAGGGGTGACCCCATGGATGTTGATCAATATGGGAAGGGTGGGTGTCAGGAGGATGGAGCCAGGCTCTGCTCAGGGGCACCCAGTGACAGGACAAGAGGCAGTGGGTGTGAGCTGGAGCAGAGGAGGTTCCACATCAGTGTGAGAAGGACCTTCTTCCTGGGAGGGTGCCAGAGCCCTGGCAGGGGCTGCCCAGGGGGGCTGTGGAGTCTCCTTCTCTGGAGACATTTCAAACCTCCTGGGCTGTTCCTGTGGGACTGGATCTGGGGGATCCTGCTGGGTCTAGGGGGATTGGACTGGCTGATCTTTGGAGGTCCCTTCCAGCCCCTGATGCTCTGTGGTTCCATATTTGGTGCTGGTAGCACCCAACGCATCCTCCTGCCATTTACTCACTGTCACAGCAGCTGCCCCTGGATTCCTGCTGCCCTGTTTGTTCTCATGAGGCTCTCGACCGCTTCCTTGAGGGTCAGTCACTGAAGTGATTACTGGTCCCTGCTCTCTGCCACGGCTGAGAGCAAGAGAGATTCACTATGACCAAGAAGAACCAGCTCTGGATCTCCTGTCTCTGTCGTTCCACATCCCTTCACACAGACCATCCAGGGCTTGACCGAGGTGCTGTGGCCCCCAGAGGAACAAGGAGCAGCCCAGCTCTGAGCAGGGGGTGGGCAGACAGGCAAGTCACAGCATCACAGAACCATTGGGGTTGGAAAAGACCCCCGGGGTCAGCGAGTGCAACCACCAGCCCCACTCCGCAGGGTCACCCCTAAACCAGACTCCCCAGCACCACATCTCAGTGACTAGACTCATCCGGGGCTGGGGCTGAGCCCCCACCTACTGGCACAAGTGTCCACCCTTTGCTTGTGTTTGTGGCAGCTGTGTCTGTGCTGAGCTTGGAGCACAGGGGCACGTGCTGGGCCGCGGGTAGCCCGGTGGCTCGCACGCCAGAGCACCGGGAGGAAGCGGCTGGGTGAGGCCGGGCACGACGGCGCCTGTTCCCGTGCGGCGTGACGCGGATTCCTTGCACGGGCCCAGACCTGCGTGGCTCTGGCAGCCAGCTCCAGCCGGGAGACAGCAGCCGTCCCACGAAGAGGCAGGAGAGAAGGGTCGAGCGCTGGCTGCCCTGCCAGAGAGAGGAGGCAACGCAGTGCCGTCGGCAGGGACCCTCTGCCGTATCAGAGGGAGGCCGAGTCCCCATCCCTGGATGAGTTTAGAAGTCGCTGAGATGTGGTGCTGGGGGCTGGGTTTAGGGGTGACCTTGCAGAGTGGGGCTGGTGGTTGGACTCGCTGATCCCGGGGTCTTTTCCAGCCTGGATGACTCTGTGAGTCTGTGCTTCTGCACCGTGACCCTGCTGGTGCGGCGGGCCCCTGCAGCACACAGAGCCCGGGTCTCTTATCTCCGACCAGTTGGCTCTTTTTCTCAGAGAGAAAATGCTTTATGGTCTAACTGGTCTGAGCACTAAATCTGAGTAACAAGGATCCGGCCGGAGGTTCCTATTAAAGGGTTCGTACCCATCACAACTGGCTGCTGGGGAGTTTTGAAACCCAGTTAGTCACCGCGCTGGCGGAAAGCGAGGGAGAAGCCCTGTGTTCTGCCGCCGCCCTCCCGCTTCGCCGGGCGAGCTGGACGCAGAGCCTGCGCGACCGGCATCAGCGATTTCAACAGCGGCTCCTTCTCGGGGTGTAAATGGCACTTGGGGTTCCGCCTTCCACTGAAACTAGGGCTCGCCCTGCCGGGAGGGTCTCATCACCTAATTACTCTTACTCAATCTCAGCTCAGCGGTGTGAGCAGCTCGGGATGGCTCCATCTGCCAGATTAACCCTTTGCTGCAACTGGGGCAAGCAGAACCACCTGGCCAGGCACTGGGATGGGCTGGGTTGGGATGGGATGGGCTGGGATGGGATGGGCTGTCCTCACCAGCTGCCCCATAGCTGCTACCCCATGTCTCTGTTTTCCCACCCACTACAGCTCTTGCGCAGACAGAGTGGGGCAGGTACTGGCGGGAGCTCAGTGTTGCACCGAGAGCTGGCAGCACCAGTGCCACGGCGCTGATACCTGCTTGATGGCAGCCCTGGAGCATCACAACCCATTCACAGAACTGAAAGCAAAATAAGCCTCTTGGCAGTTCTAACAGGGCATCTTCTTCAGATTAGAGACCATCCTGTGCTCCACGCCTGCTCCAGCCAGAGAATCACAGAACATGTGGCATAGGAAGGGACCTCAAAAGATCACCCAGCCCCATCCCCCTGCCACAGCAGGATCCCCCAGATCCAGTCGCACAGGAACAGTCCTGGTGGGGGTGAAACGTCTCCAGAGAAGGAGACTCCACAACCCCCCCGGGCAGCCCCTGCCAGGGCTCTGGCACCCTCCCTGGGAAGAAGGTCCTTCTGTCACTGATGTGGAACCTCCTCTGTCCCAGCTCACACCTGCTGTCCCCTGTCCTGTCACTGGGTGCCCCTGAGCAGAGCCAGCTCCATCCTCCTGACATGCCCCACAAACACTCTCTGCCCTTGTTCAGGGGCAGGACAAGTCTGTCCCGCAGCAAGTGAGGCTGTCAGAGGTCGGGCAACTGCTGCTGCAGCAGGGAAACAGCTGCTGCAGCCTTCCCGGGCCCCTTGTTTCTAGAAAGCTCCATCCCCCAGGTGCTCCCAGTCACCCCAGCACCCAGNCCTCTCCTGCGCGAGCTGGGTGCTGCTTCTGGGGGGGCATCTGCTGCCGTGTGGTGAGGAGGGGGCTCGGGGTGCGCGGGCACCCGTGTTGGAGCCTTGGGTGTCCGTGTCGTGCTGGCAGGTGGGTGCTCGGGGTTAGGCACCTGGTTGTGCTCGGGGGTGCTGCCGGGGGAAGGGTTGCCTCCAAAACCGCCTGGACTGTTCCTGCGTGGCTGGATCCAGGGGACCCCGCTGTGGCAGGGAGTGGGACAGGCTTCACACCTCGGAGGGAGGTCTTGGACTCGCTGAGAGAGGGAGAGGCTGCCTGTGTGAAGCTGGGCGAGCAAAGAGGCTGTCTGATGGCCAGCCTGTGATCACAATGAGCTGTGCTCTGCACACTCTGGAGCTCTGTGGGGAGAAGGCTGCAGGCTCTGGAGGCCGGGCTTTCCTGGGCTAAGCCCTCGGCGAGCGGGAGGGGCTGGTATTCGGGCTGCGCCGGCGATGGACGTTCCTGGCCGCTGCGGGTCTCGTCGAGGGCCGGTTCAGAAGATGAATAACTTTTGTCCGAGTGAATGGCCGTGCAATTGCTTCCTGAGGAAAAGCGTTCGTGTGGGTGGTGGGGAGGGTGGAGGTGACGATCTCAAGTGGGGCAAGTGAGTGGTGGCTCCGCTCCGCTGTGGGTGCTAGAGGCTTGAAACGAAGGAAGGGAGCGGCCGGGTTGCTCCCTGTTGTGGGTCTTCCCGACAGCCGGAGACAGCAGGAGGTGATCTCCAGACCTGCAGCTTAGTGCCCGGCGCTCAGCCCTCTTCGAGCTGCAGAGGGGGCGAGGTGGCAGAGCCAGGGGCACTGGTGCCACCCTAGAGCAGCTGATGTAGTGGGGCTTCTGCAGCTTCACCCGTTCAGCAGCCCAGCCGGCACCGGGTGTTGCGTGACCCATCTGACAGAAGCATGTGGTTGGCAGATGGAGAGAGGTCTCCTGCCCCTTTGCTCTGCCCTGGGGAGACCACATCTGGAATCTTTTGTCCGGTTCTGGGCCCCCCAGCCCCAGAGGGACACAGAGCCGCTGGAGAGAGCCCAGCACAGAGCCACAGGGATGATGGAGGGAGGGCAGCATCTCCCTGCTGAGGAGAGGCTGAGGGAGCTGGGGCTCTGGAGCTGGGAAAGAGGAGCCTGAGGGGTGACCCCGTGGATGTTGGTCACTATGTGAAGGGTGGGTGTCAGGAGGATGGAGCCAGGCTCTGCTCAGGGGCACCCACTGACAGGACAGGGGAGGTGTTCCACATCCTTCAACTTCGTTGCTCTGTGCTGGACTCTCTCCAGCAGTTCTGTGTCCTCCCTGAGCTGAGGGCCCCAGAACTGGAGCAGTAGTAAGTGGGACACAAGAGCTAAAGGGTTATTCTGAGCTGGCTCTTCCCACTCAAAATGACCCTCCTGTGCCTCCTCCTGTCCATTCTTTGTTCTCTCTGTTATTCTGAAGCCCTATTCAAGCCTTGCTGAGGTGAAGGAAAGGTGTTGGAGGGAGCATCCCTGGGAAGGGCTCTGCTCTGGGGCAGAGTTACTTTACAAGAGGAAGCAAACCCTGGACATTCCTGTGTGCTTAGCCCCAGGTCTGCTCCCTGCTCACCAGCCCGCTGTCCCAGAGCCTTGGAGACAGGGAGTGGCAGATCCTGAAGTCACTGGGGTGAAGGCAGGCCCCTGGCATTCGCGGGGGGCTGATGCTGCAGCCGCTCCCCTGCCCACAAGCATCCTGGCAAGAGGCAAGCCATGGTCCAGCCCTGACACAGCCTGCAAGTGGTCTGGCAGCCTGTGCCAGCGGCCTCCTTGACCCTGAGCACAGGGCAGGCTTGTGCCTGGGAACCCAGACAAGCCAGTGCCATGGGGCTGAGGCAATCCCAGAACATCAGGGATGGGAAGGGACCTCGAAAGATCAGCCAGTCCCATCCCCCTGCCACAGCAGGATCCCCCAGATCCATTTGCACAGGAAGGAGGCCATGTGGGTTTGAAATGTCTCCAGAGAAGGAGACTCCATAACCCCCCTGGGCAGCCCCTGCCAGGGCTCTGTCACCCTCCCTGGGAAGAAGGTCCTTCTCACACTGATGTGGAACCTCCTCTGCTCCAGCTGACACCCGCTGCCCCTTGTCCTGTCACTGGGTGCCCCTGAGCAGAGCCTGGCTCCATCCTCCTGACACCCACCCTTCACATCTTGATCCACATCCATGGGGTCACCCCTCAGCCCTTCCTCAGCAGGAAGATGCTCCCCTCCCTCCCTCCCTCCCTCATCCCTGTGGCTCTGCCTTTCAATGGGGCCCTGTAACTGGGGGAAGAGAGGCTGGGTGCTTGTGCTTTCAGACTAGGCGCTGGGGGAAGAGGGGCTGGATGCTTAGCTGGGGTTCTCCAGGCCAGGGGTTCTAAAGTCTAACCCCATCTTATGGGGCTGCTTGAAGATAAACTTCTTAATCTTTGAAAGGAGCTTTGAAAAGGTGTTTGGACCTGTTGGGGAAAGGCCCTGGAGCTATCAGATACTACTGTGATGCTCCACAGTTGCAGAGAATGGAACTGTAGTGGCTGTGGAAGGTGGCAGTTGTCCTTGACCCCCTCTTTGGAGCAGTGCTCTTCCACAGAGGGCTGAGGCGGGTTGTGCTGAAACCCTCTGTGCCTTTGAGGAGGTCTACTCCCATGTGCTTGTGTCTCCACAGACTCACAAGTGAGAGGAACCCTCCTCATCATCTCCCCTAAATTCCTGGCACTTCTTTCCAAGGGGGTATCTCGAGGACCAAGCTAAGCGGGATGAGGGCTGTCTGGGAGTGACACCCCTGGAGTGACTGCACAGGGAGCCAGTCCTGGAAGCAAACACCAGAGACCTACCTGGTTCTCCCGGTGACTCGGGGCCACAGAGTCCCAACAGACCTACTGCTGATGCCCTGCAGACGCGGAGGTTACTCGCGCGGTCACAGGTGTAGAAGTTCGTGTGGTCTCCCAGCTGAAGAGCTAATGACAGGCCAACCACGGAGGCTCTTTGATTCAGCCCGTGGATGCTAATCTGACCTCCTGCTGAACCTGCCCGCTCCCAGCCCGGCAGTCTCCAGGAGGAGAGACGTCCTCCCGTGCGGAGCCAGGCTCCGAAAACGTGAGCGAACCTCTGCCTGAGGCGCTGAGGGAAGGTTCCCCCGTGGGCACCTTGTGTGGGCACGAGGGGGGGAGCAGGAGGCGCTTCAGAAGTGGACTAGGGAAGCTCCTTGCCCGGGCTCCTGGGCAGTGGGGTGAGCAGCTGCAAGACCCCGGTCCCGTGGGTGCCCAGCAGCAAACGGGGAGGCTGAGGAGCTGCCTCTCTCCTGGTTGCTGTGGACCAGCGGGTGCGTGTCGGCTCCTCTGGGCTTGGACCACCTGGGCCTTGCTCAGCTGGGCTGAGGGGCCTTGATTGGGTCTGACTTGGTGCCCCAAAACGAGCCCATTGACTGCAGGGGGATTGGCCTCGGTGACCTTTTGAGGTCCCTTCCACCCCTGACGCCCTGTGATGCTGTGGTGCAGCCTGGAAGCACTTCTGAGCCTCCCCAGTGCCACGCAGGGGCCGTGGCCAAGACCCACCAGAGCAGCCTCCAGCCCTGCGTGGTGCCGTGGGAAGGCTCTCGCAGCACAGTCCTGCCGGCCACAGGACCACCGGCCACTGGTGGCAGCAGGACTCGCAGGGCAGGGTCAGAACCCCCTACGTGGCCGTGAGCACTGACGAGGGTGATGCTGCAGGTGTCACCCCTCCCTGGTGTTAAGGGCGGGCGGTGGAGAAACCTGCCCAGTGACAGGACAAGGGGCAGCGGGTGTGAGCTGGAGCAGAGGAGGTTCCATATCAGTGTGAGAAGGACCTTGTTCCCAGGGAGGGTGCCAGAGCCCTGGCAGGGGCTGCCCAGGGGGGCTGTGGAGTCTCCTCCTCTGGAGAAGTTTCAAACCCACCTGGACTGTTCCCGTGTGACTGGATCTAGGGGATCCTGCTGTGGCAGGGGTTGGGCTTGGATGATCTTTTGAGGTCCCTTCCAGTCCCCAGTGTCCTGTGATGCTCAGATTCCCTGAGCACACTGAACTGCTCACACAACTTCACATCCTATCCTGCCCGAGTCATTTCCCACCACCTGCTGCTGTGGCCCCAGGGCTGGCACTGGTGCCCACGCTGGGCTAGACGCAGCTCGGGGGTCTTCCAGAACGAGCCAGCAGAGATGAGGCTCAGCTTGCTTCCGTCTGGACCCCAGCCACCCCTCCTAAGCTGGGCCTTGTACCTCTGCTCTGAGTGGCTGCAGGGCTGTGCTGCTGAGGCAGGAGGGCTGCCCTCAGCCAGGGGGCCGAGATGCCCGGGGGGGGGTGAGTGCAGACCGTGGGCACCGTGCTCACCTCTGGGGCAAGGGTCTGGAAAAGACCCCTGGGATCAGCGAGCCCAACCATCAACCCTACTCTGCAAGGTCACCCCTAAGCCACCTCCTTGTTCTCAGACTAGCCAGCCCCGACTGTCCATCTCTCCCCATCAGACTGACTCACCGGGCTCTCCAGCCCTCGCTGTGACCTGTGCCTCTCTCACACAGCCCTCGTGCTTTGCTGCCCCAGGAGCAGCACCTGTCCCCCTGAGAAGCAGAAGTTCTGGCAAAAGGATCCGGGTTTCCAAAGTGCCCTTCCCTGTTCAGCCTCTCCTGCACCTGCACAGGCCGGAGGACTGGGGCAACCTGTTCTGCAGGACTTTCCTCCTCTGCTGTCAGGAGATGCTGGCTGGCTTTTGCCCTCTGGGCAGGACCAAGATAGAAGGGCTTAGTTGGCAGTTCTGCTTTGATAACTCGTTTTTTACTTCCCTTCCATCCTCTGCCCACCTCTCTGTGAAGAGCGGTGCTCGGCCCGGCCGGCCCCGCTGAGCGGTTTCATTGCCAGGGCAGGCGTCACGCAGAAGCAGCTGTCAGAGCACAGGCTGGCTGTGACAGGGCAGGTGTCCAGCCTCCTCATCCCTCCAGCCTCCCTGGCCAGCTCTGCACACACTGCTGCCCAAAGCAGAGGGCAGGTGGTGCCTGTCACCCAGTTCAAGGAGGAGGCTGGGTTGTGGTTTGTGCCTGGAGCCCAGCTTCCCTGCTCCTGGACCCGGCCTGCGGCAGCTGTGTGGGTTCACTCCTGTGATGCCTGGTGGCTTCTCGGTGCTTTCAGCTCCCTCGGCTTTTTCTGTGGCTCATAGAGTCACAGAATCATTAGGGATTGGAAGGGACCTCGAAGGAGGACCTGGGGCTGCTCCCCAGTTGCTCGGCACCGCGGCAGGCGAGCGTCACCCAGGAGCTGCATCAGAATCACTTGCACCCATCTGCTGTGGAATGGGGCCGTTTGGCACCGTGTCTGTGGTGCAGCAGCAAAGACCTTCAGCAATCTTGTCTGTAGTGGAAGGGGTGGTGGCACTAGAACACACCAAAGATGAACTGGCTCTAGGGGATCCTGCTGTGGCGGGGGGATTGGACTGGGGGGGGTCTTTCGAGGTGCCCTCCTGCTGTTCTGTGGCTCTGTGACTGGATCTGGGGGATCCTGCTGTGCAGGGGCACTGGGCTGGTCCCTTCCAATCCCTGCTGTCTGTGACTGGATCTGGGGGATCCTGCTGTGCAGGGGCACTGGGCTGGTCCCTTCCAATCCCTGCTGTCTGTGACTGGATCTGGGGGATCCTGCTGTGCAGGGGCACTGGGCTGGTCCCTTCCAATCCCTGCTGTTCTGTGGCTCTGTGACAAGTGACAGAAAATCTCTCTCACAAGTCCCGAGTGGAATCGGATGGTATCAGCCTGGTCTCCCCTCAGCCAAGGGCCGCAGGGCAGCAACCCTCTGCTCTGCAGCAGAACACAGGCTTGGTCCAGCTCCCAGGTGTTCCCAAAGGTTTTCCATGAGGGACCCTGTGGCTCCCCAGTCTGCTGGCCGGCTGTGCCGTGAGGACACTGCTGGCAGCGGCCATGGTCCCACTGCAGGTGCTGATGCTGGTGGCCTGTGTGTTTTATCTAAGCCCGTGATCATCCCCTTGACACTGCCAGCAGGTCGGGGACACCAGGCACTGGCAGAGCCTTAGATGGGGAAAACACTCAGGAGCCTGGCTCGAAGGGCTGGGAAAATCATTACTGGCCCTGACCTGGGTGAAAGCCCCAAGAGAACAGCTCTGACTGCCTCTGTCTCATGTAATCGACAGGTCCTGCTGCGCGGTAGCCCAGGCGGTACCAGCTGTCAGCTATCAGATCCAGCACGGGCCCTCCTTTGCCTCAGCTACACACTGTGACAGCTGTGGAGCTCACAACAGAGATGTTTGGTTTGGGATGAGCCAGCACCTTCAGAGGAAGTCTCTGGGATACTGGCTGAGGGGCGGTGATGAAACGGGGCTTAATCGCCCTCTTATCTAACCTGCTCAGCACACAGCAATGCAGCAGCAATTATCTGCCATCTCAGGGAAGCCACAGGAGCTGCCAAACTCGCCCAGCCAGTCTCTCAGCACCCACATGGATGACAACAGCCTGAGAGTCACAAGGCTGGGACGTTGTCTCTGCCACCCAGGGGACAGCCAGCAGGGGCTCTCGTCATGGGGGACCCTGCCCACGCTGAGGAGAGGCCCTTTATCTTTGAGGGGCTGAAGACAGACTAACAAACCCCATCTGTTACAGCCTCAGCGGGGAAAAGGACCTTGAATCATAGAATCATTGGGGATTGGAAGGGCCGTCGAAAGGTCATCCAGTCCAGCTCGTCCTCTTGTCCTCTGCTCCTCAGCCCCAGTTTTACCTAGTCCCCACACATTCACAGAATCACAGACCATTAGGGGTGGGAAGGGACCTCAGAAGACCATCCCGTTCATCCCCCTGCCACAGCAGGATCCCCCGGATCCTGTCTCACAGGAACAGTCCAGGTGGGTTTGAAACCAGAGAAGGAGGCTCCTTCTCCCACTGATGTGGAACCTCCCCTGCTCTAGCTCACACCTGCTGCCCCTTGTCCTGTCACTGGGTGCCCCTGAGCAGAGCCTGGTTCCATCCTCCTCACACCCACCCTTCACATATTGATCAACACTCATGGAGTCACCCCTCAGGCTCCTTTTTCCCAGCTCCCTCAGCCTTTCCTCAGCAGGGAGATGCTCCCCTCCCTCCATCACCCCTGTGGCTCTGCGCTGGGCTCTCTCCAGCAGCTCTGTGTCCTCCTGGAGCTGAGGGGCCCACAGCTAGACACAACACTCCAGCTGTGGCCTCAGCAGGGCAGAGCAGAGGGGCAGCAGGACCTCTCTCGATCTGCTAACCACCCCAGGGTGCCGTTGACCTTCTTGGCCACCAGGGCCCATTGCTGGCTGCTGGCCACCAGCACGCTCGGGTCCCTTTCTCCTGCGCTGCTCTCCAGCTGCTGCCCTGCTGTTCCCGCACTTGTGGCAGGATCAAGCAGGGAAGGATCCTCTGTCCAGATAACTGCTGGCCCGCGGGACACGGCTCTCCCGCGTCCCACAGACTGCAGACACACCCGGGAGAGCTCATCTGGCAACGGCAACAGGAAAACAGCCCCTGCCCTCCGCACCCCGAAGGAGGGGCGCAGGCGTAACCGATGCTGGGAGGACAAGTGGTTCTGGAGCCCAGCTACTCCTGTTGTTTCCCAAAACTGAGTCGATACTGAAAGACCAACAGGGTCAGGGCAGTTCTGGGCTGCTCAGGAGCTCAGCAGGGTGCCTCCAACCTCGGGTACAGAAACCTTGGTGTTAACCCTGACATTACAGAACCACAGAGCATTAGGGGTGGGAAGGGTTAGTCTGAGGAAGAGGAGGCTGAAGGGACCCCTCTTCGCTCTGTACAACCATCTGAAAGGACCCTGCAGAGATGCTGCTGCTGGGCTCTGCTCACTGGTCAGTAGTGACAGAAGCAGAGGGAAGGGCTTCCAGCTCCAACAGGGCAGGGTCAGACTGGCCATCAGGCAGAGATTCTTCCTGGAGGAGAGTGGTCAGGGACTGGACTGGGCTGCCCAGGTTGGGGGCTGAGTTCCCCATCCCCAGATGTGTTTAAAAGTCGCTGAGATGTGGCGCTGGGGGATGTGGTTAGGGTGACCTTGCAGAGTGGGGTTGATCCCAGAGCTGGAAGCCCTTCCCTCTGCCTCTGTCGCTAATGACCTGTGAGAAGAGCCCAGCAGCATCTCTGCAGGGTCCTTGCAGAGAGCGATGAGGGCTCCACTCAGCCTCCTCTTCCTCAAACTCAACAGCCCCAACTCTCTCTGTCTCTCCTCATCAGATTTATTCTCCAAGCCCTTCCAGCTTTGTTCCCCCCTGGCCCAGATCCCTCAACACCCCAACTAAGCGGCTTTTGAACGCACCCAGGGATGGGGACTCGGCCCCACCCTGGGCAGCCCAGTCCGGTCCCTGACCCCTCTCTCCAGGAAGAGTTTTTCCAGCAGCGTTCAGCCCCGGCGCTCGGGACTGGCCCGCTGGGATGACCCAGTGTCACAGGGGTGCTGGTGCCCATCCACTGACACTTTGGTCGGAGGTGAGAAAGCTGTTTGCAGCGCGAGAAGCTCTGGGTATAAATAGCAGAGGCCCCTGGCATCCAGGGGGATGATAAGGACCCGCGGTCAGCCCTGCTCTGGGTGGCCTCTGGCAGGAGGTGGTGGGGGCAGATGAAGATAACCCCAGCAGGCAATGGGGGGTGTGCCCGGGGAGAGGGCAGCCCGGCAGCATTCCTCGGCCAAGCCCAGGCGCCTGCCTCCCGCTGCCTGTGCAGGGCTGCTGCTCAGCAGAGCGGTGCTCCACGGCAGCTCCCGCGCAGCCCCGGACCTCCTCTGCCGGCCCAGGCCTGCAGCCCCGGCCAGCGCTCGGAGTTCAGGGTCCTGCAGGGAAGGGCTGGGGTAGGGGCTTCCCTCTGGGTACTATGCACGCGCGGCCCCTGTCTTCCTCCACCTCCAGCCTCCCGCTCTGGCTCAGGAGCCCTTTCCCACGGGTCTGCACCAGGCACAGGTGGCTCTGCCCGACCCCTCTCTCCCCGTGAGCTTGTGGGGTGCGGGAGGCCCTGCGCCTGGGCGCTGAGTTTAAAAATCGCTTCGATGCAGTGTTGGGGGTTCTGGTTCAGGGGTGACCTTGTAGGGTAGGGTTGACAGCTGGACTCGCTGATCCCAGGGGTCCCTTCCAACCAGAATGATTCTGTGATTCTTCCATTTGCTGCACTGGAGTCTCCTGGGCAGGTCTCCCCCCCCGAGAAACTGGCCACAACATTCCAGCTGTGGTCTCAGCAGGCCAGTCAGAAGGGAGGCTGCATCGGGCTGGGGCAGGGGGCTGCTGCTCGGCTCCGCTTGCCAGCGCTCGGGCTCCGAGTCCTCTCCCTCGACACCTCACGCGGGGCGAGGTGCTGCAGCGCAGCTCCAACAGCAAGTGCCCAGCCCGTCTGGCTGTGCCCTGCGGCGGTGCCCAGCCGGGCCACGACCTTGCCCAGTGCGTCCAGCCCTGCACTCCTGCTTCGCACTGCCAGAGCTGCGGGACTGGCAGGGGCTGCCCAGGGGGCTTGTGGAGTCTCCTTCTCTGCTGTTCCTGTGCAACTGGATCTAGAGGATCCTGCTGTGGCAGGGGGATGGGACTGGATGATCTGTTGGGACCCCTTGCAGTCCCTAATGCTCTGTGAATCTCCCATGGACCACTTAATGAGGACTGTTAGACACAAGTGCACCTCATCTGTCTCATGGAGGAGCAGAGATCGCTGCTGGCTGGCAACAGGCTGCAGGAGAACCTCACTGCACACAAAGCCCTGCGCTGGCACTCTTGCCACCGACTCCTGTCCACGGCAGTGTGTCGGGCTGGGGTGACCCTGGTCCGACCCAGTGAAGCAAGGAAATCCAATTCATCGCAGTCTGAGGCGTTTCTGCGTCGCCTTCATCCTGTGAGGTAGTCTGGGTCTCATCTATTGTCTGTGCAACCATCCAGACCCTCTGTCCTGGAGCCTTGCACGCTGCTCACAGAACCAAGACGTCTGCGCTATCCAGCGGGATGAGAGGTTCCCCACTGTGGTATTTGGGGTGTGTGGGCAACCCGGACACGTGTGGGTATGTGTGTGTGGGCACCCCAAAAAGAGTTTCATAGAACCACAGAATCATTCAGGTTGGAAAAGACCCCCAGGTTCATAGAGTCCAACCATCAGCCCTGCTCTACAAGGTCACCCCTAAACCAGACCCCCCAGCACCATATCTCAGTGACTTCTGAACTCATCCAGGGATGGGGACTGAACCCCCACCCTGGGCAGCCCATCCTAGTCCCTGACCACTCTCTCCAGGAAGAATCTCTTCCTGGTGGCCAGTCTGACCCTCCCCTGGTGGAGCCTGAAGCCCCCCTTCCCTCTGCTTCTGTCACTGCTTCCCTGTGAGAAGAGCCCAGCCCCAGCATCATTGCAGGGTCCTTTCAGAGAGCCGTGGAGAGTGATGAGGGCTCCCCTCAGCCTCCTCTTCCTCCAACCTAGGAGCTCCCTTTATGGTCCTGGAGCCCCTTTGTTCTGCCTGCAAGCAGACAACTCTGCAGAGGGCTCTGCCCTCTGGTTCTGCGGAGGTTGTTCCTCTTCAGAGAGGGACGGAGAGCGCACAGCTGCAGCGCGTCCCCAGGGACGCTCTTCTGGCCATCCCTCGCTGGCTCACGCGGTTTGCGGCAAGCAGAGCTGTGAGGAGTGTTTCCCATCTTGGCTCCCCCCCAAGCAGGGATGACTTTCAGTTTTCATTCTGTCCTGACCTGCATTTCGGACACGGGCAAAGCTGAGAGGAAGGTTTTGTTCCACTGGTTCCTACAGGCACTTCACCCAGCCACGCAGCTTATTTCTGAGCTGGCCTTCTTGGCCACCAAGGCCCACTGCGGGCCCCTGGTCATCCTGCTGGCCAGCAGGACCCGCAGAGATGTTGTGCTGTGATTCTGACTGCTGCCTGTTAAGGTCACTTCTGCTCTCGCCAGCCTCTGTGGCTACCGCTCCCTTGACAGCACGGGAGGCAAACCCTTAGCCCAGAGGGACGGAGAGCTCTGTGGAGAGCAGAGCCCTTACAGGCCAGTGCTAACTCCTTCCGTGGCAGTGAAAGAGAACAGACCCAGTGACAATGAACCGAGAGACTGGCAGAGCTGCGGCCGGGCTGTGGAGGATGAAGGTCCCGGTCTGGCCGCGCCGGGCGCCACGTGCGGTCCTAAGCTTCTCTGCTGAAGTTGCTCATCTTAGTTGCTCTCCAGAGGCTCTTTTATTGGGAGAGAAAGGGGCTGTGGCTGCCAAGAGACAGGATGATGCTGCCTGCAGGGACGTATCAGGGCTCTAATGGGGAAAACAGAGCATTTCCTTCTGCTTCTTTCTCCCCCTGGTTCTGAGTGACTCCGAAGAGAATTTAATCCGAAGAACTGTCTGCAGGGCTGCGTGTTCCACTGACTGCCCCGCTCCTCGTTGTCTCTTTTGGTCTCTAAAGGAGCCTCAAGCTCTTGAGGCGAGTCCTTCTTTGCTGTGCTCCTTCTCTCACCCCCAAGCCTGCCTCACTGAAGGTGTCTGCTCGCCCCTCAGCCATGACACGAGCCGTGCTCCCGCGCTCAGCTCCGCGCCGGAACAGGATGCAAACCCTCCGTCACTTCCCTTGGATGCGCTCCGGGTGGCCGTCACCAGCAGCACCAACGCTACGGACTGACAAAGAAGTGAAGAGATTCACCCCAAAAGCAAGGACAATGTCTGTTAGAGCAGCTGTATGGAAGCAGGAAAGGAGGATCTGTGCCCTGCAGCTCGCCCAGGCCCTGCAGTGCTGGGGACAAAGAGGCTCTCAGCAACCAGGGAGCACCCAGAGGTGCAGAGCTCCTTTTCCTGGGGGTTCTCATTGACAGGCAGCTGACTGTGAGCCAGCAGGGTGCATAAGTAGCCAAGAAGGCCAACGGCATCCTGGCCTGGATCAGAAGCTGTGTGTCCAGCAGGAGCAGGGAGGTGATTGCCCCCCTGCACTTAGCACTGGGGAGGCTGCACCTTGAGGACTAGGTCCAGTTCTGGGCACCTCAGTCCAAGGGAGACATCGAGGGGCTGGAGCAAGGGCAGAGGAGGGAACTGGGAAAGGGCCTGGAAAATCCCTCAGGCCCAGAGAAGAGCCCAGAGCCTGGTAAGGAGAGATGGAGAGAGCTGAATGACTCTGTGATTCTATGATTCCCTCCCTTGTAGTCACAGCTTGTAGGGTTACTCTCTCGCTGTGCTGAATGGCAGCCGTGCTGCGAGCACCCTTGGGTGCACTGTGGTGTCTGCAGCTTTGCTGCTGGGCACAGCTTCTCCTGGCCCAGTCAGGGCTCGTGCCTAGCAGCAGCCTCACTGCTGACTCACAGCATCCTTCCAGGCTCTCTGCTTTGATCGAGTCGCTCGGTGCAGGATGGCCAAGCCTGCTGCCGACCCAGAGTCAGGCAGAGCAGGTGGTGAGGCAGAAGTGCGGCAACTCCCGCGAGCCAGGGCCTCGAGAAGCCGTTGAGCAGCAGCTGCTTTGTGCCGTTTCAAGGGCTCCTCACAAAGAAGAGCCCTACAGAGCCCTGGAGCCTGACAGCGCCGCGTCTTTGCCACGGACAGCTCAGCATTCCGGCAGCACTCCTCAGCGCATCAGGAGCCAGCAAACCACAGCCTCCTGTGAGCACCACGAGGCGCAGAGGGGCCAGCATGCGATGCTAGCGGCACGCGCGCAGCCTCCAGTGAGCCTTCGCTCACCCCACCGTCTGGATGGCTTGGAACAGGCACTGCTGGCAGAGCGCTGCTGCTGCCTTCTGCAGGGGTCTGCTGTTCCCCAGCTTTGGGCCCTGCATCACGGCTCGTGTGGCCAAGTGCTCATGGGCACGAGTCTCCTGTCACACAGAAACACAGAGCATCAGGGGCTGGAAGGGACCTCAAAAGATCAGCCAGCCCAATCCCCCTGACACAGCAGGATCCTCCAGATCCAGTCACACAGGAACAGATCCAGGAGAGTTTGAAATGTCTCCAGAGAAGGAGCCTCCACAGCCCCCCTGGGCAGCCCCTGCCAGGGCTCTGGCACCCTCCCTGGGAAGAAGGTCTTTCTCACACTGATGTGGAACCTCCTCTGTTCCAGCTCACACCAGCTGCCCCTTGTTCCATGACTGGGTGCCCCTGAGCAGAGCCTGGCTCCATCCTCCTCACACCCACCCTTCACATATTGATCAACATCCATGGGGTCACCCCTCAGGCTCCTTTCTCCCAGCTCCAGAGCCCCAGCTCCCTCAGCCTTTCCTCAGCAGGGAGATGCTCCCCTCCCTCCATCATCCCTGTGGCTCTGTGCTGGGCTCTCTCCAGCAGCTCTGTGTGCTCCTGGAGCTGAGGGGCCCACAGCTGGACACAAGATTCCAGATGGGGTCTCAGCAGAGCAGAGCGGGAGGAGAACCTCTGTTGACCTGCTAGCCACCCCACCTCTGCACATCATCTGCTGGAAGGCAGCTGTCCAGTGCCAACACCTACAAATCACCTTTTGCTTGTGGTGGAGGTGCCTTCCCTCCTGCTAAAAGCCGACGTTCTCCCAGTTTAATTAATAAACCACCTGCAGTGATCATCTTCAGTGAAAAGAAGGCAGGACCAAAGCCAAAGGAAGGGTGTTTTGCAGCACCTCTTCATCACTGCTGAACTCAGCCCTAAGTCCTTTCTGTCTGGGGGATTGGGCGTCTCTCCCCTGGTGTGAGATAGCCTGAGCGATGAGTAACGTTTGATCGAGCCTGATTTGTCAGAACACAGAGTCTGAAACCAAAATGTGTCTCCTCCTGTCTGCTGAGATCGACGCCAGCGATGAACCCTCATTTCACTCACTACCCCCTGCCTGCTGCTCACAGCAGGTCGGCTGCAAATCTACCGGAGGCGCCGGCTCCGCTCCTTGCTGCGGCGGTCCCCAGCCAGCAGCCACCCTCGTCTGCCGCTCCGCTCAAAGCACTGGGACCTGCCTGGCCTGAGCAGCCCGTCGGGCACCGCACCGGCCCCTCCGGTGCACCAGGGAGCTGCGGGGGCGAGAGCAGGGGGCCTCTGCTCTGTGCTGCTCCTCACAGCCGCAGCGCCTGCCCCGGGGTTCCACGGGTGCAGGAAGGGAACCTTCTGTGTCACTGCTTCCGGGGAGGGCATTTGCCCAGCAAATGAACTGGGAGCAGGGCTGTGCCCCTCTGCCTTCTGGCACGTGCTGGGCAGGAGGAAAAGCTTCAGCTTCTCCATCTCAAACTGCAGCTGAAGTGTTGAGCACGTGCAGCACCTGCAGCCAGAAGAAAGCTCTTGGCAGCCTCACTGGTCACCTGCGCATGTTTGCCAAGGGTCTGTGCATTCGAGTCCTCGCCTGGAACGGATCTCCTGACGCATCTGCAAGAGAAGGGAACCTTGATCTGACCTCCTGCCACCATGGGTCAGGGGCTAAAGGGCTGACCTTGCTGGCTGCAGCTCAGGGCACATGAGCAAGGAAGGTGGCTGGATCGATGCTGCTCTGGTCAGAACACCGTCTTCTGGAGAGATGCCGTCACAGCCACGGGGACGGCAGGATGAGAGAGCACTGCACGGAGAGACGCAGGCATCCAGGAGGAGAGAAGCTCAGAGAGAAATCTGCCAGTCTTTTTAAAGTGGCACCCATATAGCACTTATCAACACGTCCCAAAGTGCTTCCCTGCCTCTCGTTCCAGATCCTCGTCTGCTCTATTTTTCACATCTTGCTATCAGCTCTCCAGGAGAGGATGAGCTGCACTGTGACAGTTTCAAAACACAGGCTATTTTTAAAGGTTCAAGATTGGAAAGCAATCAAACTCCTTCCAAGCCATGCAGGAGCACAAGGCTCTGCGCTAACCAGACCCTCTGAGTGACTTTGGCTGAGCATTTTGAGTGGTCTTGGTGGCCTCCCTTTGAGAGCTGCGGTGTGACTGGGCCTTGGGGGGAGCTGGAGGGGAGCATGGAGGGTATCTCAGCCAGCTGCCGCCGGATCACCTCCCGAGGTAAAGCTGTGCAGGGCATCGTGCCGTGCCGACCTCTGCCTGACGCGCTCTGGCTACCAGGCACCCCGGGAGCGGGGAGGCAGCCAGGGAGGCACACAGGCCTCGCCAGAGCTGGGCCATGAAATGCACCCTGTCTGTCCCCAGAGTCCCTCTCTCAAGCCTCATCTCTGGACAGCCGGCCCTGCTCTGCAGAGATGCCTGTTGCTGATGGGCAGTGCTGACGACAGCCCTGCCGGCCGAAGGCTGCATCCTGGCTGAGTTCCAGTGCTGGACATCCTGGAGGCTCCCAGCTCTGAGCAGGTGCTGTGGGTATCCACCAGCACGTTGGTGCCCCTCTGGCTGTCTCCTGCTGAGGTTACACATGTGCCCCACCACCACGGAGAAGACTTCGCACCCAGCAGCAAGAGGGCCATCACCCAACAGACAAGTCCTCTGCTCATCTGTAGTCTTCCCTGCAAGCATGATCTGCTGTGGTGGCTGCCCCGGCTGGGGTGCAGACTAGCAGAGGGGTTGTTGGACACTCTGCCACCCCAAAGCATAGACAGTGGCTGCCCTGTCCCTTGTGCTGCAGGGAAGGCTGTGTTCGACCCGCCGTTTTCTCACTCCCCTCTCCTTTATCAGGAGCCCTGTGACTTGCACTTCTCCCGAGTAGCCCCCCAGGAAGGGCTCCACTCTGCCTATTGCTCAGCCTCGATCTCTGCAGTCCCCTGGGCTGTGCTGTGTGCTGCCCATCTGCTCCTGCTGAGAGAAGGAGGCGCAGGAGGTGAGGAGGGGCCAGCTTCCCACAACCAGAGTACTCTGGTAGTACTCTCAGGACTCCCAGAGTACTCCCAGAGTACTCCCAGAGTACTGGGAGGTCACGGACACGCAGCAGTGAGAAGGGAGGCTGTGGCCAAGTTTCACCAAGGCCATAGCAGCAAACAGGTTCATGATGTAGAGAAGAAGCAAAAGGAGAGACCCTGGCAGATGGAGTGATGGGGGAGCAGAGGGAAGAAGGGAGGCAGGTAGGACAGGAGAGGGAAAGAGAAGGGCTGATGAGAAGGAAGACAGCAGTAGTGTTGTGAAAGAAGCAGATAGCAGCAATCTGCTCAGGGTGCTGGGCAGAGGATGATGAACGTGCGATCAATTAAAGGCAGCGACCAAGCTATGTGCCAGTGCCAGCCAGCCTGCACACGATCAGTCAGCAGCAGTGCGGAGCTGGAGGATGGGGAGTCACTCTAACAGCAGATGGGGAGCATGCTGCTGCTAGAAGAGCTGTAGCTCCGCGTGTGTCTGAAGTCGCAGGCACGGGAGGAGAGGAAGCCTGCTGAAGGGGTACTTCTGCACATCAAAGAGGTGCGAAACCAGCAGCGCTGCCTGGATCCTTGGAGAGATTCTCAATCAGGTCTCAGATGTGCTTTGAATTCCTGCCATGCCTTGAGGATGGAGACCCAGAGCTGCCCCTACAGCTTTCTCCCTCCGGAAGATGTTGGCAGGCAGGAGGCTGAAGCTCTTTGTGGCAGAGGGACAGCTCTGGTAAAATAGGGTTGTGGCTGGAATCAAGAATCACAGAACATTAGGGACTGGACAGGACCTCAAAAGATCAGCCAGCCCAACCCCCTGCCACAGCAGGATCCCCTAGATCCAGTCACACAGGAACAGCCCAGGTGGGTTTGAAACGGCTCCAGAGAAGGAGACTCCACAACCCCCCTGGGCAGCCCCTGCCAGGGCTCTGGCACCCTCACAGGGAACGAGGTCCTTCTCACACTGATGTGGAACCTCCTCTGCTCCAGCTCACACCCACTGCCCCTTGTCCTGTCACTGGGTGCCCCTGAGCAGAGCCTGGCTCCATCCTCCTGACACCCACCCTTTCCAGACTGATCCACGTTCATGGGGTCAGGGTGGTCACAGGGATTTCAGAACTCTCATTTCCCTTGCCCTTTTCTGGGCTTGGTCGTTCGGCACTCCAGAGCATCTGTCTACAGACTTCAGCCAAAGCTGGGATGGATCAGATCTGACCGTCAGGTTACCAAAAGGTTCTACGTCAGCTCCCTACCTACCACCAACTTTTCAGAATCCAGCTCTGAGAAGTAATCCAGATACAGCCAGTGTTTTGCTTCCCACAGTGCCTCCCTCCTCCAAATGTATACAAACCCCAGGGCAGAGCACCACTGAGGAGGAAGCTAGCCTGGCCTTATCTGACTGGAAGGTCTGGAGATAACATTGTGCCACCAACTGAGAGAAAGCTCAGCACAAAAACACAAGTTGCTACTTAAAAAGGAACCGTGATAACCATTAATCAACAGGCCCTTGCCCATCAGCAGGACTCTGAGGTTATTCCCAAAGATCACAGAATCACAGAGCATTAGGAATTGGAAGGGACCTCAAAAGACCATACCATCCCATCCCCTGCCCCAGCAGGATCCCCCAGATCCAGTCGCACAGGAACAGTCCAGGTGGGTTTGAAATGTCTCTGGAGGAGACTCCACAACCCCCCTGGGCAGCCCCTGCCAGGGCTCTGGCATCCTCCCTGGGAAGAAGGTCCTTCTGACACTGATGTGGAACCTCCTCTGTTCCAGCTCACACCCGCTGCCCCTCGTCCTATCCCTGGGTGCCCCTGAGCAGAGCCTGGCTCCATCCTCCTGACACCCACTCCTTCCAGACTGATCCACGTTAGCAGGTTCACTCCTCAGGCTCCTGCTTGCCAAGCTCAACAGACTCAGACCAGCTTCACTGTGGTGAGTTTGTTCTCAGAAGCAGCTGATCTGCAGTTCTTCCCCAGCACACAAATGGGTTCCAAGCGAAGCCATTTGTCAACTGCAAATTTGGTCTTGCAAGGGAGTAGCTATTTTAAAGCCATTCAAGAGTGAAATTCATGCAGAGCACTAAACTGTAGTTACCAGATTTGCATTGCTTAAACTGCTCTTCCCATGCAGGAAACCTGGGCTGCACAGCTCCGTGCTGCCGACAGCCGACGCGCACAGCAAACGCTGCGCCGGCGCCTTCCATCACGCTGGTCCCACTGCCTTCATGGGAACGTTACCATCTCCCACCAGCACTGGCAGCAGAAAGCACCGTTTACACGGATCCACACAGAACCTTGCATCATCCTCTCCTTGGATACAGCCCTTGCGTGTCAGAGCAGGTCACCCTTTGTCTGCACCGGGAGCAAACAGCAGAGAATAAACATTGTGCTGGCAAAGGCGATGAACAAGGCAGAAAGCTTTATGCCAGTGACAGCTCTCAGAAGGGAACAGAAGCAGAAATGCCAACTAATTCTTTTATGTCCTCAAAACCAGAGCTAATTCCTGCTGCTGGCAGCACTGGGGTGCCAGGCTGCTCTTCCAGGAGGGCTGTGCCTGTGAGTGATTCCCTGCAGAGCACATTGCATTGTTCACACACAACAAGGAAAGAGGAAGCAGCAGACTCTGCCCACAAACTGCCAAGCCGAGAGACACCAGCTCTGCCAGCTGCTGGGGCAGATTATCAGAGGGCTTCCATCGAGAGGTACAGCTCAGAGCCAGTTTCTCAGCTGTGATACAGAACCACAGGGCCACAGAACTTTAGAGAGTGGAAAGGACCTCGAGAGATCATCCTGTCCCATCCCCCTGCCACAGCAGGATCCCCTAGATCCAGTCGCACAGGAACATGCTCTGTGCTGGGCTCTCTCCAGTAGCTCTGTGTCCTTCTGGAGCTGAGGGGCCCAGAGCTGGGCACAAGATTCCAGATGTGGAGTAGAGGAGGAGGAGAACCTCTCTCCACCTCCTTTCTGATCCATCCCAGGATGCTGTTTGCCTTCTTGGCCATCAGGGCCCATTGCTGGCTCCTAGCCATCTTGCAGGCTAGGCACCCCCAGGTCCCTTTCTCTTACAGGTCGGTCCCTACCCTGTAGTGGTCCCTGGGGTTGCTCTTGCCCTGGTGCCAGACTCCACACTGCCCTGGTTATAGTTCATTCAGTGTCTCCCTGCCCAGCTCTCCAGCCTGTCTGAGTCCTGCTGAATGGCAGTTCAGTTCCACTGCAGTGCCTTGACTCGACTTGGTGGAACTGAAGTTCAGGCCTGAACCACTCAAGGTGCCCTGGCTTGTGCCAGCTCAACATCTGAATTAAAAACACTCATAAAACAGCTTCTGTATTTATCTCCTTGTATCACAACAAGCTCGTGTGGAAGCCAGCCAGGCACCCTACCTGTGCACTCACTGCTTCCCACAGGGCTGCCAACACTTTGGTGCTTGGGAGCTGTGACTGACGTGTGGAACTCCCCGTGGGAATCCAGCACAGAGCTGTTACAGCTGCCCCTGCGCTGCTAATGAAAGCCTTGCTCATCTGATAGGTAGCCAGGCTACTGTCATCTCTTGGCAAAGTCATTTATTTCCACCGAGCTTCATACTGAAGGAACTGGCTACTTTCGTCCTGTCCAAAGGAGGGGTCAGTTACTTTTGAGTTTGTGCTGTTTTTCTTTAAAGCCCTGTAGGAAAATGGAAGGGGTTTTAGGGAGCTGGAAAGGGGGTTTCAGCTGACAGCCACTGCCGCTGCGCTGAAGGCAAACTGCTGGCCCTGCTGACACACCTGAGTTCATCATCTGAGTGACCCTTAGAACTCCGAGTCCTGCAGTCCGCTCTCACTGGGACATCAGCAGTGTGGGCTTTGCCTCCAGGTCCTCTTCCAGATGCTGGAGCAGAGGAGGTTTCACATCAATCTGAGAAGGACCTTCTTCCCATCCCGGTGGGGGTGCCAGAGCCCTGGAAGGGGCTGCCCAGAGGGGCTGTGCAGTCTCCTCCTCTGGAGACATTTAAGACCCACCTTCACATGTTCCTGTGCAACTGGGTCTAGGGGATCCTGCTGTGGCAGAGGGATTGGCTTGGGTGATGTTTTGAGGGCCCTTCCGATCCCTAATGCTCTGTGATTGTGTGATTCTGTGATCTGCCACAACCACACTGAGGGAAGGGTTCTTTGTGGAGCCTTTCTGCTCAACTGCCACGTTCAGCCAGCTGCTGTTGGGAGGCTAAGGACACATCCTTCACATCATGTGCTCTAGATACATAAGCGGAGATTCAAAGGTGCCTTTGGCAGCTGGGAAAGTGCAGCCTTTTGGAAAACAGGTCACTAATCTAGGTCCCTATTTCTGTGCCTGTTTCTATCTTTAGTCAAAAAGGAAGGAAGCAGTGATCTTCCCTTTTACAAAGTAGAGGTGATGTGATCCAGGAGACCCTTCGCCCAGAGAGCTGTACTACTCCATCAGCAATGATCTTTTAATTCTTGGATTCACAGAATCATAGAACATCAGGGATTGGAAGGGACCTTGAAAGACCAGCCAGTCCCATCTCCACAGCAGGATCCCCCAGATCCAGTCACACAGGAACATGACCAGGAGGGTTTGAAACGTCTCCAGAGAAGGGAGACTCCTCAACCCCCCTGGACAGCCCCTGCCAGGGCTCTGGCACCCTCCCCGGGAAGAAGGTCCTTCTCACACTGATGTGGAACCTCCTCTGCTCCAGCTCACACCCGCTGCCCCTTGTCCTGTCACTGGGTGCCCCTGAGCAGAGCCTGGCTCCATCCTCCTGACACCCACCCTTCACATAGTGATCAACATCCATGGGGTCACCCCTCAGTCTCCTTTTTTGCCAACCGCAGCGCACACTGAAACAGCACGAGGAGGGGAGCACAGCCACCAGACAGAACAAGGAGAGATGCGCAGCGCGTGGTGAAAACGTGAGGCGCGTGGGCAGCGCCACGTGCAGCAGCCACAGCGCAGCAGGTGCCCTACCCATAGGCACTGCCCACAGCAGTTCACCAGCTTCATGACTGCAGCGAACAGCGACCGACCTGACGGAAATCCCTTTGTGTGTCTGCCTGGCTCTCTTCTCACCACCCCAGTGAGTCTGCGAACATTAGGGATTGGAAGGGACTCAAAAGATCATCTAGTCCATCATCTAATGCTCTGTGGTTCTGTGAAATAAACCCAAAAAACCATCATCGTGATGACCCAGTTTATTTCCAAATCAAACTTCTGTCCACAAAAACTGCTCAAATGTGGCCGAACGACTTCTGCTCTGCTGTGAAACACTGGCACAAATTACAGTCAGCATGTGAGTGTGAGAAGGGATTAAAATGAGTGCTCTTTTAATTTTCTAAGCCAGGGATGTTTGGAATGACGTTATTTTTGTAGCCAGGTAATTACAGGGTGGAGAGAAAGGCCAATAGCAGCTGCTTAATCATGAAATGAAACACTGGCTACACCTTGCTGTGAGAGTGTTGAAATGATTGCAGGTTGTTGTAACTAACAGCCTAGTTGGGACTACTGGTAGGAGAGCTGCCCTCCAAAGAAGTGCACAACTTGTACCTAGCCATGCTGACCATCTTCACAAAGAACCAGCTCATTTCTGGAGAGAGGGGACACCAGTGCACTCACACTGCCGACCTGACAGCACCACACAGACTTTGTTCCTTCCCTTCTTCTGGTCGGCCAGTCTCTCCTCTTGTTGCACAACATACCCCTTTGGGAAATAAGTAATTTGAAGCAGAGGTCTGTGGTTACAAACAGAAACCATCAGAAAGCTTTTGTGGTCCTCACAGCAGCTCTGAGCTTTGTTTCAGTGATGGCATTTGAAATGATAGGGGTTAAGATCAGGGGAGATCACCTGATGACCTACTGCGTACAGCAGCCACTACAGCCCTTGTCCAAGTGCAGCACTCCTCTGGAGTTTTCCAGAAAAGCGCCGAGAACGAATCCAGCAGGGCTCCAGTGTCAGGCTGCCGTTACCTGCAAACCTCTAACTGGGACCTGACCCTTTTTCCACACACTTCTGACTTCCAAGGAGCTCCTCACCCACAGACAAACCTGCCTGGCCATGTTCCTGTGCTACTGGATCTAGAGGGTCCTGCTGTGGCAGTGGGATTGTCCCTTCCAGTCCCTAATGTTCTGTGACTCTGTGATACCCCTCGCTGAACCCAACACGAGGGGTGGCACGGTGCAGCCAGCCAGACTCTCCTCCACCTTGTGGCCCATGGACAAGACAGCACACTTCAGGGCAGGATGGCAGCTGTGCCTACAAACGCAGGAGCTCTGGACCACTTCAGCATCCAGATCCTGTCCTTTGTGGCTGATCATCTGTAAGTTAAATTGTTAGCACGGTCTGGCCACGAGCTGGAGAGCTCATAGACGACTCCTGAGTCGGGTTCCTGCCCGTGACCGCTACAGCAGGCAATCTGCAGGCAGCCACTTTCTTTTAGAGCTAGACCAATTGAAAACTATTGGGGTGGCCAGGCTAGGTCAGCTGGCTGCGAGGCTGGGAGAATGGCCCTTGCACTCGAGGGGTTTGACCCAAGAAGCATTCTACCAATAAATTACTTGGGAAGATCTTCAATGCAGAGCAAGAAGGGAGCACCTTCCTTGAGGCAGGTTTTTTGCCAGTGTTTGGAATTCTGTATCTCTATATAAACCACGGCAAGATAAACTTGTTAAGATAGCTTCTGTTTGAACAGCTTTGCGCTCTGCCTCTCCTTCAAAATAGAGCGAGGATAACTGAAGTGTGAACCCACAGACTGGCAAAACCCTATTACATAACTGGCCACGCTTTGCCCCCTGCTCCCCTCCTCCCCTAAGTTGCATTGTAAAGAGGTCAAGGTTGTTAAATCCAAGCTCCTACACTCATGCAGTAGGACAAGTGACACCTAAGCACACAGCGCAGATTTCACGGCACGACTCTGCCCAGGCAGGCTGTAGGTGCTGTGCTTGTTTGCCAGCCGGGCTGTGAAATGGGTGCTGTGGCGCACGCGGAGGGTGCAGTTCATGTGGCCGAGATAATGGCGCAACGAAACACTCCCGTTCCTTCCCTGACTCACGGTGTCCAAAGCTGCAATCCTTATTCCGGCCAATTTATTTCCCTCAGTGGGTGTGTTGTCTCTGTGAGGACTGCAGTTTGATGACCCAGGTTTGCAATGCTAATGCTGCTGTGCCATAAGCTTCAGCCTCGTGCAAAGCTGCAGCTCCAATACTCGTGCTCTAGAGATGTGTGCACACTTGGGAAGCCATAGGAAGAGGTTGCCTCAATGATTCCAGCCTTGTCTTGGAAGTGATAACCCGGAACAGCGAGCTGATGTGTGCAGCGTGGCGCTGTAAATCAGACGTGCACCGCCTCAGAAAATTACTGCTGCATTCTGGCAGCCATATGGGCGGCTGACGAGTGGCCAGGAGACCAGCAGAGCACGACCCTGCCTTCATGAAAACCTTCCCTGTGCAAAAGAACTGCTTGCACGGACTGCAACAGCTGAGGAGCAGAAATGAAGGGATCCTGTACGTCGTTGTTGCTCATACCCCGTTTCCCCAGGGACAGACAACGATTAATGAGAGAAGCTGCGTGGATGCGGCCACCCCTGCAGCAGGTAACCACCTGGGCACCGCATTTCTCCACTGCCTGGGGAACAGAGAGGATTGCACAGGCCTCCTCGTGTATCTGTGCTGCTCCTTCATGGATCTCTCTCCCAGTTGTTGCTCTCACCTGTGACCAAATTCGGCTGGCAAGTGCTGTGGGGAAGGGCATTGATCTTGTTTGTTCTGTAAAATGCTTATTAGGCTGGGACTGCTGAGCAAACAACACCCTAATGGCTTGGGGTTCCACAGTTGACTTAAGCACCTTAGAAAGAAAAGAACATTGTTCAGTAAGGAAAGAAGTAAAGAACTAAGGGAAGAAGTAAAGAGCACTTCTCCTTATCCGTGCAAGGAAAGCAGTTCTTGCCCATTATTTTGCTCCTCTCACTCCATTATTTCTTATCAGGGTGTGCTCATTTTAAAGAGTTAAATCTAATGCTGTTGGGGCTGCCTACAGGAATTCTGGCCTGAACTGGAAGCTACTCAAACAGGATTCTGCCTTCTCACTATGTAAATGCTAAAAATCTCAGGAAGGACTCTGAGAAAATCCAATCTTTTCAAGTAACTTCCTTAAAGGGAAGGCACCTACACCTTGATGAGAGCCCAAACACACAGCCTCACCTGGAAGGTGCACAATGCTTTCCACTCATGTCTGGTTTTCTTTTTCACAGTTCCCTGGGGTCCTTGCCAGGCCTTACAGCAGCTGTTTGACTTCTCATGGCAGCAGCCTTATGAAAAGCAAGGGACGGGAAGCGAGGCAGCACGTTTTGCGCTGCGAACTAGCTGGTGCACTGTCATTTCACGTCTGAGCTCCCTGCGCACGAGCCGCTCCAAGGAGATCAGGGCTCATGCTTTATCGTCGCACAGTGCCCCGCTGCTTTGCTCAGACACCTCAGTTCTTGGCTGCATTCTGCTGCTGTTTGGCCACGGATGGCAGGGACCAGCGGGGCCAAGTGTCTTTCAAGACTGCTTCAGCACAAGCGCTGCACCAAGCTGGGAAATCAGCAGCCTGGTCCCTGCTGCTACCTGACCATCAGCAGCATCGCCACTGCTCCTGCCTCTACAGAAACACATTGTAGGAGTTTGGATTTCTGAGAACTTACATCTAAACACCATGAACCTGTTCAGTTCTGCCCAGTTTGAGGGGTTGGTTTGTTTCTAGGCTGGAGTCTGGCTACTGTGTAGAAATGCTGACTAGCTGCAGCTGAAATACATAAATTGAGCTAATAAGACCACGTGGGTCCACAACAGTGACAATTTCTTTCCTGGTGCTCCTCAGCATCTAAAAATCCAGGCAAGCCAGCAGTGCTAAATCACTGCTGTCAGTAGCCAGCTCTCCTCTAGTCACTGACTCTTTTCCTCAGGAAAACTGATTTTATCTGTGCAGCCTGTACTAGCACAGTGGTGATCCATGCACAGCCTGTGCCTGAAAGCCTCCTTCTCAATCCCAAAGTAACACAGCCTGTGTGCCTCATCTTATGCCTCAAACACCCGCTCAGCAGTACCCAGACACAGAGCTCCTGGAGAGAGTCCAGCACAGAGCCACAGAGATGATCAAGGGAGGGGAGCATCTCCCTACTGAGGAAAGGCTGAGGGAGCTGGGGCTCTGGAGCAGGGAAAAAATGAGCCTGAGGGGTGACCCCATGAGTGTTGATCAATATGTGAAGGGTGGGTGTCAGGAGGATGGAGCCAGGCTCTGCTCAGGGGCACCCAATGACAGGACAGGGGGCAGCGGGTATGAGCTGGAACACAGGAGGTTCTACATGAGGGTGCCAGAGCCCTGGCAGGGACTGCTTGGGGGGTTGTGGAGTTACCTTTTCTGGAGAGGTTTCAAACCCTCCTGGACTGTTCCTGTGTGACTGGATCTAGGGGATCCTGCTGTGGCAGGAGGACTGGGCTGGATGATCTTTCGAGGTCCCTTCCAGTCTCTCATGTTCTGTGATTCTGTGATTCAGACTGAGGCAGACAGCACTCCACAACTGCTCTCTGACAGAACATGCAGCTACCCCACCTGGACTGTCGGCTACTCCACCAGGTTACACGGTGTCGCGAGCTCTGCAGGCAGTGCCAGAACACGGGGAGTTGTCTGGGTAGGGCACTCTTTCTGGATATGGAAAAAACCCCCAGATTAATTAACGTTTATGTAATAAAAGGGATTGTCTGTTTGTTTCCTTCACTCTATTCTTTACTTACAAAAGGGATAAGATTTAGTTTTAGTATGTTGATATTACAAGAGCTGGAGGTTTTTTCCCCTGCTCCAAGTTGTCTCAGAAGGTCTTTTGACATGTCCCAGAGTTTGGGATCCAAGAAATATCATTTCTTCTGCCCTTGGCACTGTACAGCTCTAGAGTGGCACAGTTACAGATGTAGGGCAAAAGCATAACTGACCTTCACCAGTAAAACCAGAGCTGCTGGTACTTACACAGACACTATATGGCTGGGTGAAAACAATAATTTAATTGCTTAATGTAGACAAGGCCTCTGAGGAACCTCCTTCCTCAAATAACCCAGCCCAGCCAAACTTTATCAGCAAAACCCACTCACCAGAACTCCCTTGGCAAAGAGGAACCACAGAATGAGAGAACATTAGGAATTGGAAGGGACCTCGAAAGATCATCTAGTCCAATCCCCCTGCCACAGCAGGATCCCCTAGATCTAGTTGCACAGGAACACGGCCAGGAGGGTTTTAACCTTCTCCAGAGAAGGAGACTCCACAATCTCCCTGAGCAGCCCGTTCCAGTGCTTCAGGTACTAAGAATAAACAGCATTTCCCCCTTGCCAACCACCTGAAGAAACCCACAAGGATACACAAGGACAAGCTGAGTTTAAACATGGTTGCTCAAGAACCACGTTTCAGAGGAAGCCCAATGCACAAGAATGACCCTGACACCTGCATTTGGTGGGTTAGAAACCAGTACCTGTACAGACAAGAGACAACAACCCACAAATCATAGATCTGAAAGCCATCAGAATGTACCTGATGCTTTAGGTTCACCTCAGCTTCATCCAGCCTTGTGAGGAGTGGCTGAGGGAGCCAGGGCTGGTTAGTCTGAAGGCGGCTGAAAAGAGAGTATACTGCTGGCCACAGCTACCTGAAAGGAGGGTGCAGAGAAGTGGGGGTTGGTCTCTTCTCACAAGGAACAAGGACAGGACCAGAGGAAATGGCCTCAAGCTGCCCCAGGGGAAGATCAGGTTGGCCCTGAGAGAAAGCTTCTTCACAGAACATTGGGGATTGGAAGGGACCTCCAAAGATCATCCAGGCCAATTCCCCTGGTCGTTTGTACCTGAACAGCCTTAGAGGTCGTTTGTAACCTGAACGATCGTGTGATTCTGCGATCTCAAACTGTGGAGATTTCTCCCAAGTCTCCTCTCGGGCAGTTCCTGTCGCACAGCTCTTCAGCTCCTCTCCAACCACACACGGCAGCCCCCGGGCACCAGCGGCGGGAGCTCAGGCGGGGACCGGCAGGTGCCGCGGCTAGAGGCCGCGGGACTCCGCAGCGGCCTTGACCTGCTGCGTCGTCTCCCGCTGCCACAGGGCTTTGGGACCGTGGGGGGAGGCCTCAAAGCGGATCGCGGACGTTCCTGGCTCGGAGAGGCCGCAGAGAGGGCCGCGCCCGCCCCCGCCGCAGGCTCTTTGTTTCTGCGGCTGCCCGAGCGCTTTGTTGCTGCGAGAGATCGACCGCAGGGGCTGCCGCTGCCGGTGAGGGGCCTCCTGACCGCACCCTGCGGCGGCTCCCGCTGCACCTGGCCGCACCCCCGCCAGCCTTGGCCCAGGCCCCGGCCCCGGTCGTCTCCCCACGGCGGTGGTAGCGGGAGAAGGAGCGGGCGCCCTCCTGGAGGCGCGCGGCCGCCGTCGGGAGGTGAGGGCGCGGCGGGAGCGCGCGCACGCGCGGCCCCGGCAGAAGGAGGCCGGGCGGGCAGCCGGGCGGGGGCGCGCACGGGACGGTGTGTGAGGGGAAGGGCGATCCCGGGGCGGAGAAAGGCGGCGGCGGCGGCTGCGCTTGGCTCAGGACGGGCGAGCGGGGACAGACGCTGCCGAGCCAGGAGACACAGCGGCCGCCGACGCGGGTCATCCTCTCTCCTGCTACTCCCCGCCTTCCCCCCTTTCTCTGTTTCTACCTCCCCGCTGTCCGCCGGGGCCGATCGCTATCGGCAGCGCGATCCCGGGGCGTTTCCGCGGCGCCGGCTGAGGAGAGAGCCGGCCCCTCCCCTCTCTCCCGGGACTGAGAGCCCCCCCCCCCGCCCCGCGCTCCGTCCCTGCCTCCGCCCGTCGCCGCGACTCGGCTGAGAGGGTCTGGCCCCGGCTCGGTTCCCCGGCGGCGGGTTCGGCGAGGATGTCGGGCGGCGGCGGCGGCAGCCGGGAGGAGGAGCGGCGCAAACTCGCCGACATCATCAACCACTGGAACGCGAACCGGCTGGACCTGTTCGAGATCAGCGACCCCACCGAGGTGAGCGACCCGCCGCGGCTTCCCCCGGCTCGGCCCGGCCTGGCCTGGCCCGGCCCGGTCCGCCCGCGAGGTGAGACAGGGCGCTGGGGCCAGGGCGCGCCCGCCGCCGCCCTCACACCGGCTGCCCCGGCCCTGAGGCCGGGGTCCCGGGCACAGCCCATGCCGCGTCCCGCTCTGGGCGGGGAGGGTCGGCCCGAGGGCAGGTTCCTGCGGCCGACAGAGAAAAGGAGCCAGGACCGGGGCCTTCGCTCCCGCAGCCACATACCGGCCCGACCGTGCGGGACCGGCGGCTTCGAGGCAGGGAACCTTCTGGGAGCTGGAGGAGGGCGGCCAGGGGCGGTTGGCGCAGAGGATAAACCCCCTACCGACCCCGAAGCGAGCCACCCTGGTGGGCTTTTGTCCGCTCTGCGGCTTAAACAGGCGGCTGGTGGGGGAAGCAGCGCTGAGGAGCCCGCTGGTGGGGTTTTTTTTCCTCGCTTTTGTTTGTTTAAAGCCTAAACGCTTTGTGTGGAAGCGGCTCTGCCAAAGCAACCTGCTCCCCCGCGCCCCCGGGGGCGGCGGTGCCGGGGCGTGACGGCCCGAGCCCTGGCTGGCTGTGTCCGGAGGCTGCCAGCCCTCCCTGCAAAGTCAATACCCAGAGCAGGTTCCTCGTCCCGAGTTCACATGTTGTACCGGAAAAAAACACAGCGGGTAATTTCTTCCTAGTGAAATGGGTGTTTGCTGATAGCTGGGAGAGAGAGAGAGAGGCTGGGTCTTTTTTAAACAAAAGTCACGTCACCCCACACCCTCCCACCTCTCCTTGTCCTGTTCCCTTGGGCTGCTTCGTGCTCTGCGTCTGGTTTGAAAGCGGCGGGTGGGGGGAAAAGGAGGAGGAGGAGGGCTGGGGAGGCAGGTTACAGCCCTATTTGCCTGTGACAGCCCGCTCCCTGCTTGGAGGGTGGAGGCTGATCATGTGCGTGTTCCCGGGGAAAAGGAGGAAATTCACACTTGCTCTTGGCCTGGCCCTGGTCCTGGTTGTTTATTAAAGCAGCCTCTGAGAAATCACGTTGGCTCGGGCTGGGAGCTGGCTCCTGTTTGTGCACCCAGGTACCGGCTGCTGGGGTAGCCCTGGAAGAGTCTTGAAAACCATTCTACGATTACAGCATCTGTCATAGCTCGAAAGGAATTGCTCTGAGTCTTTTAAATTCTGCTCGTTGCAGGCTGTTTCTTGACCGCCAGCATGAGGGTTTTCTCCCTACATCTTGCAGTGTTTGTCGTAATTAGAGCCCCGTGATTGTGTTGCTTCGGTTGTAAGGACAGCACTGTTGGCTGACCGTTGCTTGTTCAAAAAAATGGGCTGCTGCAAAAGTGGGCTGATGCTAGCAGGAAGGAGACTTCATGATTGTGTTTGAGAACACAGCACGGTCTCTCTGGAGTTGCAGGCTGGTTGCTAACTGTCTGCGGGTTATTTTTTATCTGATTAATGCCTTTGTCCGTTCTCAATACAGGGGAACTCCAGCCTTCTCTTGAATTCTTTTCATGTTTGTGACAGCCTGTGCTTCTGGAGTTCTGTTAGTGACCGCGTTAACAAATCTTACCTTTTTAGGTCAGCCTTGCGTGTTTGTCATAATCAGCTGGACTTTGCACGGAAGCTACCAGCTTCATTGTCATTGTTGGGAAAAGAAAGTTCAGTGGCGCTGGCTCCGCGCTTGTGCAGTTAAGCCTCTGGCTCTGTGCAGGAGCACACTTCAGCAACCGCATTTGTTTCAGTTGAGCTACTGATAGTAAAAATGAAGAGCCTGTGGACCTCTTTGAACGTTGCAGCTTTTTAGACGACAGTTTTCATGGGACCGCAGGTGCATTCCCGCTGGACTGGTAGCAGTTGTGTGAGATGGACTGGGTTTTTTTGCCAGGTAGTTGCAAATATGGATGTTCACATTTTTTTTCACCCTTCCCCTGAGCTGACCCAAATTTGGCCATTGTCTCATCCCAGATGTGTGATTCACGTGTGTACTGTTTATCAGCTTAAATGAAAGCCCTTTTTCTAGACTGCTTGAGAGCTGACAATCCTCTGTTGTTTTCCCTGCTCTTCCAGGCCCAGCTCGACCACGAGTCACGGCTTTCTTGTGGTAGGGGCTGCAGCAAGTGTGGCATGTGTGACGATATGGTAACCTGGATGCGACTCCAGTTGGGTGTGCCAGAGCTGAGTTGCACTGGATTGTTTTGAGCCGTTCAGCTGAGGTCCCTGGCCTGGCAGGGTTGGCTTTGCAGCTAGCAAGTGCCCCTGCAGCAGACAGTCAGCCAGGAGCTTCTGCTTCTGTATATCGTGTTGAGAGTATCCCACCTTGACATGTTACGGTGATTGTTGAGGCACTTCCACAGTGTAAAAGAACCTGGTTTAAGTGACTGAAAGTTTCCTATAGTGAGAGTATAGAATTTTCCAGACAAGTTAATAACTTCCTTAATAGTGGGGTTTTAGGGAGATGTCTATATTCAGAAAAGTAAAGGAGTGAAATCCGGTGTAAGATGAGTGGTTCTGACAGCACAGGTTAGGCAGTGACAGTGAAAGGTACTCGCACGTGACCTGCTGCTGAGCCTCGAGGTTACTTTGAAAGGTTTCATTCTTTGGTGAACACATTGTGTGAAATCCATTGGGCCCTCACCACTTTAATGGGGAGTGCAGGATGTGACTTGCTTTTCAACATACCGGGTAGGACTTTGAAAGTAGTTCAGTCGTGTGGATTTTTCCAGGAAAGTGCTTCATGGAACGAATCAGTTAGAGTTCCTGTTAATATTTCATGGTGTAGACGAGTCTTAAGGGATTCGAGATCCACTTGTCTGCTTGCCTCTTTAGACAGTTAGGCACAAGTTATTTCTTGAAGTATATTGCCTGTAAAATACTGACAAACAAGAGCCTCCGGTAGGGATATTGTGGAGTTGTGTTCCTAACCTTTTCCTGGCCTGTTTTGTGGTACCATTTGTTTTGTTTCCCAGCACAGCAGGGATGAAGGGAGCTTTCTGTTCCACGCTCGCAGTTGGGTGTTTGTATCCTGCATGCAGAGGGTTGTAGTCCTCTTTGGCATGACGGTTTCTTGTCTTCTCTTACGCTTTCACTGAAGCCACATGTGGACTCGTGTTTGAGAGGAAGGTGGTAGTTTTAGTTTTGTTGGGTATTTACACTTGTTAATGGTTTGCATTGAAATTTGTCTTTATTCAGAAAGAGCTGACAGAAGCTCTATGGCTTAAGAAGCTCCTAGTGGAAAAATACCCAAGCTTTTTGTTTTCCAGTTCTAGTTGGTACAACACCAGTGGTGTCAGGAGTGATTCTAAGGAGCAATAGGGAGTTAAACTTGATTAAGCTTTACTGTGTCTACCTCAAGTGAGGAGGCAGCTACTCACTTCTGCAAGTCTGATGAAGACACAGTAGTCTTCGGGAAAGTGTGGGTTGACTTATGTTTTTGTAGCTAGATCAGCAGTGAAATAAAAAATGAAAGCATATGTTAACCCTTTTGAAGATCTGTTTTCCTCTTTGCAGTCCGCTTTCTCCTTGCTTTTGTTCCAAGGATTCCTAGGGGCTTTTGGATGCTAGGAGTACTTGGCTTGCTTCTTTCTTACTTGGTTTCCCTTCTGGCCCAGAATAGAAGCACAGTAGAGACACTTCCCACCTTCTGCAGTAGGGTATACATTGGTGCTTGAATCTTGATTTAGGTCTCGGATGTTTACAGTACCCAAGTTATCAAAAGGGAGTACGTTTGAGTTCCTGGCTTGGTAACAAGTGCACAGAGTGGCTCAGAGGCCTGTAAATCAGCAGCTGTTATGATTTGCACTTAGGTTATTATCTTCACGCCGTATTGTTTCCCCCCTCGGTGAGGGTGCTTACTGGGATTAACTAACTATGTAAAATATCTGCCTACGGATGTTTTGAGGGGAGGGCAAGGGGTGCAAAGGCTCCATATAAGGCTGTGGGTTTTTTACTGTTGGACAGAATAAGTATAAATCCTAAAAACATTTGAGATGTGTTGGTTTGAGATCCCATATGAGAATCAGACGTTGCACCCATTGTTGTGCTCAATGACAAAGTAAGATTTCGTCTCTGATGTGTTGCTAGATAACCGTGTTTGGAAGAGAAGGGCTTTGTTTTTCTGAGCATGGTTTGTGCATTAGGAATGTGACTCGCATTTAATTTTAAGAGAGGAGGCTTTTTACAACAGGTGAGGGAGTTTTTGATAGTGACCCAAGGGCTTGGGGACTGTTGTCAGAAGCACTGATCTGTTGCAGTTTTGTTTTCTGATGGAGAGGGCTGTTCTAAACTGATCTCACCAACCTGTTAACGAAAGTGGAGCGGGCTAACCAAAAAGCTTGAAGAGATTGCATGCTTTGTGGTAAGAATAACTACTGAAGAGTATTTAGATGGCTGTGATTGGGGTGGGGGGGAAGGATTGCAAGGTCTTCATGGCCATTTGGGTTTTATTTTTGTTTTCAATTCCTTTAGGTCCAAAACTCCCTTGTGTAGGCATGGTAGCAAGGGGTTAGGGTAGCTCTTCAGAATAAGAGTGAGGGGTCTTTTGTTGTTGGATCTTTATCTTAATTCCCTCTCTGGTTTGGTGTTGGATGTGCTTGGTGTATGTTTTAAGTCATTTTTACTAGCTTCGAGTACAAATAACAGCCTATGACCAGAACATGTTGCACTGGGTGACGGTGTTGATGCAATTTTTGTCTGCGTTTTCTGGGTTCAGGTCTGACTCTGGTTCTCTAGGGCCGATAAGGAAGACATACGCGACATAAATGTATCCTGTTTTCCACGTAGCGACGCAAGCTTCGTGTTGAAATCTAGTTCAAGCAGTGCGAGTTAAGATTCTTTTAGGAAACTACAGGGGGGTTAGAACTTATCTGTGTGGTTGCTCACCCATTGGCTTTAAAAAATCTGGCTCTTAGACTTTAGGAACTTGCCACCAGCCATCCCAATGCCTGTTGCATGACAGGTGAAGCTCGTAGTGGAAGTCTGAAGGTAGGAAAACAACTTGTACAGAATGCTCGTGTTTTTTCCACGCCTTGGGTTCTGCAGCTCTCAGTCGTAATTAGAGCTGCTGTGCACCGCAGAAACGCAGATGAATGGAGCTGAAAATACTGCCCCGACTTCTCGTGTGGAAAGCAAATTCTCTTTTCAACACATGTTTAAGCCAATAGTTAGACGCTCTGGGAAGGTGTCTTGTAATCTTTAGGAACTAGTGCCTGCATTTTTAGCAAGTGGGGTTTTTCCCAGTGACTGCTGCCGCTAAACAGGCTGGAAACACCGAGCCTGTTCTGCTTCTGCATTGAAATGGCTGGAGAAAAGAAGCCATAGGCACGGGTCTGCTCATTTGCATCAGAAGGATTATTTTCCTTCAACTGAGTGACAGCAAATAGTACGTCCTTGCAAATGAAATATAATCGCGACTGTCAGGAGAGCGCTGGAAGTTTGAATGAAGATTGTGACCACAATCTGAGTAAAACATACTGGCATGAGAATATTTCTAGGCAGAAGCTTTATGCTGTGCTTTTAACATTCCTTCTCGAAGTTGGATCTTGAGTTAGTGGCTAATCAGGTTCATACAATTCAGGCATGGTGGCTTTAATTCCCTCCTGATGCGTGTTCCTTGCCCTAAACGCCATTGACAAGCATTACTTCTCAGTTGAAGAAAACCCCAGTGCTCTGGCTACCTTTGGGCTTTGCTTTGTTTTCTCAAGTGTGGCTTTTTCCTAACAAAACTATTTCTCTTTCAAAAAGATTAATAAACCAAATTGAGTGGAGCACACTTGGCAATTTTTGAGGAAAGCTTCGCTTCATAATTAACAAACTTGTTTTCTCCATGAGAGGTTTTGATCTAAACGAGCTAAGAAAAGCTAAAACCTAGCTGGAAGATGTTTACGGTTGAAGGCACTGTTGTTTGTGATACCGATGGAGATAACGATGAACCGCTCTGAATTTATCTGTGTGTCAGCATTTGTTTGAGAGCTGCTTTGTTGTGAGTGAAGGGCAGTGGGTTGTGGCTGTGCAAAGTGCAGAGCATTGCATAAAGAAAGAGCTGCTCCTTTTGAACGCTGGTTCTGATGAAACTGGAATTGAAGATCACTTTCTGCGGTAATGAGCTGAATGTTACGGTGAACTGAAGTGGTGGAGTGTATCTGTCTTTCAGAATGAGCTTCATTTTGGTCGAAGCTTTCTCCTGAAGTATGTTTGAGTAAAGCACTGCTTTGGGAAGTCTTCATTTTCTGAGATTTTTAGTCTGGGAAAGATACTTACCCATAAAATGCACCACTGGAGGGACCTGGACATGAGTCTGTGGGGCCTGATGAGATGCATCCCAGAGGTCTCAGGGAATTGGCTGAGGCAGTTGCCAAGCCACCATTCCTGATATTTAAAACTTTGTGGCACTCAGGTGGGTTCCCCTGGTAGCTGGAAAAGAGGAGACATTGCACCCATTTTCATAAGGGGTGGAAAGGAAGACCTGGGAAACTACTGACCTGTCAGCATCGCTTCTGTGAATGAGAAGATCCTCCTAGAAGCTGTGCTTAAGGCACATGGAGGTGATCTGATATAGCCAGCGTGGCTTCATCAAAGGCAGTCCTGCCTGACCAATGCAGTGGCCTTCTGTGATGAAGCGATCACCTCAGTGGATAGGGGAAGAGCTATGGGTGTTGCCTCTCTGGACTTCTGTAAAGCCTTTGATGTGGTGCCCAGCAACATTCTGAATTGGACAGAGATGGATTTGATGGACTGTTGAGTGGCTGAGGAACTGATGGGGATGGTTGCATCCAGCAGGTAGTAGTCAGTGGCTTGGCATCCAGATGGAGATTAGTTTCGACTGAGGTCCCTCCCTCCATTGTCTGTACTGGGACCAGTGCTGTTTCATATCTTCATCAATGACACAGTGGGCTCAAGGGTGCCCTCAGCAAGTTTGCAGGTAACACTGAGCTGAGAGGTGCAGTTTGATATGGCAGACGTGCGGGCTGCCATCCGGAGAGACCTGAACATGCTTGAGAAATGGGCCCCTGTGAACCTTCTGAAGTGCAGAAAGGCCAAGTGCAAAGCCCTGCAACTGAGTAGGGGAAATCCTTGTTATCAGTGCAGTCTGGGGGGTGGTGTGATTGGGAGCAGCCCCGTGGAGGACTTGGGAGTACTAGTGGATGAAAAGCTGGATGTGAACTGACTGTGTCCTGGGTCGCATGGAAGAAGCATGGCTAGAAGGTCAAGGGAGGTGATCCTGCCGCTCTGCTGCGGTGAGACCTCGCCTGGAGTGCTGTGTTCAGCTCTGGAGTCCTGCGGCTGTGAATCTGTTGATGTAGGCTGAGAGAAGGGCCCTGAAAATGATCAGAGGGTTGGAGCACCGCTGCTGTGAGGACAGGCTAAGAGACTTGAGGTTGTTCAACTTGGAGAAGGCTCTGGGAAGACCTTATTGTGACCTATCGACTCTTAAAAGAGGCTTTCAAGAAAGATGGGGACAGGCTTGTTAGCAAGGCCTATTGTGACAGGACAAGGTTTTAGACTAAAAGAGGAAAGATTTAGACTAGATACAAGAAATATTTTACAGTGAGGATGGTGAAACACTGGTGTGGATTGTGCAGAGAGTGATGGTTGCCTCACCCTGGAAGCATTCAGATTGGATGGGATTCTGGGCGACCTGACCTAGTTGGAGATGTCCCTGTGCATTGCAGGGAGGTTGGACTAGATGAGCTTTGAAAGGTGCCTTCTGACCCAAACCATTCAGTAATTCTGTTTTGTGTGATGTTTATTCCAGTGAAGAGACATGTATGGGCCTTTGCTTTTAGCCTGTGCAAGGGCCAGAGCTGGCTAAGTTCTGCTTTAAAGCTCTTACTGGAGATCTTTGCTCTTTACTACATTTATTTTTACCTTAAAAAAGTCATCTGGTCAGCTGCTAGCAGTTTAATGCAATAACATTTTAGGAGACGTTTTAAGGGGATGTAAAATCCCAGCAAGTGGAAGGTTTCAGTAACTGCTAAGCGGTGAGTTCATACGCAGTGGAGACACGTAAGCAGACAATGTGGAGTGTTGGTCTAGCTTATAGCAGAGTTCAGAACTGCTGTGTGAACCACTGGTGTGGTGCTTCTGAACACCGTGAGTACTGGGTCCAGTTTTGGGCACCTGAGCACAAGGGAGACATCAAGGGGCTGGAGCGAGGGCAGAGGAGGGCAACAAAGCTGGGGAAGGGCCTGGAGAATCAGTCTGGTGAGGATAGATAGAGTTGAGGCTGTTTAGCTTGAGAAAGAGGAGGCTGAGGGGAGACCTCATTGCTCTCTACAACTATCTGAAAGGACCCTGCAGAGATGTTGGGGCTGGTCTCTTCTCATGGGTCAGTAGCAACAGAAGAGGAGGGAAGGGCTTCCAGCTCCAACAGGGGAGGGTCAGACTGGCCATCAGGAAGAGATTCTTCCTGGAGAGAGTGGTCAGGCCCTGGGATGGGCTACCCAGGGTGGGGGTTGAGTTTCCCATCTCTGTATGTGTTTAAAAGTTGCTGAGATATGGTGTTGGAGGATGTGGTTTAGGGGTGACCTTGTAGAGTAGGGTTGCTGATTTGGCTCAGTGATCCCAGGGGTCTTTTCCAACCTGAGTGCTTCTGTGGTTCTGCTGCCCACTGTGGGGATCAGTGATGACAAACAGTGTTGGACTCGCATCTCCGTGGAAGTTGGTTAAGGTTTGTGCAGAGTACAGTACTTTTTCTTTCTGGATGGAATCAAGATCATTAAAAGTGAAAGTGCTCAATGGCTATTGCTTTTGCTGATTTGTTGGCTTTCTTTTGGTCGCTTCTGTGTCTGCTTCTTCATTTCTTTACCTTCTCTTAGGCTGCTCCGTTCTGTTGAAGGCAGCAGAGTGTACTTGCATTGAGATGCACCTTTGCGTGTTAGTTTTTTTTGGCTAAGCAATCAGGAATGTGAAAAGCGAAGCCAAAATTTACAGTGGCAACATGAGTTGTTCACATTTTCATTAAACTCAGTGGCCTCTGTAAAGCAAGTGTTCATGTTTTTGCTTTCCCAACTTGTCAATGAATGTTTTCTGCGGCTGAGTTGTGCATCAGCACCAGCTGTCTCTTTGTCCTGCTTTATCTTTATGACTAAGGGGCTTGGAAAGGCTCTTTAGTTGCCTTTTTCCTTTCAGTGGATGTTATCAGGACAAACCCAACTAGGTATGAGACAGTTCCTGTATGCAAGTGTGAGAGCTCACAGCTCTAGTTAAACTCTGCTCATGCCCCCTCCCACCCTTAGTCTTTAATTGCAGCCAAAACTGAATCGCTTTGCTGTCCCTGCCTACGTAGTAACGTTCAAGCTGTTGTCTTGGGCTGTGTTGTATCTTGTCAGCTTCTGTTGAATGAACAGATGCAGGTACTTGTGGCAGAACATTTTGCAGTGGGAAGATAAGTTTTCAATGAGATGGGTTGCCCTCAGTCATCAGAGTGCAGTTCTGGCTTTCATTGCTATCTAGTTGGGTTCTCTGGTGGAACAAATAAATCCACCTTGACCCCAGGTCTGATGTTCATCGCTTCTGTGTTTCTCAGTGCTTGCTGCCTTGCTGATACCTCCTTGTTCTAGGTACCTGTACCTAGACCCCCTTTGGGTGTCTATAACTTAGTAAAACTGTTTTGGGTAGCGCTTTGAGGGTTATGGCATCCTGCTTCTGTTACAGGCTTTAGCCTGGAGGTTATCTGCTGGTTGGTCATGTGCTCGTCTCTAAGTTAGACCTTTTGCTTAACTCTTCTTCAGATCATCCTCTAGTCCAAGAATCATTACCAAGGAAGCATTTTTGTGATGCCACCTCTATTTTCGTCTGACAGAGAAGCCGTCTGTCTAGACACTGCTTTCTGCATGTCTCTCCTCACAGGGCTCTCTACTTCCCTGGTCTCTCTTGGTTGGTTTTGGTGTCAGTTACTAGTTCTGGAAATGTCTTTAGAGATCGAATCCTGAAAGAAATGGGGAAAAAGTCCTAGGGCTGGGGTCGTCATCTAGAAGATGAAAAGGCAACCCCATGCACGCAGGTGCAGGGGGACACAGCGAAATGTAAGTAACATTTCTCATCTGTGTTTCGATGTCATCCTGTAACTAGGAGAGTCTGTCAGAGTTCATGAGGGGACTGATGGAAGGGTTTATGTCCTGTAAGTTTGTCTGTGTCATCTCTTGCAGTCAAGAGTAGGAATTACCTGTCATCAACTTTGCAAGTTCAGAGCTTTCTTCAAATCCTGCTTGTTTTGTCTTGATTACAAGTGGATTTCTAACATTACTCAGTGTTCCAAGAGTGTGAGAAGCACTAGCCTTGCTGTCTTGCAGTGTAGTTGGAAGCTGAGGATCTGTGTGGCTAGGAGACTTGGAATGCCAGGTGGCTGTTCCAGATGAGCTTTTATTTCATACAGCGCTAGTTGCTCTAGGGGCCTGGCGGACTGAAACAAGCGATGCTTTGTGTTAGTGGCTCCGAGGTGGGAGTGTTTCGTGTAATTGTTTACGGGGTTTATTGCTGCTCAGATGCATTGTGCGGTGTCGTAACTGAGCCCGAAGAGTGTGCAGGCTTCCGCAGTAACCTGCTGTCTGTTACTAGATTACAGGCTCTGGATGAACTGTTTAGAGGCCTGTCCTGGGTGAACTGTGTCCTAGGGCACAGGTGAAAGCCTGTCGATTCTGTAGTGAAAGCGCTTCTAGTGGAGTGGGGGAGGCAGAAGAGTGAGTCGTCTGGCAGCAGGATTTACTTGCCAACAGAGTGTTGCCCGTAGCAGTATCTATGCACCGAAGTTTCAGCATCTCTTTTTCACATGGTCCGTGGGCTGTTCGGTAGGGCTTTTGCTTTGGCGTATGAGCTGTGTGAGTTCCCGCTTGAGTTTTTGTTCTGGGAGGCAAATAACGCAGCTTCATTGCAGTGTTGTGCTTTTACACAGGCGTGCTGCTCACAAACCCAGTGGAAGGGCAGAGTCCTGCTTCTTAATGGGGACTAGTGGCTATGGCAGAGCCTACAGTCAGACAAAAGAGTTCAAGCAACAAAGAAACCCTCCCCCAACGACTACAAGAAGAAGAGGTCTCCTTTCCCTCTGTAATGCATCAGCTTGAAATTAAAGGGCCCCTTAACCACTGTGGTAGTGGTCTCAGTTTCAAGAAAACTACTATTATTCCATGTTCTTAACTGGAACAAATACTAGGATAACGTGGTCTGTGAGGCAGCGCCCTGCTGGGCTGGAAGATGCTTACCTGGAAGCAAACCAGGTTGTACCAGGTTGGGCTTTAGAAACCATCCCGTTGATAGGGTGATCTTCATGCTTTGCGTTGAGCAGCCTGGCTTGTGTTCTACGTTGCTGTGTGTCTTGGTGAGGTTTGCTGCTCGGGTGATACCCAGGCATTGCGGACTTCGGCAGAGCGCTGGCGTTCCGTTTGCAAGCGCGCAGGGTGGTTCCCTTTCAAGTGCGCAGGTGAGTGCTCGCTGTGCATGTAGGCAGAAGGGAGGTTTTAAAGACCTCTTCAACGCTTTCTGTATTTATTCTGGCTTTTGAAAGACTGCGAGAGATTGTTTTCCTATCTAGAAAAGGAAAATAATTGGAAAATGGTGATGGAAAGACAGTGTTTACTAATGAGAACACTGCCCAGTCCTGCTGATGGGCTTGGGTGGGTTGGCTGTTACGCCGAGTGTTCGCTGCCTACTGACGAGATTCACAGGTGGAATTGCTTAAGATTGGTGCCTTTTGCGGTCTAGTTTTGTTAAACCTTTTAAAGAAGAAGAAGGAGGGTGAACAACTGTTTCCTTCTTTGAAAACTGATGACGTGTTCTGACAAAGCCTTTTTGTTTTATCTGAGAGATGTATTGGAACACGTTTGATAAAGTCTTCAGAAAGACTGAGCTCGTATCTAGCGTTACGAGAGTGTTGTAGTTGTTGCCATAGCACAAACTCAGCTGTTGTGCCTGTGACAGGCTGTTCTCAGGCAGATAGCAGTGGATAGAGAGACTAGAAGAAATGGAAAGAGAACAATGAGGTAGTTTTTTGCACTGACCCTTGGCATATGCGCCATCAGCAAAAGGCTTAGCCATCCCAAGGCGATGAAATTGCTGCAGTCCCAGCAAGTACTCAAGACAGGAGCTGGGTTTGCACTCTGTCTCAGGTGTTCTAGCTGTTTAACAGGAAAAAATGTGAGAGGTGTTGTCTCAATCCTGGAGCCCTTGTTGGGGTTTAGTCAAAAAACCTGGTTTTCTGTTACCTCCCGATTTCTGCCCTTCTGTAGCTTTTAATGGAAGTAGATGTGTGAAGTAGGAGCTGTGACCTGGCAGTCAGTTAACGGTGAATAACAGTCTGTATTGACAATCCAATAGTGACTCGGTATCTTCAGTATTAGTTCTGAATGAGTTGTTAGTGTTTGTTATTGGAAGTAAACTATGTACACTCTGCTGCAAGCCGCGGACTGCTTTTGTTTTGTGCTCTGCTTTCCCACTTGCATTAAGTGTGACCTTGGAAATTTATGTGAGATCAGCCAGCTTTGACAGCTTCATCCTTTCCAATTAATCCTCGCTTGTCTGGGGTGATGTGTCAGGTGGCAGCTCAAAATTGGGCAACATCATAGCAGGGTGAGAAAGCATGCTGAAGCAGGGTGTCATGCTGCAGTCTGATACGGGTAGTCTGAAGTTGGTAAAAACCTGTTGGAACTCGGCCCTTATTGTGAGTGTTGGCCTTATCCTCGGTGTTCCTCGTGTGTCTCCAGGTCTCTGACCATCCTTGTGTGTGTGGATGCTCATAAACACCCACGTACATCATTACAAGCTGGGCTAGCTCTCAATAAACAATTTTCCCTGCACACAGTGCCCGCAAAATCTCAAATCTGCAGCCTGGACTCCCAGTCTTCTGCTTAGGGTGGGAAAAGCAAACTGCAGCAGCCTGCAGATGTGTCCGTCCTGCTACCGAAAGGCCCTGAGAGCATGATTTGGTGATTACGCAGCTTTGGCAGTAGCTTCCTGCAAGGTTACTGATCAGCCAGTGCTTTAGCCCACGCCATGTGGACTTTGGAGTTTGGAACAGCCGGAGGCTGCACTCATGGCTCTTTATAACCAGCTAGTCCCTGGTGATGGCTGTGATAGTGGGGTTTTCTTCTAGGAGTGTGTAGAGAAGGTGCTTGCTTCTGCTTGAAGATGTGGTTTTCTTTACTGTGGGGGGGATTCCTCCTTTTACACTTTCAGCTTGACTGTCATCTGTTCTAGCTACTTGCTAGGTGGAGATAGAGTTTGCTGCATTAATGTAGCACTGGATTATGCACTGCTGAGAAGGGAATCTTCCACCAAGGGGAAAAATTCCTTCCTAACCACCTAAAGGGTAATAGGGATGGTGCTCACAGCAGGTAGAGCTAAATTTAGCCAAATCCTGGGGATAACCAGGGTGTTTATGGTGCAAGGTGGCCAAGGCAATCGCTCTGATCCCTGATAGTTGCCTTTTCCCTACTTCCAGTTCCCTTCCTTCCCAGGTAATACCATGACATTGTCAGTAGTAGTAGAAGTCTGAAAGCAGAGTGAGACGCTAGTGTATTTCTGGTACCTTTCTACTCTTCATTTCTGAGGTAACATATAGACGAGCCCTGTGCTAAAGAGCAGTAGTCTGAAGCCTTCACCTCAGCAGCCATCAGAGGATAAACACAGGTACTTAGTACGCGCTCTGGTTTGCAGGCGCTGCTGCCACCCTCCTCTTGCCACTGCTGAAGCACAGAAAGACATCTGTTAGTGTTGACCCTCTTCCTGCCATCACTGCCGTCTGATTGCCATCATGGGAGTTGTCTTCTGCAACCTGAAACTGGCCATCTGGGATTCTCTTTTACTTCTGTGTGTTGATGGTAGTGAGAGGCAGTGATGGGTTTTTCTGTTGCTGTCCTACGGCAGTTGCTTCTCCCGAGTGTGGAAGGACAGCCTTTAGGTTTGTCTGTTGGTGTTTACTGTGGCTTTCCAAAACTGTGGCAGCCCTTTCTCTGCCTTGCCCTGCACTCGAGTGTCCGCCTGCTGCGGTGTCACTGCTGGGTGCTTGGTTAATTTCACAAACACCTTTCCATGCTCAAATACAAAAACACTGGTTAAATTGAGGTTTTGCTGCTGAGGCTGCCTGGCTCTGGTGGGGAAAGCTGCTTCCTTGCCGTGCACAGGCAGACTTTGCTGTGAGCTTACGCCAGCGCGGCACTGCGAGTAGGGCATACACAGCGGGTATTGTATGTGTATTGCATGCCATGGGCAGTTTCCAGCCTGGATTTTTGGGGCAGAGAGTACTCAGTCCAGACCGATCAGAAACAAGTTGTGTTATTTGGGGTGGTTTTGGTTGTTTCTGTGTGTTTTGGGTTGTGTTTTTTCCGTAGAGCGCTCCTGCAAGAAGATGCTACGCAAGAGGAGGTTATTTAGATCGTGCTTAACTTCTGCTCACGGGCAGCCTCTTCAGCTGAACTGCCTTGCGTCTGTGCAGACGATTGGGAGCGTTTTCACGTTCTTGCGATGCCCCGAGGACAGTGGGGTGGGAAAGCAGCCATGCAGATATGTGAAGCAATGTGTTGAACACTCCGCTGTAAGTTTGGTTACTGGAGAACCAGAAAGAGGAGCCGGATTTTCACGCACGTATGCACTTTGCTATTTGCTGGGTCATGGTGATTTGAGATGTCACCTTATAAAATACAGGGCAAAAGGGAGTTACTCACACTTGGGGTGTGAAACACCACTGCACCAGCCCTGGTTTAAATCAAGCCGATTTGTATGGTGGAGCAAAGAAGGCCGCTTTTCTCTCTGCGGTGCCTGCTTACAGTGACAGGCAGACAGAATCACAGAATTATTCAGGCTGGAGAAGACCCCTGGGATCACCGAGGCCAACCACCAACCCTACTGCACAAGGTCACCCCTAAACCAGATTTCCCAGCACCACATCTAAGTGACTGTTAAACTCATCCAAGGATGGAGGCTTAACCCCCACCCTGGGCAGCCCATCCCAGGGACTGACCACTCTCTCCAGGAAGAATCTCTTCCTGATGGCCAGTCTGACCCTCCCCTTGTTGGAGCTGGAAGCCCTTCCCTCTGCTTCTGTCACTAATGACCAGTGAGCAGAGCCCAGCACCAACATCTCTGCAGGGTCCTCTCAGAGAGCTGTAGAGAGCTCCCCTCAGCCTCCTCCTCCTCAGGCTAAACAGCCCCAACTCTCTCCGTCTCTGCCCATCAGATGGATTCTCCAAGCCCTTCTCCAGCTTTGTTGCCCTTCTCTGTGTCTTCGTAGAAAATGTGAACAATTTCAATGTTAATTTTATTTTTTCTTTCAAAAATACATTAAGTATCAGACTGCCTCAGTTCAGTGAACAGGTAACTGAAGTTTTGGCCTGGCTGAATCATTTCTCATTCCCATGTGCGTAACATTCTGGTATCCAAACTGCTGGAAACTTATGAACTGTTAGTTGTGTGTGTTTGGGTGAATCCTTAAGTGAATCCTGAACCTAGAAAAATTGTAAACCCCCAGCTGCTTTGCAGTAATACAGATGATGAAAAATACCTTCTCAAATGAGTCACTTAGCAGGAGCTAATCCTGAAGAAAGCCCCCTTCTCGTTGCGGGTAACAGCAGTGCGCAGCGCTGATAACACGCTGTCAACGTGTCAACGCAAGTCAACGAAGAACAGAGGAAGTGTGTTGGTTGTACCCCTACAGAGAAAACGCTTCTGTCTGTGGCAGCCTAGAGAAGTTTACTGCTTACTAAGTAAACTTAGTAGAGGAGCAAAGCAACTTCATTAGTGGAGGGGTAAAGAGGCTAGAAGCGTCCTGTGTTCTAAAATCCCTTCCCACTTCTCTGTACTGCAGTCAATCTTCTGGACTTTGGCAGGGGCAGGGAGGAGGGGGGTGTGTTTGTCATCTTTTCACATTCCTGAGACACACTCCCTCACTGATGAGAGGACAGACCTGTCTTTTGGGGCACCTTCTCAGCTGTGTTAATCCTCGGTTGGTGCAAAGATTCTTTGGGAAACAGCACCAGTCAGAGCCGGAATTGTTTCACAGTGAGTCAGAAGGTACTTGAAATCTCGCAGGGTAGTATCACTTCATTAACTACGTTTTGGTATCGGAGGGAGCCAAACCAAGTTACTAAATGCTTTTGTAATCTGAGCCTGTTTAAACTCGAAATACTCCTGTTCACGGTTAATCATCTGCAGTAGTGTTTGGATTGCAGCTTGTCCTTGGTCCGGTGCCGCTGGAATGGCAGCCCCCGATAAGAAGACAATCCAGCTTACTTGATAGACTTGTATCGTGGAGCCAAACCAGAGTCTGGAAGTCAGCAACCACCGTCTTTCTCTGGTTGGTTTTTGCAATGCAGCCATGACAAATGAAAGGTGGGAACTCTTTAGTTGGAGGTAACCAAGTATATGAAGCGTGTCCCTGGCTGCAAAATGACCCCCGGGGCAGCAGTGCAGGATGTGCTGAGATGAAGAATTCATGCACAGAACGCTGGCAAACGCTTCCTTCTGGTGACCGCTGACGAGCACAGCTGTAGAGACCAGTTTTGTTACCCAGTGCTACGTGATAAAGCCGGTAATTTGTTGTCTTCTGGAAGAAATCCTTAAAATAGAGCCTGTAGCTCTTTTTAAAACACGGCTTTCAGCCGTTTGAAGGATGAGATGAGCACTTTCATGGCTGGATCCCCCAGTGCAGAGATACTGACCAACCCAGGAAGTGCTTTTCATTTGGTTATTCTGGATTTGTAAAGGAAAATAAACTGTGACCTTCCTGCCTGTCAGAGATAGACTGGAAAATCTGAATGTTGTGAGTTGCAAAGTAAAATCTGCTGCTGTGGATGAAAGGGCTCAGGTTGCACTGTCAGACTGAGAAGCATTTCAAACACCATTTTTTACCTTAAAGCTCAAGTGTGTTCCAGAGGGTAGGAGTTTTTCAGGTGCTGAACAAAGCTTCGTTAAAGCAGGAGGAAAGGATACTGGTTTTAACAAAAAGTGTATCTGACTGGGCTTTGACTGGTGTCCAGACCTGCTCCTTGAGATAGCTGTCTTCTTCAGCCAAGCCCAGAAGTTGCCACTGCTCAGTCGCGTAGTCCTGACTAGTGATGAGTGCAGGGTAGCCGGTGGCAGAGGGAGGAGTTGTGTCTCTAAGCTCAGAAGTTCCTGATCACAGCTTTAAGATGCATCTGTGCTGGCTTTACTGTTTCTCACCCTGATGCTGCAGGTGAGTCAGTCTCACTGTGCTGCTGTGGGTCTGTCCAGACAGAGGAGCTTGCGGAGTGAATACCTGTATCCCTACAGAGCAAACCATACTGGCTGCTGTGCAGCAAACCCCGGAAAGACGTTGGCTTTGGAGAAAAGATGATGTGTTTCTGTTTGCTTGTTTGCTGTAGGCAGTTTGAAACATGATGTGCCTCAAATGTATGTGAACATATCTGCCTACCTGGACACGCTGCTGTGTGGCTTGATCTAGGGGATCCTGCGGTGGCGGGGGGTTGGACGGCACGGTCTTTCAAGATCCCTTCCAATCCCTCGTGTTCTGTGATGATGAAATAGCTGGCAGGGAGTAGTTGGTTTGTTGAAGCAGCACCGTGAGAAATGTACACGAGGCAGTTCCTAGGCGTCTATCGTGTAACCAGGATCTCCATGTCATACAGCTGTAATTATATGGTGGCCTGTAGAAAAGAAGACTGAGATGTTTTTGTGTGGTTACGTGCCACTCCATGCCACTTACTGCCTGTGCGCCACTGCGCCAGCTACCTTCAGTTCAGCACGGAACATCTCATCTGCAAAGTGAAATGCAAAGGGTAGATGTCAAGTTAAATCACGTGCCTGGTATTTTTGTCCTTAGACAAGACTGTTGTCTTTCCTCTTTCTGGAGTGTGCTGGAGGAAGGCTGATCCTCTGAACCATTTTGTGGAGGTGGGGCCTTTGATTTCACTTTGGGTTTCTGCACGTAAGAGCGCTGGCAGGATCTCCTCTTAGTGTCTGATAGTGCTTGGGCCTCTTTCCCTGCTCCTCCCATCTAGACAAAGCCTTGTACGAAGTGAATGACTGAGAAGCTTGAAATCAGACCGGCAGTATAGTTAGACCACTGCTGCTTTATTATTCTCTTGTTCACCTGTGTGTCTGGGTCTACCCAACTTTCCTTTGGTTGCCTCTTTCTGAGTTTGTTTTCTTCTAGTGTTCTGCTGCTTTGTGGTGTTCTCCTCAGACTTCACTGTGGTTAGTGTGTGGTGGTGGTTATTAGCAGTTAATTGTACCTTTCTGTACCCCCGTACCTTGAAGCAGGTAGAGGCTGGCACCAGACTGCTACTGATGGTGGTAAATTGCTTTCCCTGTTGCACAGAGGTGCTTCTCTAGAACTTTGGAACCAGACCGTCATCAGATGTAACGTACAACCTAAGGAGATTCACCAGTGTGGGGATACAGAGACTGTGGGGAGTATTTCTTCCTTTTTAAAGCCTCCCCTTCTAAATCTTTGCCTTAATGTTCAGTGTTTGTCTGGCTTTTTCTGATCATTCATTGCTTTTTGATTGTACTACCTTTCTTGAAGAATGCTCAAGACTTAGATGTTGAAAGCCTCTCTAGTGAGAGGGGGTTGCAACTAGATGGTCCCCAAGATCCCTCCCAACCTAAACCATTGTGGGATTCCACAGGAGCCGTGCTGAACATTCTTGATGGCCTGTACTTTCTATTCCCACAGGAAACATTAGTATTTTGAACTGGTGAATTGAGTCAGCTGGCTGATTCTGCAGACACAGTGGGTCACCTGAAAATACTTGAAGAAAGATTCAAGCTTGCAGCTGGCTTTATCCACAGGGACAGGGAGGTCGTTGCGCAGTTCACCTAGTACACGTGTGTCCTGCACAGCAGAACTTCGCAGGTGCCAGTGAATAATCAGGTGTCGGAACAGATTGTGCTGGGAGCTTGTGCCGTGGAGATTTTTTAAGGCCAGACTGGGTAAAGCTGCCAACAGCCTTGTCTGACCTCGGAGGTGACCCTTCTTTCAGCAGGAGGCTGGTTTGGAAACTCCTGAGGTTCTGAATTATCCCCGAATTATCCTTTGATCCTAGGTGGAGCCTGGGATGGATTGCATTGCTTTAGCTGGAGAAATAGCTATTGGTATGCTTACTAGTACGACTTCCATAAGTTTTGTAACGTAAGAATCCCCACCAGTAGGATTCACAGCTGAAGAGAAATTTGCAAACCTTATGCTGATACTTCATCTGCTCTATTTAGCTTCTTCCATCCTGTCCTTTGTCCTGGTGCTTGTGACATGTGTGTTTGTGGGGAGCAGCCCCAACACACAGTGGGACAGCTCAGTATCGGAGCACTCCTGGTGGTCTTGTCCTCTGTTACTCTGTGCCTGGAGGTCAGCTTGAGTTAACAAAGCGGCGTGCAGTGGAGAGAGACTGCCCGTGTGACGACAGTGTGAAGCCTTAAATTGAACGGACAACTCTCGAAGGAGCTATCGAGTTGTGCTCTGTGAGATCTGCTCTCCGTAAGTGCTTTAATCCTGGCCGGGGTGGATGAGGAAGAAAGCAGCACTACAAAGGATGATTATGGGATGATTAAGCATTCAGCTTTTCAGATGTCTTTGTTGTTCCTTTCTCCACCCAGAATCACACACCCAGTTTTGTAACTGGAGATCCCACTGACCTGCCTCTGAAAATTCCTCACTCTTCCGTAAGCAGCTGCTGGCGACGCCTTGTGAAGCAAGGAGCAAGCTGCTAAAAAATGACGGAGCGGTGTTGGCTTGGCTGTGCTGATCTGGTGGCGTACATTTGTTTTGATGCTTCAAAGAAGTGAGCAACTGGCTCTGGCTGCTTAAAGTCTCTAGCACTTAATCACCTGAATCAATCCCCTGCTTGTCTTTGAACCCCTCAGCGTGAAGTGAAGCCAGTTTCTTATCCTACCTGCTCATGCAACAAACAAGATCTTTAAATCAGTTGAAAGTCATCAAAAACCAGTGTCGGAGTGGGAAAAGCGCCGTCTGTCCGCTCTTTGGAAGTAGGAATTTTTCACTGAACACAAGCAGTCTTGCACAGAACAGTTGGTCGAATTAGAGACCCGACCCCAGGGCATTTGAGAGGGTAATTCAACAGTTGGAAAATAGTAAACCAGGCTTTGTTTTTTATCTTGGCCACATCGCTCGGCTCTGTTGTTTGAAAAGCTAACGGTGATTTGTGACCAAGTTCCTTTGGACAAGCAGCCACCCTGGTTGTGTGTTTGCGGGTCCCACACGGTACCTTTCTCGGGATTATTGATGCTATTATGTAGAGAACTGCCAAGGAAATGAGGAGCTTCCTATGCAATCAGGCGGTTTCCTCTGTGGGGAATAGCAGTGGTGGTTACTCAAGTCCCAGCAGTCGCTTTGTTGTCCTGAGCGTGGAATAAGCGACTGACTGACGTGTTGGGAGGGAAGGACAAAATTCAGTGGCGGTGGCTGACGTAGTGCAGTGGCAGAGAGGAGCATTTTACTCCTGTAGTTACGAGGCTTTTGGGTGCCCCTGTGCTCTGCCAGCTGTTGGGTTGTGTGATTAAAGGCTGCTTCTAAAAACACGTTCAACCCACCCGCCCTCTGCACTTTCTTAGTTGTGATCACTTCCTCAAACCTCATTTTCTCTTGGGTTTGTTTACTTTCCTCTTCTGCCCTGTTCAGTTTAAATGATGCTGCTGTGATCTCTGCAGGACATTGGAGACTTTAAAGCTCTGATGGTGTTTGTGTGTGGACAACATCTGACAGAGTCTTTTGCAGGTCTCTTGGCACCACAGAGTGATTCGTCCACCATTTGTGCCAGCCCGACTTTGACGGAATCCTTGCCAGTGTTGTCTTTATGCCCAGGATGTGGAAAATAGTTCAGGGAGTACCGTCAGCGGGCGGTGATTGCGGCTATAATGTACCCTGAACGCGGCGGCTCGGAATGTTTGGGGGAAAATGTTATTTCCAGTTGAAAATAGTGTCACCTTGCTTCTGACGAGTTCGGTTGTTGTTTAGTTGCTTGTATGTGAAGTAACAGAAGCTGTTTTTATGCAGTGCTGCTCCTAGGTGCTACACCCTCTAGTAGTATAAACAGAGAAGGAGTTCCACTCTCCTCAGTCAAATGATTTTATTTTAATGGCCTTTCTTAGGCCTTTTATAGCGAGCTTCAGGTTCTATATTACTTTCACGATGTTTTGTTTGTTGAGCCTTAGACAAGTGAAATAGATGTTTAGTCAGGGATGATGAAGTGCCCGAACTCCCCTCGATAGCAGCTTACACTACTGGATGCTGCTAAAGGCAGCCTCTGGCATACTGCCGCTTGGTTGAGGCTCTGGGTCTGCAAAGACATTCTTTGCTTCCGTAAACTGTTGGTCTTGGGCTTGTTCTGTGCTAACGACCGCAAGAGGGAATAGGCCGACGATGAGATTCCATGTTTGTAGCTTGAGCCAGTGAAGTGCCTCCCCTCACCCCTTCTTCAGCTGAGCGAGCTTTTTAATCCCTGTTTTCTGCTGGCATTGGGTGAAATTCTTAGGAAAGCCGGGGTGTGAGGATTAATTCTCCTTGGGCTTTTGTCTCTGAAGGAACTCATTAGAGTTCAGCCAGATGCTTGTGTTGAAGCAATTGAAATGACTCACGGCTGGAGGAAGGGGTTGGCAGGGAGAGGGAAAGCCCCTTCAAAAGTAACTGCTAGTGGCGGTTGGATTAGTTGAATGTCATGCTTTCCTGTACTGCCAGGGACAGGCAGGGCACTGGAAGAATTCTTCTCCTGACGGAGCCTTCCAGTAATCGCAGTTAGGGACTTGTGGGCAATCTCTTTCCACGTCCATGGGATTAGGGCATTCCGTTATCAACACGGGGGACACACAGAAGAAGAGCCAGAACCTGTTCGTAGAGCAGCACCTTTCAGCCAACAGACTTGCTTCCAGTCTGGCAAAACAGGCAGACACTCCTGTAGATGGGACCAAGTGTGGAACCCCTTAGGAGAAGAGGAGATGTAGGTATTAGAAGGCAAAATGCTTCTTCATGAGAAGGGTGCCAGCTCAAGTGCAAAGCATGCAAGTAGTGCTTCCCAGTGTCTTGGCTTTCCCCTCTGAAGTCGTGAGGGATAGAATCAGAACCAAGGCAAGCTTTAGGTTCTGCAGGTACCTTGCTAAGAAATAGATTGATTTGTTTAAGGCTACTTTGAGCTCATTCTTCAGTCAGAAGGGAGACATTTGTGTGTGGCATGAGAGCAGTCAGAGCTTCCACAGAATGGTGGGTGCAAGATCAGTCGGTCTGGAGATGCTGTCGATAGGGCTACTGCAGAGAAAGCCCTTTTTTAACTCGTCAGCAGTTGTTTTTAAATGCAGCTGACTGAAGCCAAATGTCATTCACCAAGCGCAGCGTTGGATGAAATTGTTGCCAAAGATTATACAACAGGATTAAGTAGGATTTGCAGAGAGGAGGCCATCAACAGATGAATTGCACCCTAGTATTGCAACAACTTTTTCCAAGCTCTCTGCGCCCTTGGTATTCCCATTAACCAACATTAAGAAGCTGCTCTCTAGATTTTAAGAAGTGACCTGATTGGTCTATATTTAAAACGATAAGTAATTCAAAATAATCATTCCTGGAGGTGGTTTTGAATGACAGAATTAAAACCAAAACCCAACCATCACCCCCCCCAGCCCACTTTTTTGGGTGCTCTTTCCTGTTTGGAAATTGCAGAGTGGGCCCATTATTTCTTGTGTATGTTCACAGAGGTTATAGCTAAAGCTTGTGATCATGTCTAAAGCTGTGTGGCCTTGCCATGTGTGAATTTGGCCCCCTGCTTTGGTTCTGTCTGTAGAGAATGAGCACGCTCTTCTGCAGGTACGGTAGAAGTGCCTCGAAGGAGCTGCTGGCTTCCTGCTGGCTCAAGAAGACGCTGCATGCAGGCAGCTGCGGTTGTGTCTTTGGCTGTGAAACAGCTGATCTCACTGCATTGCATCCAGCCGCGAGGATCTGGGACGCTTTTGCAGAACTAGTATTGGATATGGATGATTAGGTAGCCCAAAGTATTTGATTTGTTCTTGCAAAGGTATTTCAGGTAGAGAGGCGCAATAGTAACTCCCAAAGAGGTTAGCTCTCTTGTTTCCATAGTGTTTGTTAGAACAAAATGGCATCTTAGGCTCCGTTTTGAAATGGTTCTGCTCCGTCAAACCCGCCTGACTAACCTCATTTACTTGGGAAATAACTTCTTGAAATCCCATCCAAAGTCGGATTTGAATCATTATGATCTGGAAAGTGTGAATGTAATGATTCTAGGCAGGGCTCGAGGCAGGGTGACCATGAGAGTACAAGTGGAACAAATGGCAGTGCTGCACGTTGGTGTCTCTGGAGGGAGCAAAACGGGTAATAAGGTTAATGAAGCTGGCAGCAGCCCGGTGCAGTTCCTGTGCTATCACATTGCTTTTTGGCAAGACCTCGACCTGCTGCAAAACCTTTAGCAATGTCAGTTTGGCAGCGAGCTCTGCACAGTGCAGTAAACAAGGGAGCGCGGGTCGAGAGGGGCTCTTGTGTGTGGGACCCTTTTCTTCCCGAGTTCAGATCCCCAGTAAGCCCCTCTAGGCCTCTGCGTAGTTGGCATTTTTGCTAGAGAGAATCCGCTCGTGCTTTGCTCTGCTGTGTGTTTCTCTACGTCCACAGCTACCTTGAGGTCTGCCGGAAAAGGAGGGGCTGGAGCGGCCGGGTCCGCCCCATCTAGCAGGACAAAGTGGGACATTTGGCTCCAGTCAGGAATAGATTTAGTGTTCAGGTAACCTTTTGGTGTTGTGTGGTTCTTTGAGTTGTTGTGGGTTGGTTTTAGGGTTGGTTGGGTTTCTTTTTTTCTGAACGTCTTCAGGAGTTTGGGTTTGTTGGGTTTTTCTTCCAGGTAGGTTCCCTGCTGCAGTTAGTTGGCTGCAGGAGAATCAGGTGCTTGTTAGCATTCCTGCTTCAAGCTCCTGACTCATTAGCCTGGTTGCCAGAGCACTGGCATGCCCAGTATCAGATAGCACCCGTGTTTGTCTTGTTCAGTGAGGGTAGCTGCGTGGCTTAACCCTGTATGATGCAGCTTCCAGCTCATCCCCTAGGAGTGAGGACGTAGTGTAAGACAGGCTTGTCCTTGCAGAGTGGAAGCTGGGTCAGTCTTTCTCGGCTGTGTCAGCAGAGAAATAAACATGACCTGACCTCTGGTTGCACTGTATAGAAATGACCCGGTTTGTGTGGTTTCCTTTGATACTGTGATGCATCACCCCTGAGCCGAACCCTAAAGTGTTTAAACATGCAGTGTTGGTTACACAAAATTAATCCAGACAGCTGCTTGTTTAAAGGATTGTTGCTGGCACTGCTCTCACTTTGTCGTGTTGTCATACAGCGAGGGTTTGTTGCCAGCCTACAGCCTGCTGCGAGACCAAGTACAAGTACTCTGCTGGGTGAGTGTCGGGCAGTCCAAGTGAGGGTGCTTCTTGAGCTGCTGTCTCTTACCTGGTATCAGCCTAATGGTGGGTACCACATTGTTGGGTTTGGGTTGTTAGGTTGAAACTTCAACCCACATCAGGAATGCGAAGTTGCCACGGCAGGTGGTCAGAGGCAAGGCCCTGGATTGAATTTGCCCTGTGCATGCCACTGGAGAGTCCACAGAGCTGGGTGATGTTAGAACTGAAGTGATATGTGCCAGCTCTGGCAAAGGTGCGACAAGCTCTTGGGAAGGACACCCCCCAGAAAGGAGTTTGCTGCTGGAAGTGCTTGTTCCACTACTGCAGCCCGCTGTCCCGAGTAGATTTGCATTTCTGTTGGAGACGCCTGTTGCTTCGTGAGTGGAAGTCATCTTTTCAGGCCTTGCCTCTTCCTCTGATGCATTTGAAGACTTCTGTACTGTAATTTGTATGGATTTAAGGTTATTCCAAGTAAGTTCTTCGAAGTTGTATTGCAGAGGAAAGATTTTTGATCTTTTTGAAGTGTAGATAACTTCTTGTCTAACTCCGGTATCCAGCAGCTCGTTGCAGAAATGCCCGTAGGCCTGCACTGTTCTGCACGCAAATTTGTGACTCGTAGAGAAAGTGGTTTGTGTCTGCATGTCCTGGGTTTGGGGGTGAGCCTCTCAGTCATGGCAGAGCTTTGCTGTTACTGCAGCAGGCCACGGGAGATCATCAGTGCTGTCAGCCTCTGCCAGGTCACAGTTCTACCCTCTCGCCATCAGCATCCTCAAGAGAGCGTTTGGTGCTGCTGTGTGTCACAGAATCATGGAATGGCTCAGGCTGGAAAAAGCCTTAGAGACCTCCTCTGCAGAAACAGCTTGTAGCGGTGCTGTTCCACTCCTGGCTGTTCCTGCAGAAATGTATAAACATGGCATGAGAAAGCACAGGGGCAGTGAAGTGTTGCCTGGGTGCTCTCAAGTCAGCCAGCAGAGATGATGACGATGTTGACATCGATGCCATGCTCTTGAGCAGGTGTGAGGGCAAGAGCAGTCACATCACTTTGGAGAGATGAGCTGCTGGCTCCTGCATTTCTGCTCCCTTCTTTGGTCTGATGCTTTTCTGACCAAGCCGGCACAGCCTGCTGGCTTCTGACGCTGTGAAATCCCTGCTCAGGGTGCAGTAGGTGCTGACGCCAGTGTAAACGTGGGAATAACGTGTCTGCCTTGGCAGAGGTGGCTGCTTCATGGTTCCTTCAAGTTAATGCAAGGTGCCAACAGAAGGACAGTGTCATCCTACTGCTGGGTCTTACAGCTTCCTCCACATTGCGTGGAGTGGAGGAAAAAGTACCTTCTGAGTTAGTTAACCTGACTCGTGGTGCTGTCTGACTGCAGACTGCTGGTGCACAGCTCAAGGGAGCAGGTGGGAGTAAGTGTGTGAGGAAGGGCTTTCTGCATCCTCTAGAGTTTCTGTTGCTTTGAAGTGACTGCGTCCCTACACTTTGAAGTGAGAGAGAGTAGGGGGTTGGTTGTGGTTTGTTCTCTGTATGGCCTGGCTGGTGCCTGAGGATGCTTCCCTACAGGAGTTGCAGCTCCGCAGGTAGCAGCTGTTGGTAGTGCTCGTCACTGGAAATATGTTTGGGGTTCAGTTAACTGCTGTAGACTTCATTTTCTAAGTACAGTCCACGTGTTCTCTGGTTAATTATGTGCGGGTAAATGATGATGTCTGCTGCAGCCGAACAAAAAGCATCCTGCAGGTGGCAGGCAGCTTCTGTGTGATGCAAGCCCTGGTTTTCCCAATCGTTTGCTGTCACTTTGGAAGTGAGAGGTACAGGGTGAAGCCTGTAATGCTGTTGGGGAGCACCCTTGGCATGCTTGGGTTTGTGATGGTAGCTGCTAATGGACTCTGCTTGAAGATGCTTCATGTTGTTTGCACGACAGCAGATTTTGTAGAGGTCTGAACAGTGAAGTGTTGGCAGAATCACAGAACATCAGGGATTGGAAGGGAGCTCGAAAGATCATCCAGTCCAGTCCCCCTGCCACAGCAGGATCCCCTAGATCATGCCACACAGGAGCATTTTTCAGTGTGGACGGCATACTGAGTCAGGTGGCTTGGGCACAGTACAGTTCTGAAAACCCCTTTCTGAGGTCATAAAGTAGGTAGGAAATACTCTGGTTCGTCTACCAGCTGTAGCTGGGTCTGTTCTGAAGTTTAACCCTTTGAACGGTGAGGTTTCCTGTTAACCAGGAACTAGTCGAGATGACAGGAAGGTTTGTTTTATCCCGAGAGCTGTTCTGCGAGTTGGTCTTGCTCTGTGGGCAGAGAGGCAGTGGGAGGTAGGGAGAATGGTGTCAAGTGTGCTGTTGGTGATATCTGCAGATGTGACTGTTGGCCTTAGTTTAGGGTTCTGCCAGTGAGTTTGTCACATGCTGCAGTAGGGTTTGCGTTGACTGCCTTGAATTATGTACAGGCTACGAAAATGTTTGTAGCACCTCCTTGTTGTTTGATCTGGAGGCCTTTGTTCCATGGTGTAGCGGGGCTGGTTCCCAAGATGCAGTTTTCTACAGGAAAACAAGAAGCGCGTTTCCTTCGGTCAGGCTCCATGTGTTGTAGGTTATTGGCAACTCTCTTGGATAGGAAGCTCAGCTGCAGGACCCGAGAACATGACGTTATGCAGAAGTTGTCGTGGCAGTGAGTCATTGTGTAGTGGAAAGTCTTTGTTGTTCCAGGTGCCAGAGATTGGGAAGAGGAGATCAAGCTGATGAAAATGGCTTTTATGGGCGCTGTGTTGTCCTCTCTTGTAGCCACGTAGGGTGTTCTGTTCATCCTGATGGTGCACTTTGTGAAGGTGTCTGTAAAGCTAGCTGAGCAGGAACGTCACTTTTCTGCACTGCATGGCAAAAAGGTTTAAACAGCTGACAGGTTTCCTTTGTTTTCTAAAAAGACTCGTTGGAATTCTTCTGTAATAGTTGCCTGTAGAGTGCGTATGAAAATGTCATCTGCCTTTGAGGTTCCAGTTGAGAATTCACAGCTAGGAACCTAACTGCCATGTAACGTTGGAGCTTGCTGCCTTAGTGATTTAGTGTGCTTGGGCTTTCATACCTCGTGGGAATTCTTCCTGCAAATACTCATACGTTCATCAGAACTGCACAGGGCTGCTGCAGGCGTCGGCTTTTGCAGGGGAGAAAGGAGCGATTCCATTTTACTCTGCAGACTGACGCCGGCTCAGGTACAGAGGTGCTGCGTGAGCGCTTCAGCGTGTCCTGCAGTGATGGCAGCGTGGCTGCCTTCGCCTGGCGGCTCAACGCCGTCGTTCTAAAGGCTGCGCCGGGCATTGGTGTTGCTGTGATTTATACTCTGTGAGCAAAACTCTGAGCAACAAGTCCGTGTGCCTGAATAATAATTGCCGCCTATCAGGAGCCGGTCTCGGGAGAGTTTTTGCCTGTAGACTTGGACTGGGGCAGGAAGAAAGATGTGATGTTTTGAGTGCTGGTTTTTGGGATTTCACAGAATCACAGAACATGAGGATTGGAAGGGACCTCGAAAGATCATCCAGTCCAATCCCCCTGCCACAGCAGGATCCCCTAGATCCCGTTGCACAGGAACATTTCCAGGCGGGTTTGAAACGTCCCCAGACAAGAAGACTCCACAACCCCCCTGGGCAGCCCCTTCCAGGGCTCTGTCACCCTCACTGGGAACAAGGTCCTTCTCACACTGATGGGGAACATCCTCTGTCCCAGCTCACACCCGCTGCCCCTTGTCCTGTCACTGGGTACCCCTGAGCAGAGCCTGACTTCATCTTCCTGACACCCACCCTTCACACACTGATCACCACTCATGGGGGTCACCCCTCGGGCTCCTTTTTTCCCAGCTCAAGAGTCCCAGCTCCCTCAGCCTTTCCTCAGCAGGGAGAAGCTCACCCCCTTCATCATCCCTGTGGCTCTGTGTCCTTCTGTAACTGGGGAGCCCAGAACTGGCCACAAGATTCTAGCTGTGGTCTCAGCAGAGCAGAGTAGAAGGGGAGGAGAACCTCTCTCCATCTTCTAACCACCTGGCTTCTGATCCACCCCAGCATACCATTGGCCTTCTTGGCCACCAGGGCCCATTGCTGGCTCCTGGCCATTCTGCTAGCCACCAGCACGCCCAGGTCCCCTTCTTCTACACTGCTCTCCAACACCTTTTGCTAGATGCTCTTTACAACCCGCTGTACGGTGTAGGTGGTAAGAATTGAATTTGTTAAAAGTGACTGGCCCTCGGTAGCCAAAGTCTGTTCTGTGCCTTCTCATTTCTGAGTGAGGCCCCATGGACTTGCAGAGTAGATGCATAAAACATCTAAACTGTGATTAGATGAGAAGGCTGCATCACTAGTGATGCGTATAAACTCCCAAGAGGAACTTAAAGGAGCACTCAAACACTTATGTAAGTGGTAATTATTGACATTCAGGAAACATTTTAACTGCTTTTTGATCATTTATAAGTGATGATGGCTCTTACCCTTTAGAGAAGATGGTTGTAAGAGATTTGTGCACGTCCTGGGAAAATTCTTTGCTCGTAAGTCTGTGTTAGACAGTAAAAGACAGTAGTGTACCTGTTTGGTTTGGGACCAAGGGTGTTTATTCTTGAGCCTCTCGACACCGTCAGTTCCAACCCGCAGTGAACCTGCTGGGCAGCCTGGCCAGTGGATTTCAGGAGCAGGCGTGAGGATGACCTGAGCCTCTGAAAGAGAAGCACTTTGATGCAGAGGGGACGTGGGGACTGGCTGTTCCAGTGTGCTGTCCTGGTGTGTGTGCTGGCCTGGGTGAGCTGGTGATGTGCTGAGCGCATGGCTGGGGAGGGAAGTTAAGTGTGCCTGGACCTGGAGAAGCCCATTCAGCATGTGGTTGATAGTGGTAATGATGATGGGGGGGGTGTGATGTGCTGTGGTTTTAGGTTGGGTTTTGTGGCTTCTCTGTGGTTTCCTTTTTGTACTTCCCTAATGTTTTGAAGTGTGAAGCAGTCACTTCCCTGTCATTGGACACTTGTATTTCCCTGCTGTAATCCTCTAGCAAAGCCCGAAGGAACAGTCTGGGACTTGGCTGTAGTGAGTGTTTCATCCAGCTTTGTGTTGGGCAGTGGGGGAGCACCACGGGGCGGCTGTGCAGCCCACCTTTTCTCCAGTGGGCAGTGCTGGGGGCTTGATCGTGGTCTGTCTGGGGGACACACGCACAGCTGGAGAAGCTGCCCTGGAAGAGCATGGCGTGAGATGGTCAGTCGTTCTCATGTCCGTATTGTCACAGCAATGAAGCTGGACTTCGAGTGAAGGTTCCTCTGTGGAACACGTTGCTTTTCCTGAAGGAGAAGAAACCTCGCTTGGCGCTAACATCATCTCTTGAGTCACAGTGAGCTTTGTCACCTTCCTGCTTTGTTAGTGTCTGGAAGTACCAGTAGGATTTGCTGGTAAAACTTTAAATAATATTGATAAACCTGTGGTGGCCTAAAGAGCTTCTTGAGCAGTTTTCTAGATCTGCTCTGAACGGGGGGATGTGGCAGTCCCTTGCTCTTGAGTCTCTGCTGTGTTGTAGAGAACTAGAAGAATCTGCAGAGTTGAAGCACAGCTGTTGGGCGGTGGAGTGTGACCTCCCTAAAGCAAGGCTTTAAACACAGCTGCGTGGCCTGGGACCTTGTCTGCGTCAGGAGAAGTGGCACACGCCGTGCCTGCAGAGAGCAGTTTGCAGTCTGCTCGGTTTCTTTCTCAGGTGCTGCTGAAGGAAGAATTGCGATGGTTGTGGGGAAGATCTTGTGTAAAGGGGGTGAAATGTAATGAAAGGGCTGGGGTTACGTTTCGTGACGCTTATGCAGAAAGCTTGGGCGTCTTCGGCATCAAACGGGAGGGTCCGAGCACTGACCTGGTCAGGAAGAGAGCTGTGGCCGTTTGGTGAAGCAGCGTGCTCGGGGAGTACCCGCACAAGAGCCAGCCGCTTCGTCAGCGCAGCAGGGAGTGCGCTGTGGCTCAGGAGGCTGCCTGCAAGAGTGCCCTCTCGCACTCCTGCTAGAGCCCAGAACTGCTTAGAGCCATTTCTCTTGCGAGGAGGACGCGCTTTCCCAGCCGCGTGGGGAATGCGGCGTAGCTCCGCTAGGGAAGCTTGGTAGAGCTGAAATAGGCAACTGGTAGCACAGTACTTAGTGCCTGCTGAGAGCTAAAGATGCTGCGCTGGAGGGACGGCCCAACAGTGCCAGCCATCAAGGGAGGTGTGAAAGGAAGCTGGCAGGGCTGAACATCAGGCAGAGATAGTTGTTAGAAAGCTGAAGCAGCATCCAAATAAGGAGAGGTGCCTCAAATCTGGCAAGCAGAATAGAAAAGCATAAGATTGAGCAGAAGAATGCAAGTAATGAGTTTTGGGAAGGCTTTAAAAATAGCTGCCTTTCAGCACGTCAGTAGGAACGAGCGTGTACCACAAGCCAAAGGGACACAGGCTGATCCCTTCAGAACACACGGAACCTTTGCTTCCGTCTGTGGCGTTTGTTGTTGAAAGTCTTGGGAAGGTTGCCCTGCCAGGGACCTGTCATGGGTGACTCACGTTAAGTTGGAGCACAAGAAATTTCTTCCTGGTGAGGGTGATGAAGTGCTGGAAGGGGCTGCCCAGGGAGCAGAGACTAACCAGCACAGTGGTCAGGGTTTGCAGGGCAAATGGACACCATGAGAGCAAGGTCCTGCAGTTAAGTCCCTAGCGGGTGAGGAGATGGCAGTTAAGCTGCAGTGGGCCGTGTGGAACCTGTAACTCCTTACAGGAAGAAACACTGAGTGGGCATTGCAGTAGATAGTTCTGTGGGAACACCAGTTTTGGCTGAGAAGGATGAGTTCTATAAACTGTTACAGCAGCAGATAATCAAGGTGGCCATTGCCTGGGTGGGTGCTGCATTCGCCTGCTGTGCTGGCACAGGCTTAGCAGTGCCCTAGGAAGAGCAGTGCTGACATCTACGTGCCTGATGTGTTTGTTTCAGCTCTGGTACCCGAGTCTTCCTGACTGCCCCGGCGAGCAGGTCCCTGGGAGTGCTGCTAGGGAACTGGAAGTTCAGTTTGAGTCAATGCTCAGACCCCCAATGGACCCATAATGAGCAGCCAGTATCCTCCTGTTGTGTGGAGGACAGGCTGCTGATGGCCAAAGAAAGTACTGGAGGATGTAAATGTGCAGTAGGCAGAGACAACTGATGTGGCAGAGGTGGTGTAGCTGCCTGGCTAACAGCTGCAGGCTCTGGTCCCTTCCTTTCACCTTGTGCTGGTGCTGGACCTGTTCTTCCCTTGCAGAGAGAACTGCAGCAAGGACTAACCTTGCTGAGAGCAGAAACAAAACCAGTCAGATGATTTTGTTTCCTGGACTTGTTGTTTCTGAGGTAAGCAAATTCCAGTGTAACGGAGAGAGGAGTGTATGAAGGGGGCAAGGAGGAAAGAAAAGATGCTGCTCAGGACTGTCGTGGCAGAGCTGCTCTCTTTTGAGGCACCTTGCTGTTCCTCGAGCATATTTGGCTTGTGCTCTTCCGAGGGCCTGTTCTGGGTAAGACAGGGTCTCGACACCAGTCTCAGGATGCGTTCCAAGGTTTAAAAACACCCTAACCTCCCAGTTTTTATTAATTGTATTAGTTCTCCTTCAGGTAAACCTGGCACTGCCTGTACGTTTGGGTAACGAAACACCAAAGTTGTAAATATTTCAGCAGTACTTCAAGAACTTCTCCTCCAAGAGTGTCCTTGTTTTCTAAGCATGCGGTGTCCCAGTGTGTACATTCTGCCGTCCTCAGCGCGTTGCAGACCAGGGTGGTGTTCAGATAGCTTTCTGCAGGATTGCAGCTCGGAACCTCGCAGCTGTCAGCCAGCGCTCAGGTTTGTGTTTGATTCTTGCAGGATCTGGAGTTCCATGGAGTGATGAGATTCTACTTCCAAGACAAAGCAGCTGGCAACTTCGCCACAAAGTGCATCCGCGTCTCTAGCACTGCCACAACGCAAGATGTGATAGAAACGCTGGCGGAGAAGTTTCGGCCGGACATGCGGATGTTGTCATCCCCGAAGTACTCCCTTTACGAGGTGCACGTCAGCGGAGGTTAGTCCTGATCCGCGCTGTCTCGCCCGCGCCCGCCCCCGCCAGACTGTCTTTGGGTTTGCCCACGTCCTCTGGACTACACGGGCCTTGTGCTTTCTGCTCGTGGGTACCCTGCTAGTGTCTGCGGTGTGCAGGAGGGCTATTTCCAAACACAGCTGCCTGTAGCCCACCTGCAGTCTATGTCCATCCTTGTTACCATCTGTTACACCCTGTCCAACTGCAGGCTCTGTGAGAGCATTGCTCTTCTTAGGACTAGAGGGTAAAGACTGTTTATGAGGGGAGAGTAGGAGTGTTAAATTGGAGCACTTAGCAGTACATCCTCAGTCCTTTGATGTGGGTCTTTGATAGGGAACCTTGTAATGAACGTTCCCCTACTGCTAAACTGGGGGAAGATCCACCCAGTATTGTTGAAAGCCTCAGTGTTTCTGAAGCACATACTGTCAGGTAACTTGTGGAGAGCTTAAAGATCTAGACAGCCTTTTACTGCTGCTTGTACTTGTGTCTCCCCACCCCAGCAGAAAGATGCCGTTTGGAAGCTGGTTGTGTGTGGTGGTTGAGACAGGAGTAGGAGAGAAAGTGGTTTTGCCATGCTTGTTCTCTGCTTTGGGAGCTGGCACAGGCAGTTCACCACCTTAAATCCTGCTCTTGTAAAACTGAACTTGCAGTAGAAATTGGGGTTGTGTGTGGGCAGGCACTGGACTGGGCTGCCCAGCGTGGCAGTTGAGTCCCCATCCCTTCCCCCGTGTTGGGGGGTGTGGTTTAGGGGTGACCTTGTAGAGCAGGGTTGGTGGTTGGACTGGATGATCCCGGGGGTCTTTTCCAACCTGAATGATTCTATGGTTCTGTAATTGGCAAAGTGTAGTTGGGTACCTGTGCAGAGTGTTTGGGGGTGTCAGTGTGCTCTGCAGTTCGGTTTGGTTTTGTGCAGTCTTTCCAGAAGAGTCATTTCTGGGCCACTTTCACATGGGTTAAATTCAAAATAAGGAAAAGGAGTGTTTGGAGGTCTTGTGAGGCGATAAAGCTGGAAACATTAAGCTGTGCAGGTACCTTCTCCTCTTGAGTGGTAATCGTGTGGTACCAGGCTGGGGGCCCTCCTGGGAAGGAGGGTGTGCAGGACAGCTCTGGGTGGGCCCTTAGCCCGTGTAGCTTGAGGAATACACTTCATGCTGCACCAGAGACAGACACTGGAGTCTCTGCAGGCCTTCCGTCCCTGTGCTTAGCAGGTAGCAGCGAGCGAGGGATGTGTGCAGCAGGTGCTGGGCTTTGTGCTGGCTGGTTGCTTGGGTTTTCCAGAGCATAACTTGTTTGCAGATGTCTTAGTTCCTTGGCACTTCGAAAGTATTTATTACGTTTTGTTTCTTTGAAGAAGAAAGAAGATTAGATATCGATGAGAAGCCTCTTGTTGTGCAGTTAAACTGGAACAAAGATGATCGGGAGGGAAGGTTTGTTCTCAAGAATGAAAACGACACGCTTCCTCCAAAGGTGGGTGGTGAGGAGGGTGGTGCCGGTGCTTCCCAAACGTGTGGGCCTTGCTTGCTTATCCAAACATAGTTTCTACTTTCTACAAACACAACTGCTTCTGCTGACCCTTGATACCTGCAGTGAGTCTCTTGAGATCTTAACGACGTGTCTTCAGCGCCGCGTGACTGATCTTTCCAAGGCGCTGGGTCCATGTAGCTGTCTGGTGCAGCAGGGCGTCATGCCAGAGACCTCAGAGCTTGCTTTCTTCTGAAACCAAGAGCTACAAACATCCTTCCTAGTCTGGCATGCCAAGCACCCAGGAGGTAGTCCCGCCTCTTGCAGAGCCCTTAGAGGGGAGTGCCAGAGGGGGTTCAGGAACTCCAAGTGACTACCTGCCTCCCCAGGGAGACTGTTTCCTTTTGGGGAGGGTTTTTCCTCCTTCCAAACGCAAATGAGGGCCATGCAAACCTCAGCCATGCTACAGCCTTTTTTTGAAATGTTAGTCATTTAAGCACCGAATTAGATCAGACTTTGGCTCCTGCAGTCATGTAATTAGGTGTGTTGTATCTAACCTGGGTGCTTACAGCTATGGAAAGGATGTTGTTGAGTGTGGGCTCTCTTTAGACAAGGTTTTCGTCTTAGGCTGAGTGCTGTGCTTCTTCTGCTCACAAAGTTAGAGCTGGTTAATTTTAAGGGTACTTGGGTGTAGGGGTGTGAGAGATTCTTGCACACAGCTCTGACTACAGGATGTTTCCATGTTGGAGGCGAGGAGAGAAAATTAAGATGTCTTACACTACATCTTCTAGACTTTATACTCCTATTCCTTGTATTAATTTTAGGGGAGACCTCATCGCTCTCTGCAACTACCTGAGGGGACACTGTAGAGATGTTGGTGCTGGGCTCTGCTCACAGGACAATAGCGACAGAAGCAGAGGGAAGGGCTTCCGGCTCCAACAGGGGAGGGTCAGACTGGCCATCAGGAAGAGATTCTTCCTGGAGAGAGTGGTCAGGGACTGGACTTGAGTCCCCATCCCTGGATGTGTTTAAAAGTGACTTAGATGTGGTGTTGGGGGATCTGGTTTAGGGGTGACCTTGTAGAGTCAAGCTGATGGTTGGACTCAGTGATCCATGGGGTCTTTTCCAACCCGGATGATTATGTGAGTCTGTGAACTAATCTTCAGTTATTCCTTGAGTTAACATCTTCAGACGTACTTCTCTGCACTATTCACTTCCTCATAGAAGCAAAAAAAGCCTACATCTCCTTCCTCTCATCTCTTATTACCTCTTTACAGAAGGCAAATGAGCCAAGGGTTACAAGTGTCTAGTGTCTGCAAGGAGCAGGATTAGGAGGAGAGAACACTGGAAGGACGGCTCAGAAAAACATGCTGTAGGGCCAGTGTCCTCTGTAATGTTTTTCTTTCTTGAGTTTATTCTTATCTGATGCTCAGAGTTGCCCTGAGAGCAGATTAAGCTCAGTATGGTTTTGTGAAGTCTTTTTACTGAGAGGCAGGAATGTGTTTTCCAGCCTTCAGCTCACCTTTGAGGCCAAGCACTTTTAGCAGGCATTGTTCAAGTAAACCTCTGCTGTTTCTCTCTGTTCCTGAGTCCAAGGGGTTTAATCTGTTTGGAACAGGACGCCTGCCTTCCCTGTTCCTCTGAGAATCTCAGTGCCACCCCTGTGTCGCAGAGTGTTGTTGCCTGGAGTGTTGTTCAGGTGTTAGCGGAGTGTCTTGTCAGATTTACTTGGGACATTGTTGGGCTGAAAATGATGGACGTTGTTTTAACCTCTTCTGTTTCAGAAGACTCAGAGTAATGGCCCCGAAAAACAAGAGAAAGAGGGAGTCATCCAGAATTTCAAACGAACTCTCTCCAAAAAAGAAAAGAAGGAGAAAAAGAGGCGTGAAAAAGAGGCACTGCGGCAGGCGTCAGATAAGGATGATAGACTTCTTCATGGGGATGATATGTGAGTGCTTTAAACTGTCATTCCTGCAGCTCTTATGTCTTCTTCATGGGGATGATATGTGAGTGCTTTAAACTGTCATTCCTGCAGCTCTTATGTCTTACTGTAATGGATTCTCTCATCTGCCAAGCAAGTTACCAGGAGATCAGTAGTTGACACGGGTGCAGTGTCATTATAAAACAACGTGTGTGTGTGATGGCACTTACTGAAACCAAGCAAGTCTGGGTTTAAACTCTGCTTAGAAAGACAGGGCTTCCCCAGGATGTTTATTTTTGGGCATTTACTGTAGAATCACAGTCATCCTCCTGCCTGGAAAGGACCTCCAGGATCATCAAGTCAGTACGGAGAGAGAGCGAATGACGAAAGCTTAATGAATTTACGCAGACATGAATGAAATCGGTTGGCTAAGAGGTCAAACTGTCTGCTAAATCCTCTCTTACTCTTTTTCCTGAGTTCAGGATTGGTTTTTGTCTGTGTGGTACTGCTCCTCATCAGTGTGTGTGGGGCTCTGCAGAGGTCAGTGTGAGCTCCCCTGGCTTCAGGACCTTTATGTAGCTTAATCTCGGGTTTTTACAAGTCAAGATCTGGTTGTGTTCAAGGGCATTAGCAAAAGAAAGAGTGTGAGCCACAAGCACCTGCTGACTCTGCTTCCACATACTTTGCAGTGCAGTAAACGAGGAAAAAGCCAGGCACCAGGGACCTGGTGTAAAGCTTCTGTAATTGTTGACTTTTTAATAGGAGGCGTTTTGTTTTGAGCACTAGCACCCGTCGGTGCTTCAGTGGGGTGTCTGTTTCAGGTGAGCGTGGGTACGTGAGCCTTGTTAATCCTAGCAAAAGTGAAGCTCATGTAGAGACCTTCTTGAAGTAACTTGGTGGATGTCCTGTGAGCGTGGATTCGACTTGCCTGTTCTCCTCTGTGCGGCGCGGAGGACTTGCATTTTAAACTACTCATGCTTGCTTTTCCCTCTTCATTTAAACTGTGCTGGCAGTGAGAACTCCCGCCTTGCGGCCGAGGTTTACAAAGATATGCCTGAGACCAGCTTCACTCGCACAATATCCAACCCCGAGGTGGTTATGAAACGGCGGCGACAGCAAAAGCTGGAGAAGAGAATGCAGGAGTTCCGCAGCTCTGACGGCAGACCGGACTCGGGTACGTGCAGTTCTTCGGGTTACCTTGTAAACTGCCCAGGAAGCAAGTGTGGTGAAGACCAGAGTGAACTGTGAGCTGGAGTGAACTGCTGCCTTCTCCAAAGCTGTTTACGTGTCACGGCTAACTCGGCCGCGGTGTAGCTGAAGGGAGTGTTGGTACACGTAGGATTCCACAGGGCTGAGGAGTGCAAGTCACAGCTGACCCCATGGATGTTGATCAATGTGTGAAGGGTGGGTGTCAGGAGGATGGAGCCAGGCTCTGCTCAGGGGCACCCAGTGACAGGACAAGGGGCAGCAGGTGTGAGCTGGAGCAGAGGAGGTTCCACATCCGTGTGAGAAGGACCTTCTTCATGGTGCTTCATGGTGAGGCAGCCCTGGCAGGGGTTGCCCCGGGGGGCTGTGGAGTTTCCTTCTCTGGAGATGTTTCAAACCCCCCTAGCCATGTTCCTGTGTGACTGGATCTAGGGGATCCTGCTGTGGCAGGGGGATTGGACTGGATGATCTTTGGAGGTCCCTTCCAGTCTCTCATGTTCTGTGATTGTGATGGGCAAGTAGATAGGAAAGGATAGGATTGCTGCTCTTGCTAGCAGTGTTAAACTGGGAGGGATGGGCAGAGTCAGACTTACTGAACTGACAGAGAAGCTCCTCGGAAATAAATGGCGTTGTTGGGGGGATTGGACTGGATGATCTTTGGAGGTCCCTTCCAGTCTCTCATGTTCTGTGATTGTGATGGGCAAGTAGATAGGAAAGGATAGGATTGCTGCTCTTGCTAGCAGTGTTAAACTGGGAGGGATGGGCAGAGTCAGACTTACTGAACTGACAGAGAAGCTCCTCGGAAATAAATGGCGTTGTTGGGGGGATTGGACTGGATGATGTTTCGAGGTGCCTTCCAATCCCATTAGTTTTATGAAGAACAAGCTGAGTGAACGGAGTGCCAAAACTGCAATCAGTAGCACAAACAGGATGGCAGGAAGTGCTGGCTCAGGGCTGCACCAGGGCTTCTGGTAGATCTGGTGACTGTTGGTGGTGAAGTGCTTCACGTTGCTGAGGGCGGGGTAGGGCAGCACTGGCATTAACTGAAGGAATGGAGTGCTCTTAGCAGTGGTAAAACCCCACGTGGTTTGTGCTGTCCATGGCAGAGGAGTGATGAAGGACTTGGAGTACAGAAGCTCTGCCTGAGGGAACTGTTAAGTGGGCTTTTTAGAGAGAGGTTCTTGAAGGTCAGCACAAACCTGCTGTCAGGATGGGAAAGGTCAGTTCTTCATCCAGTTGCTGTCACCGTTTGGTTTTAACTTCAGGTGCTGTGAAGGATGATGAAGCACTGGGGAGCAAAGACCTGCGTAGAGAAATTAGAGAAGCATCACGGGAGGCTTTTCCCAGTGGCAGAGACAGATGTGTTCTGGGGATGTTACGTAACTTTTCTTGCCGTAGTGGGCTGACTGAATGGGTTCTGAAGGGTTTGTTCTTGCGTTCTCTTGGAGACGAAACAAGTGGCTGCTACATGTCTGTCGTGTTTGTTCTGGGGTGGCATTGCTGATGACATCTTCTTTCCAAGGTGGGACTCTGAGGATTTATGCAGACAGTTTAAAACCAAACATACCCTACAAGACAATCCTGCTGTCCACCACGGATACTGCGGACTTCGCAGTTATCGAAGCACTGGAAAAATACGGTCTGGAGAAGGAAAATCCCAAGGATTATTGCATAGCTCGCGTAAGTAAAGTCACTTAATTGTGGTCTTCTCGTGCTTTGGATTTGATTTGGTTCCTAGCAGTGCCTTTGAAACTGAGTGGAAAGGCTCTGGGAACTCGGCACTGATTTGCAGTGTGCTAACTGTCGAGGAAGCCTCACAGCCTGAGGGGTTCTGAAGTGATTTGTCAGGGTTTTTGTCTTTATAACCTACGTCTTTTGGCCTTAGCTCAGCACTGATAGTAATGTAGTACATAGTACGTAAGGAAAGTAGCACGTTTGTCTTGGGCCCTGTGGGCTTGTACTGCTGAGTGTCCTTCTGGGTGGTAGGACTCTGTAACTGGGTCCCAGTAGGAGGTTCTGGCATGGTGGGACCCCATAATCACCTCCCAGTATGAGGTTCTCCTGTGAGGTCCAGGAACCCTGTAACTGGGTGGTGATGCTTTTGTAGCTTCGTAACAGTGAACTAACCCTGGTTTTTATAGTTTCAACAGTTTTGTCTTAGCTCTAGACTTACATGTAATGAAGTTGTGGGCAGTTTGTCCTTGTCCGCATCAACCTCTAGTTGCGGCACCAGCTGTGGACGTTCATTTTCCTTCAGTAAAATTCTACATAGGTGTTTGTTATGGGGGAATCATTGTGGAAGTCCTAGAGGGGTTTTGATGATGCAGCAGACTAAGAGCTGCAAACACTTTGTGTGTCCAGTTCTCACAGGGGCAGTTCAGTCAGTGCCGCTGGCTTTACAGCTGGCACTCGGGATCCTGAGCCATTGATCTGATGTAATGGGCTGCTGACGGGCACGCTGATCCTTCTGCTGTTGGAGAGGATTTGGGGCTACAGCAGAGACACTGAGACTGGGAGACAGCTCTGCGTCAGTCTGCTTGGTTCAGATACTCTGGGGTATTGTGAACGGGTTGTTTTGTTGAGCTGACAGCACTCCCAGCCAGGGAAATGACTGCCAGCCACTGTGGTGGAGGTGCTGCTGTTCTGATCTCGTGTGGGGATGTTTAATGGAGAAAATACTGTGAGGAATGCTGCTTTGATCATGGCAAAGATTAACAAGGCCTTTGCTGTGAAGCAAATTGATTCAAATGAGCTTTCTGGAAAGCGCGGCTGGAAGAGAATCTGTCTTTGCTGGGCTGTCTGCACAGGTGTAAGTGCCGTGCTTGCCCCTGCATTTGAGGGCTGGGGATGCTCTTCACTGCTAGGGGCAGGGCTGGGCATTTCTGTGCCCGGAGCTAGGGGCAGGGCTGGGCATTTCTGTACCTGGAGCTAGGGGCAGGGCTGGGCATTTCTGTGCCCTGAGCTAGGGGCAGGGCTGGGCATTTCTGTGCCCTGAGCTAGGGGCAGGGCTGGGCATTTCTGTACCTGGAGCTAGGGGCAGGGCTGGGCATTTCTGTGCCCGGAGCTAGGGGCAGGGCTGGGCATTTCTGTGCCCGGAGCTAGGGGCAGGGCTGGGCATTTCTGTGCCCGGAGCTAGGGGCAGGGCTGGGCATTTCTGTGCCCGGAGCTAGGGGCAGGGCTGGGCATTTCTGTGCCCGGAGCTAGGGGCAGGGCTGGGCATTTCTGTGCCCGGAGCTAGGGGCAGGGCTGGGCATTTCTGTGCCCGGAGCTAGGGGCAGGGCTGGGCATTTCTGTGCCCGGAGCTAGGGGCAGGGCTGGGCATTTCTGTGCCCGGAGCTAGGGGCAGGGCTGGGCATTTCTGTGCCCGGAGCTAGGGGCAGGGCTGGGCATTTCTGTGCCCGGAGCTAGGGGCAGGGCTGGGCATTTCTGTGCCCGGAGCTAGGGGCAGGGCTGGGCATTTCTGTGCCCGGAGCTAGGGGCAGGGCTGGGCATTTCTGTGCCCGGAGCTAGGGGCAGGGCTGGGCATTTCTGTGCCCGGAGCTAGGGGCAGGGCTGGGCATTTCTGTGCCCGGAGCTAGGGGCAGGGCTGGGCATTTCTGTGCCCGGAGCTAGGGGCAGGGCTGGGCATTTCTGTGCCCGGAGCTAGGGGCAGGGCTGGGCATTTCTGTGCCCTGAGCTAGGGGCAGGGCTGGGCATTTCTGTGCCCTGAGCTAGGGGCAGGGCTGGGCATTTCTGTGCCCTGAGCTAGGGGCAGGGCTGGGCATTTCTGTACCTGGAGCTAGGGGCAGGGCTGGGCATTTCTGTACCTGGAGCTAGGGAAAACTTCACTGTTTTGTTCACCTGAGGGCACTGGAGCTGGCTGAAGTCTGCACGGCCTTCTCAGTGCCTCTGCTGATCCAGTGCTTGGGTTTCAGATAGGAGAACCCTTCCTTCACTGATGAAGTTGGCTATTTTGAGCCTCATTTTAAACATGCTTCTTGCCAAATGTTTCAGTGGACCTGCTTTCCTTGCTGGGAACACTAAAAATCCTGGGTGTAGCTCAGTGTGTTTCATCGCTGCTTTCCTGTTCTGGAGACTCCAGAAAAATCCCTGCTAACGGTTAAAGAAGCCTTTGGTTCTGTGACCTGCAGTGAAATTCATTGACTCGGGTGAAGAGGAGCATTCAGACTGTTTGCTAGCACTTGCCATCGGCAGCTGCCGCTGTAAGCGGCAGTTTGCCGTGAGCCGCTCCGTGCCGTGCCCTGGCGTGCCCTGCGCGCGGGCGCAGCCTTACACCCCCCTCTGAAGCGCTGCTCTGTGCAGTCCCGCAGAGGGCAGTGGCTCGGGTCGCGCTCTGCTGAGGAGTGCAGGGTTCACTGCACGGCTCTCCAGATGTCAGATTAATTAGACAGCCTCCCGAGCTACCTGTGCAGATTCCCTTGGGGCGGGAGACTGGAGCAAACGGCCGAGCGGGGAGGGTCTGGCAGACACAAGTATTTCTAGCAAGTTCCACTGCTGGATTCTCTTCTTTGAGAGACATTTGCAGAGCCCGTGGAGGAGACTTGGAAGGAAAGCTGAGGGCTAGTTGGTTTGGGAGCTTGCCAGCTGTTGCTTGTTGAGTAGGGCTTGGAACGGTGTTACTCGAGTTAGTCAATCCAGTGGATCCCGTAGGTACAACTGATTGTAGAGTCCGAGTTGGGAACTAGAAGAGTGAGACAAGATGGGAGCGGAGCTGGGTTTCTGTTTCCCTTTGCTTTACGCATTTACATGTCTCCTTGGTTTATAACATCTTGTCTATTTGAAAATCTAATTACAGATAATTTAATTAGCCCTATGTTTAGCCAGGCTTTGCATAGAGGATGTCTTGGAGAAAGGCTGGTGACTCAGTTACAGACTTTTGATCTTAAATGTACTTGTTTCCTGCCTGGAAGAAGATGAAAGGATGTTTGAGGTGGGTCTGTGAGAACGTGGTTAACAGTGAAATGGATGTGGAGAGGAGGCAACAAGTAAGAGAGGAGAAGCCTCTTGAGGGCCTCAGTGGAGCTCGGTGCTGAATGACTTCAGAAGGTGTTGGCCAGGTCAGGGTTCAGAGATGGCAGTATTTCTGAGTAGTTCATTTACATCATAGGCAGCTCCATGTTAAACAACGGTGCTGAGAAATGGGTGAGGAGAGAGTCAAATAGGTGTGATTTTGCTGAGCTTTGGAGAATCCATCCTCATCGTAGGAGGCAGCAGGCGCTGCCAGTTCTACGCCGTCGCCCTGGGGAGCTGCAGTGCAAACGTGCGTGAAATCCCAGGCTGCCTGTCCTTCAGAGGCTTCCCCCTTCCCTTCCCTTGTGCAGCTGTAGCTGGAAGGGTGTTTCTGTCTCCAAAGCTCACTTGGTTCTGGTTCTTCCTTAAAGCTAGTCAGAGAGAGAGGCAGCTCTGTGCAGGGCTCCGGCAGTGCCCCTCCTGCATAGGCCAGGTAAAGGCTGGGTATGACGAGAATGCAGGAGGCAGCAGGACATTCTGTCCCGGCTTGTCCTGCCATTTCCAGAGGTGCTGGCTGTTGTGTTAACAGAGTGGCCTTAGCAACAGAGAGGCTGGTCAGTGTGAGAGAGCATAAAGGAGACTTTGGTTGGATTGTTCTAGCAGTCACCCCCACAGATAATTTGTCGCCTCTTGGCTGTTGACAAATGGGATTATTTTTGCTTACTGGTGCTGTCCCCCTGCAACAGAGCTTGCTTTGCGTTTCTGAAATGTTCCTGGTGTTCTGGAAAGAGATTTAACCATCACAAGGGGCAAGAGAGCCTCTCGACTTTTGCTTTAGCTCCTGTTCCAAGCAAACACGTTATCACAAGATACACCCCCTAAACACCCTAATTGTCCATTAACAGCTTGCTGACTGACAATGGTTGTTTTCTAGGTCGTGCTGCCTCCTGGTGCTCAGCACTCTGACGACAAAGGTGCTAAAGAAACCATTCTTGACGACGATGAGTGTCCACTGCAGATATTCAGGGAGTGGCCTAGTGATAAAGGTAGGGCTGAGAAAGACTGGGAGGTGCTTGTGCCTCGGGGTTTGTAAACCATGGGCCCCCTGTAAAGTAAGGACATGGAACAGAGATCTTCACAGAGCTTTTGTTTCCAGGCACCTTTCATTTTAGGTACTTTTCTGAACTGACTTCATTCAGCACTGTCTACAGCAAAACACCCTTTGGAGAGTAGAAAGGATTTACGATTTATCCTGAAGTTCCTGGATTCAATGTGCAGAAGTCGGGTGGTTAGGAGATCAAGAGAGGTTTTCCTCCCGCTCTGCTCTGCCCTGCTGAGACCCCAGCTGGAATCTTGTGTCCAGCTGTGGGCCCCTCAGCTCCAGGAGCACACAGAGCTGCTGGAGAGAGCCCAGCACAGAGCCACAGGGATGATGGAGGGAGGGGAGCATCTCCCTGCTGAGGAGAGGCTGAGGGAGCTGGGGCTCTGGAGCTGGGAAAAAGGAGCCTGAGGAGGGACCCCATGGATGTTGATCAATATGTGAAGGGTGGGTGTGAGGAGGATGGAGCCAGGCTCTGCTCAGGGGCACCCAGTCATGGGACAAGGGGCAGCTGGTGTGAGCTGGAGCAGAGGAGGTTCCCCATCAGTGTGAGAAGGACCTTCTTCCTGGGGAGGGTGCCAGAGCCCTGGCAGGGGCTGCCCAGGGGGTTGTGGAGTCTCCTTCTCTGGGGACGTTTCAAACCCCCCTGGCCATGTTCCTGTGTGACTGGATCTAGGGGATCCTGCTGTGTCAGGGGGATTGGGCTGGCTGATCTTCCGAGGTCCCTTCCAATGCCTGATGTTCTGTGATTCTCTGATGGCAATGCTCTTTTAAGTAGGCTTGACTGTAAAATGACTACACGAATGCTAAGAACTTTGTGAGCTGGGAGTCATTGTACAGAAAACTTGCACGGTGGTGGGAGCTGGGTGTCTGAAGGATGTCTACCACTGTGTTTTAGGAATACTAGTCTTCCAGCTGAAAAGGCGACCTCCTGATTATGTCCCAAAGAAATCCAAGAAGATAACTGATGGAAAGCCATTAAAGGGGAAGGAAAGAGTTGACGGGTCTAGCTATGGCTCTTGCCTTCCTCCTGAGAAACTTCCCTACCTGGTAGAGCTAAGCCCAGGTAAGAATTCCATAGCCTCAATTCCGTTATTACCTAGTCACTTAGACTTTCCCACAGGGAGGCTTCAGCTGGAAGCACAAGGCAGACCTGCTGGCCAGGTAAGTGACTGCCACATCAGTTACTCTTCTGGTGCCAGTGTGAAGTTGAGCTCTCCAGAAGCAGAGCTGTGTGCTGCTGTAACATGGGATTGTTAGCAGAAAAGTTCTGGCGTTCAAGCCAGCAAGAAACGAGTGGCTAAGACCGGTTCTGTTAGTGTGGTTTCACGTATGAAATTGTAACCATTCAACTTCCTTTGGGTTTTCAAACCCCCAACTTGATAGGGAGTGAAACAGCTTAACTTGTCATGTTGTGGTTTGGGGAGGAACCACAGAAGTGTAGCTTCATCTGGTTAGTTTGCCTTTGGGGCAGAGTGTAGCGCACCTCTCGGATACAGCGCACAGGGCCGTGCACGACCAGCACAGGCTTAGGAGGACAACAACGTGACTTTTTCCATCAAACTTATTTACTAAACATTTTCCAGCCTGTAGGGAACCTTCAGGCCACTAGCCGGGCTGGGTTTTTTGGCACCATTCCAGCTGTCTGGGCTGCACGTAACTTACACTGAATTTTATGGTCCAGGAGCATCCCGAGAGCCTTGATTGTTGAGAGCCCAGCTGACCAAACACGTGCAAGTCCTGCTCTTTACTTTCTGTTGTCTTCCTGTTTAAGGATTTGGATCAGGGCTTCCACTTGTGGTGGTCAGGATTTTGCAGCTCTTCGTCCTCCAAAGTGTAACTTGGGTACCCTCAGCCACCCAAACAGGGCACCGAGACTTCGAGGTTTGGTGGCTCACCTTCTGAGAGGCAAGGCTGGCAAATGGTGCTGAAAATTGGGACCGGAACCGCAAACAATGGGCTAAATTCCTCCTCAAGCAGTGGGCTGCTTGGTTCGAAGTGGTTTTAAAAAGCCAGAGGAGGTTTGCAGCCCACGGGATACATCGGGTGGATTTTGGGGTGTGTTCCGGGAGCTAGACTTTGGTGTACTGACTAGTACTTTGAATTCTTTTAATAGCCCTTTTTGGTTTCTTGTGCTTTAAACTCTTCTTGGAGCCTCACTGCTTTAGCGTTAAAACATTGTGCTTGGGCAGTGGAGCAAGACATCCCTTCACTGAGAGGGGAAAGCCGGTCTGGAGCGGCACAGGAGGCGACACCAGCCTTTGCACGCTGCCTGTGGGACTGACCTATTGTTCATGTTCTACTTCTAACAGCTTTTTGCCGCTTTCCCAGACAATGAGGATTGTTTCACTCCATAGCTTTGTAGTACTGATGTCTTTATATTCCATGCAGTTTGCAAAGTTGAAAGAGTTTAATGCGCTTCATCCTTACAAATGGAGTAAGAGTTGTCTGGCTACAGATTTACCCTTTCCTGTCTTTTCTCTTCCTGCCTTCCTCCGCATGTTCTGCATGGTATCTGTCCTGCTGGTGCTGCCTTCACCTGGGTCCTCTGCATGTGTTGCTGACCCCAGGGAGAAGGAATCACTTTGCCTACTACAACTATCACGCTTACGAAGGTAACACTGTGTTTCATACTGTTCTCTCGTTGGCCACTAAACCGTTGCTGAATGTAAACCCTTTGTGTCTGTGTGACAAACGCAAGGCTGTCCTGCTCAGCCCACAGTTTGCCAGCAGACGGCCTCCGTGAAGCAGTGATGTCCTGCCAGCTGCCTTCGTGTTGTTCTAGCTGTGGGCAGACATCAAATGCATCAGGAGAGTGCTGCCAGCCCGCAAGTCCCACCTTCAGCTCGGGCTGACAGCTGCGTTTCATGGGGGTGTTCACAGGCAGCGTGGTGGCAGACAGGACAGTGTTTGTTGCTCGTCTGCTCGCAGAGTTCACGGTGAGAAAGTGAACCGGGTAGATGGCACTGAGCTTCATTGTGCTCCTCAGTGTCTGATGGCGGCGGTACGGAGGCTGAACCCGTGGCTGGCTCGTGTGAGTTGTGGTTTGGCCCCCTGGGAAGGTGCTCTGGGGTGTTCCACAGCATCCTGTGGCGTTTCTGCTGAACGTGGCCAGTGTGTGTCAAAGCGGCTTAGCCACGTTCCACAGCAGAGTTCTGGTCACTTGCAGCTGTGTCACTTGCAGTCGACAACCTAATATGAAGCTCTGACTGTCCTTAGAGCCGAGAGTCATGGGCAGATGTGTCCTGCCTGAAGAGACGGGAGTGCAGCCACTGCTTCCGTGTGGAAGGTCTGCCTCAACACCTTCCCGTAGCTTTTTCGTGTCTCTTTGCTCACCGTATCTCGTAGGCTGCTGCAGAGGGTCTGTGTGTCTGTCAGAGCTGCTTGGAGCGCCGTGCTGGCCTTTCTGGGCCGCCGTTCAAACTTGCCCCTCCAGCGCTTAGCTGCTGAATTCAGGCCTCAGTGTCTTCAGAGCGGAGCGTGTTTGCCAAGTGTGATGGAGGAGCTCTGCAGGGATACCTGGCCCTTGAGTAGAAAGCTGGGCATTTAGTTGCATCCTAACCCTCTATTCCGAAGTGTGAGGAGGAGCTCCTAGTGCTCTCAAGTGCAGCCTGTCTCCTGGATGCCAGGCTACTTTATTGTACAAATAGCTCCCTCCCACAGAATTGTCTCTCTGCCAAACGTGGCTGCTGATGTTTTTGCAGAAGACCCTAACAAACCGAAGTTCCATGCCCTGTGAAGCTGCACGAGTTCAGGTGGCTGACGGACGTCGTGCCCTGCTTGGGGGCTTCTCCGCAGCTGCTGGTGCTGCTGCTTGGCTGGCTGGCCACTTTATAGACTAAAGATCAGATTCTGCGCAGCGTGGCAGAGGATGCCCTGCAGTAGCCTGTGGCTGTAAACATGGTGGTCAGCGGTCGTCTCTGTTCTCTGACAAAAACTACGGAAAGCCATTCTGTAGGAAGGGAGGGAGGCTCTGAGCCTCGTCCTGCAAGCCTGGCCTGGCTGCTGCAGAGCATTGTAAAAAGCAGGGCAAAACCTTGGGGTGGTTCTCCCTGCCCTGTTAAGGCCGGCAGCTCTGAGCTGTGGCACTGGACGCTTCCAGGGATGGAGCATCAGGAGCTCCCAGGGCAGCCTGTGGCAGTGCCTCAGCACCCACAGGGAGGACTGTCTTCCTAAGTTTGCTACTCACCACGCGGTTCATTCTGGCTTGCAGTCAGCACTGGATCAGCAGGACCAGCTGAAATCAGCGTCTCCAGAGCGGGGTAGGGTTTGCCTTTTAGTGTTGGCATGGTGCAGGTACCGTCGGGGTCCACACAGGGAGGCCTGTCGCGGCTGTTTCTGTCCATCCGAGGTGTGTGTGCACCCCGAGTCGCTGCGGGGCTGTGCTGCCACTGGCTGCTGCTGCGCACTGCAGTTGTTGCTGCAGGGTGACGAGCGCATCCCGGTGGGCAGCTGCATCAGCCCAGCCACGAGAGCTGTCTGCAGAGCATCCTTAGCGTGGCCAGTGGGAGGAAACCACGGTTGTCACTGGTTTTGCAGAGACAGTTGCCCCAGTGACCACTAACACATTACTTCTTTCTACTCTGCACTGTGTGTGTCGCACAGGGTTTTACGATACCTTCACGTGCTTTAGTGTTTCCAAGTGCCTGTTTTCCCCTGGCGTTTGACAGCTCTGCTTTCGGGGTGAGGGCTACACGGAGGGCAAGTGACAGGCACAGGTGTGCCTCTGTCCTTGTTTGTGAGCTGCTGGCACAGGGAGAAGTGTCCTGTGACACTCATTCCGGTGCACACGGTGCCACCTTTACGTGAACCCTCTCACGGTGTCACGAGGGAACTTTGCCAGGAGATAATTCAGTTTAATACTTGCAGCACTGGCTGCCTTGGCCTCTTGAGTAGAGTCCTTCTTGCTGGTTTGGGAGGCACATCTGGCCAGCACAGTCTGCTTCCCTTTTCTGAACTTAAGCTGAAGATGCCAGATGTTACCTGCCCCTGTTTACCTCTGCTAGTGGTGGTTGGTCTTGGGTGCCATAAATAGGACGAGCAGGATGCAGGCTACATGTTTGCTGGTGCATCCACATAAAGCTCTGAGAGTTTAGGGCCTGGAGAATCAGTCTGATGAGATTGGGAGGGTTGGGGCTGGTTAGTTTGAGGAAGAGGAGGCTGAGCGGAGACCCCATCGCTGTCCACGGCTCTCTGAAAGGACCCTGCAGAGATGCTGGTGCTGGGCTCTGCTCACAGGTCAGTAGCGACAGAATCAGGGGGGAGGGCATCAGGCTCAAACAGGAGGGTCAGGCTGGCCATCAGGAAGAGATTCTTCCTGGAGAGAGTGGTCAGGACTGGGATGGGCTGCCCAGGGTTGGGGTTGAGTCCCCATCCCTGGATGAGTTTAACAGTCACTGAGGTGTGGTGCTGGGGGGTCTGGTTTAGGGGTGACCTTGCAGAGTGGGGCTGGTGGTTGGACTCGCTGATCCCAGGGTCTTTTCCAACCCAAACAGTTCTGTGTAAAAGAAGCAAACGTGTAGAATTCTTCTGTTCTTCTCTTGCTGCTCTTTCTGTCCTGTTCATAGTGCCTGCCTTTCTGAGAGCCGTTCACATTTCTGAATTACTTGTTATTTATAGTGATGTTGTACAGAATGTTCCCCTCCGCTTCTCTCCCCCAGTTCTGAGCCGTGAGCTGTAGGGATTAGACCCTGTGTGTCACCACAAGTCTTTAGAGTCTGCTCCTGGGAGGCCAAGAGCAGGCACCTCGCACTGTCCCGCTTCGGGAGCACCGGGACTTCGACACAGGTGTGGCAGAGCGTGTCCCGCTCTGTGGTGCCTTGAGGAATGAGTTCATTCCAAAGAACATTGAGGTGACCTTCCAGCTCGAAAAACAGGAAACACAAGACTTGGGGCTGCGCCGTAATGCAGCCTTCCTTCCCTCCTGCAGCCCTGCCTCAGAACAAAAAGGCCTTTCATCCTTTTTAGAATCTGTAGGTTAAGGTTCCTTGTACTGCAGAGGTTGGCTTTTCCTGATGGATGATGACGTGTGTGCTCTACATAGCTCCCAGTACCTCCCTCAGTAGTTACAATGGACTTTAACTTGCCTTCTGCAGGAAAATACAGGTGAATAGGGCTATAAAGATAAGGCTGGAAGTGCTGTTGTCCCCTGTGTCAGGACTGAAGCTGTCGTAGGTGACCACTGGGTGAGGGTCTCTTAACGATTCCTCTACCTCAGTGTCTGCTGACAGTGACAAGTTTGACTTGCCGAGCACCTGACAGTAGATGCAGCTGCTGGTCCCTGCTTTTAGAGACGTAAGTGCTGTCATTGTGTGAGAGATCTGCAGGTACCTTACCTGCCAAATCTTTGAAGGCCGTACAAAACCTTCACCCCACAGCTGCCAAGAGAGTCGAGGTTTCCCCCGTGTGTGCAGAGTAGCAGGGGTTGGTCACCGCTCTGAGCTGCGGGCAAGCAGCCGCTCTGAGGGGGCTCGCTGCGTTGCCAGTGGCTTCTGCACTGTGGTGAGCGGCTGACGCAGTGGTGTCTTGACAGGGTGTCCCTCAGATGTAGTTGGTGTAAACGCTGCTGCTCAGAACGGAATTGCAGTGGATGCTGGAGCTTGGATGCCTTGCAGACTAACGGTTGTCGCTTGCTGTGCAGATGGCTCGGACTCCAGAGACAAGCCAAAGCTCTACCGCCTGCAGCTAAGTGTCACGGAAGTCGGAACCGAGAAGTCTGATGACAATTCCATCCAGGTATGGAAACCCCCCCAGACCCAGGTAACGGAGCTGCTCTGATGTCTGCTCAGGCAGTAGTTGTGGAAACCAGTAACGTCTCGTGCCACTACCCTTGGAAGCCAGAAGGGCAGGACAGGGCTGCAGCTCCGTGCTAATGGTTGTGACTCTGACTGTTTCCCCTCCCTTGCTTTACGAGGGAGATGAAGGCTTCCATTAAAAAGGGGGGGTGTTTTTCATCGCCGCGTCAGACGGTACCTGTCAGAGTTATCGGAACTGCTTAGTGACTTTCAAGGCCTGGTCCCAACCCCTTTGAGTGAGGTGGGGCTTCTTGAACAGCTAGAAGTAGAGCAGTTGTATGAAGCTCATACCGCAGAGTCCCTGGGCAGCGCCCCGGGTCCACGCCGGTGCTGTTAGCAGACTTGTAGACCCTTGTGCTGGGAGGTTTCCCGTCAGAACAGCTAGTGGAAGAAAGCGGTTCAGAACAGCACCTGTCCAAGGCAGCAGGAAGCTGTCGTGTGCTAGTTCACGGGGCGTTTTACCGTCTCTGGGCCAAGAACATGTGGAGTGAAATGTGAGGGTCTTGTCCCAGCAAAGTTTAGTGGCCCGTTAGTAGGGCGCAGTGGGGCTGAGTGGTTCTTGGGTTTGGGGTCTGTTAGTTGCTGCTGCTGTGTAATTAACTTTACTGTATGTGAATCAATTCTGTTTGCAGTTGTTTGGCCCAGGAATTCAGCCCCATCACTGTGACCTCACTAACATGGATGGCATCGTTACCGTCACCCCAAGAAGCATCGATGCAGAAACCTATGTGGAAGGTCAGCGTATTTCAGAAACAACCATGCTGCAGAGCGGAATGAAGGTTCAGTTTGGCTCGTCTCACGTGTTCAAGTTTGTGGATCCCACTCAGGACCACATTATTCCTAAAAGACCCGTCGATGGGAGCTTGATGGTCAAAGGTCCGAGACACAAAACTGGGTGAGTAAAGTTTATTTCCTTCTCTTTCCTTTCTGTGAGAGAGGGAGTCTTGGAACAGCTAGAGAGGAGAGCACTTAAGCGGCTGGGCTGGAGCACTGCTTAAAGGAGCTGGCGCTGGCTGCTTGTAGGCCTGACCCGAGCGTTTTAACCCTCGAGCTCCACCTTGTGAGTTCTCCAGGATTCGCGAGTGTTCCGGCGGGGTTTCTGGTGCTGGCCTCTGGGCCAGAAGCAGTGAAATGCCTTGTTGCAGCCTGCAGGAGAAGCAAGGCGTTGCCCAGGTGCTCAGAGGATCTGCGCTGTGTTTCCTCTCCTTTCTGAAACAGCCCTGGCAGGATCTGCAGGTGAAGCTGGGGGGTCGCCAAATGGCTCTGTCCAGACACGGCGCTGTGTGTCTCGGTGCAGCACCCTCTTTTCACAGAGGGCTCACTTCTAGCTAGTGTGTTGCAAAGAGCAGAGTCCAGAAGTCCATCCCATTGCTTTCTCTGTGTAGCTGAGTCACAGACTCACGGAGCACTAGGGACTGGAAGGGACCTCGAGATCATCCAGCCCCATCCCCCTACCACAGCAGGATCCCCTAGATCCAGTCACACAGGAACATGGCCAGGAGGGTTTGAAACGTCCCCAGAGAAGGAGACTCCACAACCCCCCTGGGCAGCCCCTGCCAGGGCTCTGGCACCCTCCCTGGGAAGAAGGTCCTTCTCACACTGATGTGGAACCTCCTCTGTCCCAGCTCACACCCGCTGCCCCTTGTCCTGTCACTGGGTGCCCCTGAGCAGAGCCTGGCCCCATCCTCCTGACACCCACCCTTCACACATTGATCAACATCCACGGGGTCACCCCTCAGGCTCTTTTATTCAAAGCTGAAGAGACCCAGCTCCCTCAGGGACAGAAACCCATTTCCTCATCAGGGAGATGCTCCACTCTGTTTTTATAGGTGCCTAATAAAAACGCTGATTATAGATCCAGTGATTTATAGGGGCTTGGATATTCTGCTCAGTGTTTGTAGGAATATCCAGAAGAAAAATCTCCAATTCAGTCTGTACAGCACGGGAAAAACCATCATCATCTCTTCCTTCCTCCCAGCGCCCAGCTGAGCCTGCTGCTGTTAGTCTCTGTGGTGTAGTAAGGAGACACGTTGGTGTGGGGAAGCTCTGAGAGAAAGGTGCTGTGGGGAAAAGGCTCTTGTCCCAGAGCTGCTGCTGCAGAGGTGCACTTCAGTTGGCATGGGTTCCCCAGTGGGATGGGGAGGTAGTCTGCTCGCTGCAGGACCTGTCTGCCCGAGGACTGTCAGCCGTCTGCCGAAGGCTTGGCTGCCCAGTGCTGTGCTGCTGCAGAGCTTTCCCTGCATTGCAAAGCCCCTGGCAGATGGCTCTTGCAGCTTCAACGTTCTATAAATCTTTAGAATCAGCGGGTGATAATGTGCGTTGCTGTGACTTGGGAGCAGCCTGTGCTGCTGAGAGTGAGGAGCTGAGCAAGAGCTTGCAGCACGCCCGGTGCCCTGAACTCTGGGTTGTGGTGACACACGTTTACTTTATCTGCGTGTTCTCACTTCCCCGTGACAAACGGAGCAAAGACCTGTTCCTCCAGGGGATGTTACTAAACAGTAGTTTAGCAAGTGTCTGTGGTGGGTTTGTGCAGGGAGTTGGTGCTGTTCTGGCCAGTGACGCTTACCTGGACCCATGGCGTAGGCCTCTCTGCTGATTTGGGCTGCTCTGATCCTTGGTTGTGAAAAGCTTAACGGTACGATTCCTAAAAAGCACTTGCACTGTTGTCTCGCTTTAGAGCTGTTCAGGAAACCACCTTTGATCTGGAGGGAGACATTCACAGCGGAACAGCGTTGCCAGCGAGCAAGGTATGGTGCTGCGACTAAGTGAGCGCTAGGTGACGAGACGCGGTGTGTGCGTGGGGTTAGGAGAGCCGTGGCCACTTCCACCTGCTGCGGGTGGGTTGGGGATCCCGTGCCGCTTACCCACAGGAATAGGGGCTGGCAGTAGAGCAGTAGAGGGCAGGTTGCGGGCAGCTCCAGCTCCTGATCAGCAGCAAGACGCTGTTACCCCTCTGCTTAGCACACGACTGCGGTCGTCTCAAGAGGGTAAACAAATGTTCTATATCAGATGTGAAGGGGCTTCAATTCTAGCTTAACAAGGCTTTTAACATGTAGTGGACGTGACTTTTGACTCCAGCACCGCTCCTGTGCACACACTGACTGCACAGCCTGCCTCTGCTCCCGTGCAGACGTTTCACGAGGCCATCATCTTGGCTCGCTTGCTGCTGCTGCTGAATTCTGTGCCAGAGCTGCAGTGCCCAGGAGCAGACAGACAGAGGTGCCTGACGCTCGTGCTGGCGCTGTGACCGTGTGCCCCAGATGAAGGGGAGAGCCCTGGTTTCAGCAGCGTGAAGTGTGCTGCTGCTCCTAGAGATGCACTGGTTACCGCTGCCACAGCCGAGCGGAAGCACTGGCAGAGAACGGCGCCGGAGCTGATGTGGCAGTGCAGGGCTTGCTGGTGCTCTGTTGGCTGTTGAGTGCCTTTGCTAGTCTGCCTTGGTTTGTTCTTGCCACAGACTTGTGGTTCAGTTTTTCTCCTTCCTGTGTTTATCCTGGCTGCACTCTTCACCTCCTGTAGGGAGTGACTTAGTGGCAGTTTGGCAGGGAAAGAAGAAAAGAACCGCGGATGAGAACAGCCCAGGACTGCTCAGACTGACTGCTGGACGTTACAGGGGAGACGCTGAGGTGCTGGAGCGAGGGCAGAGGAGGGCAGCGATGCTGGCAACGCATCTGAGAGGACAGATGGAGAGAGTTGGGGCTGTTTAGTCTGAGGAAGAGGAGGCTGAGGGGAGCCCTCATCGCTCTCCGCAGCTCTCTGAAAGGACCCCGCGGAGATGTTGGTGCTGGGCTCTTCTCACAGGTCATTGGTGACAGAAGCAGAGGGAAGGGCTTCCAGCTCCAGCAGGGGAGGAGGGTTAGACTGGCTGGCAGGAAGAAATTCTTGATGGAGAGACTGGTCAGGGACTGGACTGGGCTGCCCAGGGTTGAGTCTCCACCCCTGGATGTGTTTAAAAGTCGTTTAGGTGTGGTGCTGGGGGATCTGGTTTAAGGGTGAGCTTGTAGTGTAGGGTTGATGGTTGGACTGGATGATCCCAGGGGTCCTTTCCAGCCTGAATGATTTGGGATTGTCTTGTGTGCCTCAGTCTCCTCAGACTCATGACAACCTTATCCAGCTTGGGAAGGAGTGCCCTGTAACTGATGTGCAGTGTGTACAGGCAGGGAGGAGTATTGACCTCAGTACAGTGGAACTCCTCAACATCCGGAGATGTTCACTTGCTTGAGATGAACAAATTGGCCCTGCTTGGGGGTGTCAGTTTTGTAGTGGTAGTTGCTGTGCCTGAGGACGTGCTTAGCTGGCCTCAGGGTGAATCCCTGGGCAATCACTTGTCTGGCAGTTGCTCCTAATGGTTTGCTTTTCTGGTTTGTGAAGAGGCAGCAGTAACTGTGGTGCCAGTTCCCTGTTGAGGAACAGTGACCGGGGACTGGCATGTCCTGAGACAATGGTTTTGCTCAAACTCTTACTTGGAGGAGCAGTTGTTGGTAGGGTCAGTCCTAGAACTGTCTGCAGCAGTGCGGATGGAGCTGTACGTTGTGAATATTTGCGTTCAGATTGTTCCTCCTGAACAGCAGCTGCTGTGTCTCTTGCCGCTGAAAGCAGCGTGTTTTCCCCTTCCCCGGGAGTGAGGCTAGTTGGAAGCGGTGAGTTCCGACTTGCCACTGCTTGCCTCGGGCCACGCCGACCCGCCTGGCACGTCAGGCGCTCCCGAGAGCCGGACGGCGTGCGGCCTGGGCAGCCGCAGGAGCAGGGGAGGGGAGCGGGGCCGGCGTGACCTCCCGCGGTACGTTCAGCTGCGTTTGCATTTTGACTCTGCAGCTCTGAAACGAGGGCACTGGGAGTGTTCCCTGTGGGTCCGTGTGCTCCGTTAACAAACACTGCTCCTGCTGGCCATGGGCTTCCAAGTGCCAGGGTGCTCTTCCCTGCTTTGTTGCGGGGAGGGCACCTGCCGAGCGCTGGCTGCTGCACTCTGCTGCCTCCCCACCTCGTTCTCAAGGCTCAGAGCAGCCTGGTTGCTAGTGCCGAGCACAAGTACTGGCCCGTCCACTCTTTGCCCGCTAAGCGCCTGTCCCGCTGTTTTGAATAGAGCACCAGCAGGCTGGATGGTGACAGGACATCAACGGCATCCAGCACGGCCGAACGAGGAATGGTGAAGCCGATGATTAGAGTAGAGCAGCAGCACGATTACCGCAGACAGGAGAGCAGGTAGGAGCTGGGTAATCCATTGCTTCTATAACGGGAAAGCTTGTGTGCCTTTCCATAGGTCCTTCTGTCTTCAGATACTCAAATGCCTGACTGTCCTGGGATTTCCTTTGAGAGATCTCTCCAGAAGCAGGCTGCCCAGGGGGCTGTGGGGTCTCCTTCTCTGGAGACATTTCAAACCCGCCTGGCCGTGTTGCTGCGCGACTGGATGTAGGGGATATCCTGCTGTGCTGGAGGGGTTGGACTGGGTGATCTGTTGAGGTCCCTTCCAATCCTTCTTGTTCTGTGACAGACCCCGGGATTAGCGACTGAAGCAAGAAACCTCTAGAAAGTTAAGAACCTATTTCTTCAATATTGCTGTTTGTATTGATGTTTTGTTAAGCCCAGCTGCTAGTCCTGACCCCGCTGCTGAGTGGCCCAGTATGTGGCAAGCTGCATCTTCAATAACGGGGCTGTAACCATCTGTGGGTGGCAGGTTTGTAACTTAACTCTGTGGAGGGGCGATGGACAGGTTGTTCACGCTTTTGCAGAGTGTTCTTGCAGGTCTTGGGAGCCAGCCTTTTGGCTCTCTCTGAATGCCCCGCTGAACAGCCACTGGCTGCAGTCACCAGCTGTTCATTTCAGTTGGCACTGGACACATAATGGGGTTTAAACCATATTTCCTATCTCTGCAAGCTCCCTCAGCATCCCAGGGCTGGAACACAAACCGCAGTGTAGGAGAAAGGGATTTGGGGGTCCTGGTGGCCAGCAGGATGCCCAGGAGCCAGCAATGGGCCCTGGTGGCCGAGAAGGCCAAGGGCATCCTGGGGTGGATCAGAAGAGGGTGGTTAGTAGATTGAGAATGGTTCTCCTCCCTCTCTGCTCTGCCCTGCTGAGACCACATCTAGAATCTTGTGTCCAGCTCTGGGCCCCTCAGTTCCAGAAGGAAACAGAGCTTCTGGCGAGAGCCCAGGGCAGGGCCACAGGGATGCTGGAGGGAGGGGAGCATCTCCCTGCTGAGGAAAGGCTGAGGGAGCTGGGGCTCTGGAGCTGGGAAAAAGGACCCTGGGGGGTGACCCCATGAGTGTTGATCAATATGTGAAGGGTGGGTGTCAGGAGGATGGAGCCAGGCTCTGCTCAGGGGCACCCAGTGACAGGACAAGGGGCAGCGGGTGTGAGCTGGGACAGAGGAGGTTCCACATCAGTGTGAGAAGGACCTTCCTCCCAGGGAGGGTGCCAGAGCCCTGGCAGGGGCTGCCCAGGAGGTTGTGGAGTCTCCTTCTCTGGAGGTTTACGTTTTTGCAAGTTTAAAACCCCAAGCTCCCACCAAAGCCCGCAGGTGCCCCTAGTTTCTAGATTGAATGTGCCAATGGGTTTGTTCTGTGTTGAATGCAGGAGATGTTGATCTTTTGACCAAGTTCTCATCAGGTTTGAGGGCATTAATGGTAGCAAAGTGCTTGTGTTGTAACTGAGCCGATGCTGCGTGAAGCTTCGTTCCCTTTCTTCCATGTGTCCATGAATAATTTGTCATCTGAATCCCGCTGGTAGCAGATGGCAGACCGATCCCATCGCATCTGCCGCACAGCGCAGAAGAGGATGCTCATGAATATCGCAGACTCACAGCTCAAGCCTGGCTTGGATCTGTGGTGCTGCAGCCACTCGTAGGCTAAATGATTCTAGAGGGAAGGTAGAGACAGGCTCGTTTAGGGGCAGGAGGATGGGCTGGCGTTTGGAGCCAGGGTGTTTGGAGACGTCTGACATTGTGCAGTGGGGTAATATTGTCCGTTCCCATTGTTGTCTTCTTCTGTAGACCTCAGGATGCCTACGGACCCGAGCTGATCCTGCCCGCCAGCATTGAGTTCAGGGAGAGCTGTGAGTACATCGTGCTGTTGCTGCACCGACCTGGCCACGGGTTTTCTGTCCTGTCGTGTTTGTCGGCTGAAAGCTTGGGGACATCTTGTCTCAACATTGCAAAGGACTGAACAGGGGAGAGCTAGGGCAGTGACTTATTCTGGGGAGGCTGAACAGACGCTTCAGGTACTGAGGCAGGTTCCCTCACGTTTGGGTCTCGCTACAAGAAGGATGTGGAAATGCCAACAAAAACAGCCACAAAATCTTAACCCCACCTCCTCAGACTTTGCTCTCTGCTGTGCAGTTGGCCCTGCTTTGCACAGGAGATTGCATTTTGATCTGAATCCATTTCATAAAAGACCTGAGCTTTGTGTTTGCATTTAGAGTGTAGTCGTTGTTACCTTGGTCCCCAGGGTTTTAAGGTTTTGGATCTGGTGGAAAGGGTTCAACCCGGAAAGGCTTCAGCCTTCAAGGGTTTGAAAGCAGATAGGTTGTGGGCAAGGCCAGGTGGTTGTTAGCTGCAGAGGACACCTCGTACAAGAGCTCTGTTGGAAGAGAGGGGACAAGCGATCAAGGGGCAGACTTTCAGCCAGGAGAATGTAAACGGCGTTGAGGTGTTTCCTGATGGTCGGATTCCCCTGCTCTGTGCACAAGTGTGTGGCTGTTGTGCCTGAAGAACTGCAGTGCATAGCAAACAACTTAGAGCTCAGGTTCCTGTAGGTTGCTCCTCTCTCTGTCCCTCCTTCTCCAAAAAGCAGTGCTCTGTGCCCTACAGGTTGCTCCCCTCTCCTCCAGTCAGTCTCCAAACAGAAATCTCTCTGCCCTCCGTTACAAAATGACTTCCTTTCCTTTCCGTTCTTTGTCCGACGTGTCTCTTCCCCTGTCTCTGCAGCTGAGGACGCCTTCTTGTCTGCCATCATAAACTACACCAACAGCTCCACGGTTCACTTCAAGCTGTCCCCCACGTACGTTCTGTACATGACGTGTCGGTACGTATTGTCAAGCCAGTACAGACCCGACATCACCCCCGCCGAGCGCACCCACAAAGTCATTGCAATAGTCAACAAGATGGTGAACATGATGGAAGGAGTGATACAGGTGAGTTTGTCTGCACAAAGCACGGCAGGGGTGTCAAACCCCCTCCGTAGATGGTCGGCCGACCTTAGGCTTTTTCTTAGCGTTCGGCAGCTGTTGTCACGGGTCAGACCAGTGCCTCTGTCGATTGCTCGTCAAAGCTTTGCTTTGGTGGCCATGAGCAGCATGTGTGGGAAGAGCCTGCCCTGAGCTTTGTGGGAGGTTGGGGAAGGGCCATTGCCCTGAAGATAGGTTCTCTGACAGTGGGTTGCTGTGTTCTTGGCAGGTAAGGTCTTGCTTGAAGTGGACGTGTGGCTTGCTGACCCTCGTGCCTTAGAGCCTCTGTAGCCACAACACTGGTAATAAGCTGGACTTCGGGCACCAGGCCAGCACAGCCTCTCTGTAAAGAGAGAAGTCAGGTCTCGGGTGTCCAGCGACTCGCACGGAGTGTGCTGCTGTCGCTGTTACACGTGCAGGGCTTCTGCGGGAGCACGGGGTTGGAAGGCAGGGTGAGCTCCTCACCCTGGGGTTCTGTGGCTGTAGGCAACGCCGAGCAGTCGTTCCCCACTACAGACAGCGCTGGCTCAGGTGTCCTCACGAGTCAATTACTGTAGCTGCTCTGCAGGCTTCTCAGGACGAACTGAGATACGTTTCTGTAGCTGCTCAAACAGAGCTGCGTGGGGCAGGCAGCCCTGCTGCGGAGAGCGGGGATCCCGCTGCGCCCCAGCTGCTGGGCAAGCACGGCAGACAGAGCAGCCCTGCTTCAGAGACTTCCCAGTGCTAGTACTGCACAACAGGCTGGTTAAGGGAGGGCGAAGAGTGCACAGCGGTGTGGCATGAGAGTCGCAGCAAACCCAGACTGCTCAGCTTCTGTTCAGGTTTTGAGGGGATGCCGAGGGATTGGAGCTGTTAGCAGGGAGAACTAGAGAGTCTGTGAACGGTCCCACCTGCCACAGGAAAGAGTAGGAGAAGAGGTCACTGCGGAAAGCACTTCCCAGAAACAGCAGCCTTTCCTGTGCTTCTGAAGACGGGGAGGGGCTAAAAGTGGTTTCAGTTTGCTGCAGAGCTGGTACGTGGCTTGATGTTGTGGCAAGTGGAGGCTGAAGTGGAATAAAAATGGTCTCAAGCTGGAATGGTGTAACAAGTTGAACATGGAGGTTCTACTACACAAGTCCCAGCTCTGGCTGTGTGGAAGTGAATTGGCTCAAGTCAGAGGGGAGGCTGTGACAGCAGTGGAGACTGGGAAATGCAGAGATCCTGAGCGTAAGCGGCGTGGCTGGGGGGGTGCAGCTAGGCAGTGGAAGGGTGCCCTCCAGGTGCAATCTGCAGGTTACAGGGGTGAGGCAAACGGGGTCACTCGGTTTGTGCAGCCCGTGCAGTGGCTGGCATCCAGAAGGGACCTGGGCTGCGAGAGATCGAGAAGACAGGTGGGGGGCCAGGGGAGACAGCACCCAGAAGAGAGCTCGAGGGAGGGTGTGCACAGACTCTTGTGCCTTACGGAGCTGCAGCTAATCGAGCGCTTGCTGATGAGTTGGTGACTTCTGCAGCCTTCACGTCATACGTACAGTGGACAACTTCCCGTGAGATCAGCGCGGAGCTGGAGCGCTCTACAGGAAGGCTCAGTACCTGCAGTAAAAATCTAGGAACATGAACTGTTTTCCTGTCAAAAAGCCAAGTTTTTGTTTGTTTTCCAAGTCATTCCAATCCTTGACACACTTCATCGTGTGCGTAGGAGGAGCATCTCCTCCAGCTCTGTGCCAGCACACCGGCACTCAGTTCCCCACACCGTGGTCAGCCAGAGGGAGCAGAGCAAAGCAGTCAGTGGCTGCTTGGTTTGTTGAGCTCTGGCTGAAATGACCACGGGCATGGCAGCTGACACCTCAGCTCTGGCCGCTGAGCTCAGTGGACCCTGCAGGTAGGGGAGGGTGGTCCGACCAGAGGGCCAGAAAGACTGAAGTGCTTAGTTTGAAGTCAGGTGAACGACTAGCAGGTGCAGATCAGCTGAAGGGCTCGGGTGGCTGGTCTGTGCCGGTCAGTGTAGCTTACGAACCAGCGCTCACAGACCCCAGTGTTTCATCTTTTGTTGTTTGAGCAGCTTTTTGTTCTTTAATTGCAAACCCGTGAACTGAACCCGTCCCGGGGTCCGACCCTCCCCGTTTGGTTCCGTTTGTTCTTTTGTTGAGTTCTTCCTGACCCCGCTCTGTGTGTGTGTCCATTGTCTCCATTGCAGCCGTGCGGGCAGACGGCTCCCTGGGTCTGCTCCCCGGGTGCCTTGCTGCCCGCAAAGCGATCTGTGGGGTTTCTGTGGGCACTGAGCCTGCAATGGCCCTACCAGCCTGGCATGGCCACTGGCGTGGGGCATTCCCTGGGTCATCTGTGGCTGTCGTGCTGCGCATTCTACCGAAATGTTAGTTAACCAGCGAGGCTCAGTTGCATCACAGCCACTGGTTAATGCATCTGTGTATAACTGTGCACATGTGTGTTGTACGTTCACATGTAGTGTTTGACTTCCAGAGCTGCCATGATTGTTCACAAGTTTCTTTCTTCTATTCTGTTTGATTTCCTTCGTCCGTTTTTCTCCAGGAGGTAGACCAGGTTGATCAGGTAGGACCTGTTGCTGGGAACTGATCCTAGCTGTGTTGGCTTAGCTCAGTTTCTCATGCTGCTTCCATGTCAAAGTACGATACTCCAACAGCTGGACTTGACCGGTTCATAACACTCATTCGGCAACTGGAACATGCAGTACTAAAATCCCTTTTTGACTCTGCAACTGTTACGGCATTCCATGATTTCTGCTTCCCGCCCTTCGTGTGGATATGAAGCGACCAGAGTTCTTTTTTCTTCCCTTTGTTTTCTTTTTGTTGTTGTTTGTGGTTCCTATTCTTTGGATTCCATCTGAGGTTGCCTGGCCTGGCGTTTGTGGTCGGGAGACGGAGAGATAGATCAGTACTTGATACTGAATCACCTGCTATCGCAGAGTGGCCGCGGGCAGCAGTGAGCGCCGCGCCTCCTGGTGCCCAGACTACCAGATACTGCACCGTGCCGCGCTCCTGGCGCTCCGGCGCCGGGCGCCTCTCTTGTGGCCTTGTTGATGCGGCCGCTGGCGATCGAACAGAGCACCCTCTGTTCACCGAACGCCTTCGAATTGGGGTGCTGGCTACAGCACGTGCGAAGTCGCACACAAACGTCCTGCGCGTATCTGGTATCTGAGATGCATTTGGTGAGATGGGACAAGCTACTGGTCTATCTTTGGAGCCTTGTAAGCTGCCACGCTGCGTCGGGAGGCGCCTGCGCTGTGCTAGTTCTCGTTTCCTGCCGCTTACAGAAACAGAAGAACATCGCCGGGGCTCTTGCCTTCTGGATGGCCAACGCGTCTGAGCTGCTGAACTTCATTAAGCAGGACCGAGACCTCAGCCGGATCACCGTGGATGCGCAGGATGTCCTGGCACACCTGGTTCAGATGGCGTTCAAGTAAGGCTGCCGGCAAACCCCGACGCTCAGTGGTGCTTTAGCCAGACCTTAGGAGCGGCATCGCTGCCCCTCGGGCAGTGTCTGGTGTCGGTGAGGAGCGCTCGGAGCAGAGGCTGGGCTTGCTGAGACAGGGTCTTTGTGGCTCTGGGCTAGCGGGTACAGGAAGAGCTCTGGTTGTTAGCTGCTCTTGTGATGGCTGAGGCTGCTCACGAGAGCTGGAGTTGTGCTGACCGCTTTCTCTCCGCATAAAGCTGCCGTGGACGTGAGACTAAAGGTCATTTTTGCTGTTAACGTATAAAACACAGCCTTCAGTGTCTAGGGGTCCCTAAAGTAGTGAACCTGGTGCTCTTCAAGGTCTTCCAATCTCCGTGGGGAATTTTGCATAGGCAGCAGTGTTTGCACAGCGTGTTTTGCACTTGGTCTTGAAGATGGCTTTGGTTCGGGATCAGGGCAGCCGATGCCCGTAGATGGCCAGGCAGTGACAGCAGTGACTAAAAGAGAAGCTGAATGAAGGGCAGGGCAAGTCCTCTAACAGCGCGGAGCCAGCAAGCAGTCAGCAAGAAAGGCTCAGAACTGGTTCGTGTTCAGGTGTTGGGGTCTTCTTCCCCCGAGCCGCTACCGAACAAGTCTTCTCATCGTAGTGCGGCAGCGCAGAGCGCGATCGTTCTTCTTTCTAGGCTGCAGTTGTCCTGTGACCTGGCAGATCTCCCCTTCTCCTGCAGCGCCAGCAACGAGCACACGCAGGAGTCTGACGTGTCGGGGTTTTGTTTCCTTTCCCTGCCAGGTACCTGGTTCATTGTCTGCAGTCAGAGCTCAATAACTACATGCCAGCGTTCCTGGACGATCCGGAGGAGAACAATCCTCAGAGGCCCAAAATAGGTTAGAGCGCTCGATCTTTTCTTGTGTCTTGGAAATTGTGTGATGCGTGGGGAGCGAGTGGTGGTGTGACATGCATGAGGGTTGCCAGGGTGAGCAGCATGTAACCAACACCCCTTGGGTCTCTTTGGTATGGGTCGTGAGAGAGGACAGCAGCGGCGCTCCAGTGATCCTGGAGCCAGGGCATACGGTGACTGGGAGCAGAACCTCTGCCCGTTGTCCAGTCTAGTGTCTTGCTCAAGGCAGCTGCAGCTGGATCGGGCTGATCAGGGTGTTGCCTGGGTCAGTTTTGAACCTCCTCTGAGGGATGGAGATGCCACAATAACTCTGATTACCCTGTTCCAACCTTTGGCCCCTCTTGCTGAAATCAGGTTCTCAGCATCTCAGTGGCATTTCCCGTGTTGCGATGTTTGTGGTAGTTTGTCTCTTGGTCTGTGCCATCCTTGTGCTGCTGGGAGAGGGGTCACGTTCTGGAAGCTGCCATGAAGTCAAGAAGACAGCAGTGCCCTTTGCCACCTTATCCCGGGATGAGCCCGATCCCCTTCTCTGTGCCTGTGTTTTGTCCTTGTCTCCAGCCCCTTCCTCACGGTTTGTGTCAGGTGTAGTCAGTTCTGTACTTGCAGGCTGAATGTTGACCCAGAGGAGCTCGCTTCCTTGTCGTAGTTAACGACTGGGTGCAGCTGTCCCTGTGGTGTGGCTCCATCTGAAAAGCCACGGGGCAGTAAACTTGCTCCTGAAAGGCTGCGTAAGTGAAGTCAAAGTGGGTTCCTCCCAGCGTTCACCAGCCTGCCCTGGGCGGCACCGTATGACTCGCGTCGGGCCGGAGCCGGGCTCCGCTGTGGCGTGTGACCGTGTCTGTGTTCCCTCTGCAGATGATGTGCTGCACACGCTGACGGGAGCCATGTCGCTGCTGCGGCGCTGCAGAGTGAACGCGGCTCTGACGATCCAGCTCTTCTCCCAGCTCTTTCACTTTATCAACATGTGGCTGTTCAACAGACTGGTTACAGCCCCGGACTCGGGGTTGTGCTCACATTACTGGGGAGCTATCGTTCGGCAACAGTTGGGCCACATTGAAGCCTGGGCAGAAAAACAGGGTTTAGAGTTGGCTGCTGATTGTCACCTGAGCAGAATAGTGCAGGTGAGTGAGCATCTGTGGTGAACGCTGCTCAGGGGCTGTCTTTTCAGAGAGGATTTGTCTCTTCTCTGTTCCTAGAGCAGAGCATGCAGACAAGTGTGTCACAGAACATGAGGGGTTGGAGGGGATCTCGAAAGATCACCCAGTCCAATCCCCTTCCACAGCCGGGTCCCCTAGATCCAGTCATTAGAGGTGGGAAGGGACCTTGAGAGATCACCCCAGCTCCCCCAGCCTTTCCTCAGCAGCGAGATGCTCCCCTCCCTCCAGCATCCCTGTGGCTCTGTGCTGGACTCTCTCCAGTGGCTCTGTGTCCTTCTGGAACTGGGGGGCCTAGCACTGGACACAAGATTCCAGATGTGGTCTCACCAGGGCACAGCAGAGGGGGAGGAGAACCTCTTTTGATCTGCTAACCAACCCCTTCTGATCCACACCAGGATGCCCTTGCCCTTCTTGGGCACCAGGGCCCATTGCTGGCCCCTGGCTATCCTGTTGGCCACCAGCACTCCCAGGGCCCTTTCTCCTCTGCTGCAGTTTGTGTTCCAGTCCTGGGACACTGAGGGAGCTTGCAGAGATGGGAAAATGGTTTAAACATCATTGAGTGTTAAGTGCCAACTGAAATGGGTAATTGGTGATTGCAGCCAGTGGCTGTTCAGTGAGAGCTTCGTTCCGGTGAGGATTTGTTTCCTGTGACTCTTTTTTCCTCCCCTAGGCAACCACACTGCTCACCATGGACAAATACTCCCATGCGGATGTCCCAAACATTAACAGCACTTGCTTTAAGCTGAACTCTCTGCAGCTGCAAGCTCTGCTGCAGAATTATCACTGTGCTCCGGATGAGCCGCTCATCCCAACGGTGAGTCCGCTCTGCCTCTGTCGTGCCCGCTGCTGTTCTAACGTACTGCAGCGACGCGGCCCAAAGTCCAAACGGTGCTGGGAGCAGTTGTCTTGTTGATAGGTTTGGAGTTGTTACGGGAACAGTCAGGGTGGGCTGTCTGCTCTCCATCCAGTAAGAAATACCACGGTATCAGCCTGCTTCCGGTATCAGCTTTGGTGGGTGGGCTTCCTGCAGCCCAGGCAGGGTGTAGCCAAACTGGTCTGCGTTGGAAAGTGAGGAAAAGACCCCTGGGATCATCCAGGCCAACCATCAACCCTACGCCACAAGGTCACCCCTAAACCAGATGCCCCAACACCACATCTGAGTGACTTTTAAACACATCCAGGAGTGGGGACTCAGCCAGCACCCTGGGCAGCCCCTCCCAGCACCTGACGTGGTCTCTCCAGCTCCTTGCTAATGCAGCCGTGTTCTACCCGCCGGGTTTGCCCCCGCTGGCAAGTACCCCTGTGCGATAACAGCGCCTCTGCCTCCCATTCAGGAGCTGATCGAGAACGTGGTCACGGTTGCAGAAAACACGGCCGACGAACTTGCTCGCAGCGATGGCCGAGAAGTGCAGCTGGAAGAGGACCCCGACTTGCAGCTGCCGTTTCTCCTACCGGAAGACGGCTACTCCTGCGATGTGGTCAGAAACGTCCCAAGTGGCTTACAAGAGTTCCTAGATCCCCTCTGTCAGAGAGGTTAGTCCTGTGTTGTTTTGCTCCCGTGGCTCTGCCTTGTTCTGTGGAGCTGTTGAAGTGCGCTCGTCTGAGCCGTGAGGGTTGCGTGAGGAGAGCTGCAGCCGCTCTGTCGACCGTGGTTGTTCTGTGCCCTGACCGGTCTGCTGCTGCTCTCTCCCCTAGGTTTCTGTAGGCTGACACCTCATCCCCGGTCCCCAGGCACGTGGACAATATACTTTGAAGGTGCAGACTACGAAAGTCACCTGTCGCATGAGAATGCTGAGCTCGTAAGTACTCTCTCAGTGAGTGACTCTCAGAACGGGTGTCTGGAAGTGAAGCGTCACGTGGGGCTGTTCAGGTGACTGGGTCTCACTGTCCCTCTCCGTGGTGCGGGTGTGTTAACCGAACGGGCTAAGCTTGAGAGCCCTGTGTTGTGGTGCCCGGGCAGGGCTCTCAGAGCCCAGTCACACGTCACTGTCTGGTGCAGTGTGTCTGCGTGATCTGGCTGCCGGGGGGATGTTCTGTTTGACAGCCGAGGTGTCGGGGTTCTGTTCAGAAGGGAGCTCCAGGCTGTGCTGCCACGCTGGCAGTTCAGTTGCTGTTGGCTGTGACCAGTGCTGTGCAGTCCCTTTTCTAGCCGAGCAGCACCTGTGAGCTCATCTGGTGTTGTTCCCTCTTTCCCTTCGCTGTGTGACAGGCTCAGCCTCTGAGGAAGGAACCCGAAATCATCACTGTGACGCTGAAGAAGCAGAACGGGATGGGCCTGAGCATTGTTGCTGCCAAGGTACGGAAACCACTTTGTTGAGCTGTTAGGGGAGAAAAAGCTTGTTAAAACCCAGTTTACTGGGCAAACTGTGAATGGAAGGGTCTACTGCCCTGCCGTTAGCGGTGCACATAGTGCTGATTGTTCTGTCAGTCTGCTTGGAGAACACATCGACGTGAGGAGGAGGCGGCGTGCTGAGGAGGGAGCGCTTGAACCGCTGCTGCAGGGCTGCTCTCTTTTCAGAGCCAGCTGTTGTGAGGCAGCAGTGGAACGGGATGGACAGGCCTGTTCAGCACTGCTGCTGACAAGGAGGCCGAGTTGGCTGGGGAAGGAGAGCAGTCAGTGTAAAGAATGAGACGCACAGGGCTGGGGTCCTTCGCGTTTGCTGCAGAGAAGAACTCGAATACAAACATCCACGGCTTTCCGCTCCCGGCCGCGAAGGCACCACCTCACCTTCTGCACAGCCCACGGCTGTGTGTGACTGCAGTTCTGCCTCCGTAGCACCGGGCTGCAGTGTGAGGCGGAGCTCGGTGAAGGGCCCTTGTGCTGGCTTGCCCGAGCCGTGTGTGCCGACTCCTCGGCGCACTAGGTGGTAGCACCGCACAGAACACCCGCGCGGCCGCAGCCACCAGGCGGGGGACTCCACTAGCTGGACGGTTTGGCTGTCAACCGGGTGGCACATCAGGTGAACCTGTGAGTTTTAAGCTTCTCACAGAAATGAGCAACAGAGCTGTCCAGAAGCCCTTGCAGCAGAAGCCCTACCTTGTGGGGTAGAACAGGCAGAACAGGGCCTTCCTAGTGTCCCTTCGCTGCGTAGTGAGGGAACTTCAGGCAGCTGTAGTCCTGGGCGCCCGGTCTGTGGCCTGAAGACGTGGCTGGTTTGCTGCTTTTGATCTCTGAGTCGATCCTTTTGGAACAGAAGGTTTGGGGTTCAGTCTCCCACATCACGTCGTCGTTTGTTCCTGAAGTGGTGAGCCTGCACGTTCAGGTTTGCTTCTGGCATCCAGGTGCCAGGTGTCTGTTGCTAACGGTGAGCAGTTACTGAGGAAAATACTCAGCATCATCCTGATCCTCTGATGATTCTCTCTTGAATCTTGATCGGGAGTGAGCAGGAGGCGGATTTCTGTTGTACTGCTGGTGCATGGAGATGAGAAGTTGTTTTTGAAGTCGGCACCGGTCATTGGACAGAAATAACTGCTGCGTGAAGTGTCGCAACAGGTTGCTGGAGGCAGTAAATAGGATTTTCAAGGGGTTACTTCAAGGGGATCAGTTGCCTGTTGCAGGTTTTGCCCAAAGGCTCCGTAAAAAGGACAGAGTCAGGAAGAATGCCCAGGCATTAATTCTTTTAGCCTGCCAGAGCAGAGCAGAGAGCTGGGTGCGACTGAGCAGCTAGAACCAGTGGGTGAATGGTTTTTTTCTATTCCTGTCTTGTTGAATTCTACTGCAGGTTTTTTCCACCATGTCTCCAACCATGTGGCTTTTACCACAGAAGAACTGAGATGCTTGGCCTGAGGACAGAGGAGCCCAGCAGACTGCTGGGGAGGTTTTTTCTGAGCATTAGCTGGGTAGAGTGTCTGGAAGGAGGAGGGAGAGGCACGTGCAAGCGGGTTTTCCAACTCCTTTAACAGTGGAAGGTTACCAGTCGGATGTCCGTGTCAATGGCTCTCATGGCTGAGGAAGTGACAGCTCATGCCAAGTTTCAGAAACCCAGTCTCTGCTGCCCTGCACGAGGTCCCGGTTCCATTGCTGGTTCCATTGCTGGCCCAGTCGGTGGTGGAACCTCCCAAACGCTGCAGAACAGGAAAGTGCCAGGACTGATCAAACAGGGAGAGACATCCCTGACCGCTCAGCTTTGCTTAGGGTGGGCTTTCCTGTGACTGAGAGAATGGCTGCTGCCAGTGCCTTTGCTTGCCGGTGCCGAGGCGCCTTTCTCCTTGGCTCTTAAAGGGCTCCTCGAGGATGGGCTTGGCATGGAGTTCCTTCAGATCTACCTGGTGGTGCTCTGGAGACGGATGAAGTAGGCAGCTTCTCAGAGGCCATAAGGAGACCTGTTTCCTCCTGACTGCTTTTGTACCTTCTGTCTGCTCAGAATCTGCTCCTTCCTAGTGCTCACCTCTGAGGAGGTGCCTGACAACTAGACTGTCTGACAGCCGAGTTTGTTAGCTTGCAGGGGTTATAGGTACGTGAGGAGCGTTTGGTGGGGCAATTAAATGCTGTAGCTCACCCCTTCCACTGCAGTGCTCTTGACTACCAAGCGGTGGTCACACCTGCTGTGCTGCAGTCAGAGGAGATGCTCGAAGTGAAGGTGGTGCAGGTGGAGAAGGGGTGCAGCTGCGTTGAAAGGCTGTGGGCCTGCCCATCCTTGTGATCGATGCTGCAAGCACGTCGATGTTCGGGTGAAAACAAGAGCAAGGAGGTGAGTCCGGCTGTATAGGAGAGTGTAGGTTCTGGGAGAGCTTGGTCCTCTTGCCATCGGGTGGCAGGTAAGTGTCCGGGCACGACTCCTAATGAGAGACAAGCAGAGCAGCAGTGAAGCAGAGGGTGCTGGAGAGAGCAGAGGTGCTGCCCGTCAGCCCCTTCACCTCGCCGTGCTGCCAGGGTGGTGCTCTCGGGGCAGGACAGCCCCTCAGGGCAGCTCTGTAGCAAGCCCGCGCGCTGTATGCGTGCGCGCCGGGGACAGCAGGCCCGGTTATGAAACCGCTGCGAGCTGCCAGGGCGCTGCCGACGGGGCTGTGCTTGGGGCTACGTTTGGGTTTTGTAACCGGGAAGGTACCCCCCAGCGGCCTTCGGCGCGTACGGCACACGGGTCTCTGCTTGCGGAGAAGGCGCGTGGCCTCAGGTGGGACCCAGCCAGGCAGCCTGTTGTGCCCTGCTGTGGGTGCTGCGTGCGCTTGTGTCGCTTCTGTCGGAGGGTGCGGAGGCGGTAGGAGTGGTCGGGCACCAGGAACACGGTTGCCTTGTAGGTTGCAAGCAGGCTTTGGTTGCTCTAACCCCGAAAGATGTTTTGATGTTGAAGCTGCCAGACTCCCAACCACATTGCGGTTCAGGGTTATGAAATCCAGATGATCTGGAAGCAGCCTGTGCCTGCAGTTTGCTTTAAAAATATATCGCGTTTTGGGGGCTCTCGCATGTGACCGCCCAGCCATCTGCAGGCCAGCGCTTGGCTTCCTGTTTAATTTGGAGGGGTTTTGTCTGCTCCCTTTTTTGGGCTGCTGGGGTTTTTTTCTGAGCAGTTTTTGCAGTTTAGTGAAGGCTCCAAAGGCAGTGGAAGTCAGAGCTGCACAGCTGGTTGCGTAAGAGTCTGAACCTTGTGTTGGCTGTAGCTAGTGTTGATAAACGCTGCAGTGTCAGAGCATCGAGCTCCCACTCATCTTGATGGTGCCTTGGAACATCCAGCAGACTAGGGCGGTGATGGCTGTCGAGGGCTGAAAGAGAAGTGGAGACCTGTGTCTTTTCTTTCAAGGATCTGTAGTCCCGGCGCTCACAATGTGGTTTTCTGTTGTTGGAAGAACAGAGTCCGTGGTAAGTCTGCTCAGGTTTCTGCCGGGAGTGTTTTCCTCTGGAGTTCTTAAGTGCTGTCCTCGTACTTCTTCCTGCTCTCTCGCTTGTTTAAACCTGCCAGTAGTCGCTCGTTCGTGCAGCCCCAGTGTAATCCAGCATGCAGTTAAACGCAGTCAGATGTCAGCAGCTAACTTTCTCAGATCTGGAGAGAGAAGCACTTGCCTGATGGTTGAGCTCGTTGCTCGTACGCACCTCGCGCACCCGGGGGGCTGACGATTAACACTGCGGGTTTCGGGTGCGATGACTGCTGCCTCACTGTGCCAGAGCATGAGTAGTAGCATGACCTGTGAGCTGTGTTCTTGTCACACGAGCTGTTCCCTCTGTGACACTGGAGCGGCGTTGTTAAGGCTGTGAAGCAAACCGGCGTGCGCAGGGCTTGTGCGGCTCTGAGGCCCCTGTGGAAAGGATTGGGGCGCGCAGGTACCCTGCAGTTGGGGCGCCCTGGGTTCAGCACGTTCCCAGAGCAGAGGCGTTTGTGTTCTGTCTGGGTCACTGCAGCACCAACGAAAGGGTTCCCGTGCCCTGAAGAGCAGCAGAGCGGGTTTTGTAGCTGAACCTTTGCATGTGGATTGTGCTCGCCGCCCAGCTGGGCTTCGGGGCTTTAGGGCTTCGGGGCTGTGCGGTGCGGCACGCGGCTGCCGCTCGCTCACTCGTGCCTCTTCTGTGGGTGCGACAGAAAGAACTTGAAACCCCGTGTGTGTGTGTGTGTGTGTTGTGTGTGTGCCCCTGTGTGAGGATGGCACGTTTAGGGTTTGCGCTCCCCATGGCGGAGCACGTGAGAGGGGAAAGCAGAGCTTTCCTGGGGCAGTGTGGGTCAGATTTGGGGTGTTTTGAGGAGGGAGCAGGACGAGGCTCGTCAGTCACAGCCAGCAGAGCAGCATTATGTGCTGTAGGCTGTTTCACCTCCCCGACATGGGGAATGGTGCGGGGTGTGCCAGCAGCAGTGACACATGGCCCCTCTGTACGTCGAGGCAGCCAAGGCCTTTGCCTCCTGTGACAGAGAGGCTTTTGTCTGATCTTCAGTGAAGTTTGCCCTCACTGGAGACAAATCCAGGGGCTTTCTCACTCCTCTGGGCTGGCAGCAAGTAGTTCATTGAGCTGCAGATGCAACACACTCGCCACATAAAGTAGCCCTGTGTTCATCCCCCTGCAGCCTGTGCCTGCGGCTCTGGGCAATGGGAGTGTTTGGGTAGTCAGAAGCTTCTGCCTCCTGGACAGTGAGAGCTGGCTGCACAGTCCGGTGCACTGCTGTTCTCGAAGATGTTTACGAGCCCGGGTTGTGTAAATGCTTCCACGCTAATTACTTGCCAGGGAGGTCGGACTGAGACCCGATTCTGTTGTATAAACTTGCCTCTAAGGATGTTTATGAAAGCTTCGAGCTCTCCTGCGTAACCTTGGGAGTCTGGAATTGGAGAGTTAACCCGATAACGATCGGTGCGCTCTGCGCTGGGCGTAGGCAGATGAAAGGGTGGGTGGCTGGCTGCTAGCAGGCCCGATGGCTACGCCTCTGCTCTGTTTGTTGAAAGATACTTCAGCGGGGGGTTTCAGCCCGCTTTTGTGGTGTTTAATTCCTACAAAGTACAGCAAAAGCCAAAGACAGCTGCCCCGCTTGGGGATACCGTGTCATCCTGAAACGGCAGGAGAGGTGCCAGGCCCTAACACTTAGCAGGGTTCACAGAATCATCCTGGCTGCAAAGGACCTCCTAGATCACCAGCCAGACCCGCAGCCACAGCACCTGCTGTCAGTGTGAGCACACGGCAAAGGGTTGCTGGGGCAGCTGTCATAGCTTCAGTTGTAGGTGCTGGATTCACTAGGTCGTCCCTACAGACCCACTACAACTGCGGCACCACTGCAGACCTCGCGGAGAGGACAGCGGCCTGCGCGAGCTGCGGGCTGTTCAGAGGTTGCCACCTCAGCGGCAGATGGACCCTCGTTCCCGCTCTGTTACCCTTAGGGGGGTCCTTCTGCGGCGTGGGGGGCTCTTCTGGGAGCCCAGCCACGTGCTTGTGCTCACTGGAAGGGGCTCTTCCTGCCCCGCGATTACGGCTGCTCGGTCTGGCAAATCCCAAAGGGGAGGAGGAGCAGGGTGGATTTCTTTTCCCTGTTTTAGTGCTTCCATGGGGGCTGAGTCACCAGCTTGTGGTGCCACTAGTGAGATGATACCTGACATTCCTGCTCTTCAGGATTTACACGCACTGGCAGTGTGTGGCGTGTTCTGATCCGGTGGCTGGTGGGGTGTACGTGAGCCAAAGCTCCCACGGTTACTGAGAGGCAGCTCTTACAACATCCTGCAGCTTAGCTGCACTAGCAGGAGTCACAGAACATTAGGGGTTGGATGGGACCTGAAAAGATCATCCAGTCCCATCCCCCTGCCACAGCAGGATCCCCTAGACCAAGTCACACAGGAATGGTCCAGGCAGGTTTTAAACATCTCCAGGGAAGGAGACTCCACAGCCCCCCTGGGCAGCCCCTGCCAGGGCTCTGGCACCCTCCCAGGAAGAAGGTCCTTCTCTCACTGATGTGGAACCTCCTCTGCCCCAGCTCACACCCGCTGCCCCTTGTCCTGTCACTGGGTGCCCCTGAGCAGAGCCTGGCTCCATCCTCCTGACACCCACCTTTCCCATATTGATCAACACCCATAGGGTCACCGCTCAGGCTCCTTTTTTCCCAGCTCCAGAGCCCCAGCTCCCTCAGCCTTTCCCCATCAAAGAGTCTGTTGAATCCTGTCATTTCTGTTAATTCATTCCTGCAGTGGCCCTGCCTGTGCTCAGTTTCTCATCGATCTGGTGTGGATTTAGTGATTCCTTGTGTCAGGTTGCTGATACAGGCTGCAGTAAAGCCAGCTCTGAGGGAAACAGAGCTCGGGGTGAGTTTTGTTGTGTTTCGTGTTGCATTTGGAGAATCACAGAACTGTTTTGGTTGGAAGGGACTGCTGGGATCATCCGTTCCAACTGGTAAGCGGCACTGCCAAATCTCTGCTGAGCCATGTCCCTAAGCGCCACATCTGTGTGTGGTGGCTCCAGGGGTGGGGGCTCCCCACTTCCCTGGGCAGCAGTGCTTGATGATGCTCCCAGTGAAGAATTTCCCTCATACCCAGCCCAAACCCCCTCAGTGCAGCCTGTGGCTGTTTCCTCCCATCCTACTACTCGTTACTTGGGAGAGGGAGACTTGGAAGAGGCAAATGGTCTCTGCCTTGCTGCAGCCTCCTTTCGGGTGGTCGCAGGGGAGGTTTGTTCCTCGGGTGTTGTGCTTCTCCTCCTGACCTGTAGCTCCTTCTGTGGTTGCTGGCAGTGAGGAAGGCTCGTCGTTTATTTGCTTCTCATAAGGCAGTCTGGTCACTTTAGCAGAGCTTTCCCCGTACGTTCTTCGTTTAGATTGAGGGTGAAGACCCGAGTTGTTGTTCTAGACAGACTTCTGCGTGCAGAAGTGTCCTGTGCTCGCCTCTGCCTCCCAAACAGGATTAGGAGAGTTGTTAAGGTTCCACCTGAGCGCCACAGCTCCCTGCTGTCACAGGATTCATGCAGCTGCCTGTGAAAGGCAGCAAATGGAGGATTAATTACGCTCACTCTGGCTAAACTTGTAGAATCACAAAATCATTAGGGATTGGAAGGGACCTCGAAAGATCATCCAGTCCAGTCCCCCGCCACAGCAGGATGCCCTGCGGCCAGCTCGGGTGGCTTCCCGAAGAGAAGAACGAGGAGGAGACCGTCAGCAGCTTCTTCAAGCCGTACTGCAGGGTCCCCGTCAGGCTCGGGCTAGTGGAGCAGCTAGAGCAGGAGCGGAGGGGGCCTGGGCCAAAGAACACAAGCAGCACAGGAGGGCTCCTCCCTCCCCGGCGGGCTTCTGGTGCGCTCTCCTTGGCAGCCTGTTTCGGCGTGCATCAGGCCCGGCATCCTGCGCCTTTCTGGTGCGCTCTGGCATGTGCAGCAGCGTGTTCGGCGGTTCCCAGCTCATTGCAAAACCCCTGATGAACGGGTGTGGTTTGGGGCTGCTTGTGCCAGCAGCGGCGGCGTGGCTGCGCGAGGCTCTCTGTTTGCTGATGAGGGACACGCTGCATAATCCGCTCTGCGCCGCTCGTAATCCCATCGCCCGTCGCCTCCTTGGCTGTTCCGCGCCGCGCGTCCACGTCTGCTGGGTTGGTTCTCTCGGGAAGGCTGCTCTGCGTGTCTGCGCGCCGTTGGGAGCTGCGGAGCCGCGTGACTCTGTTGTTTCAGAAGGGAGCAGTCAGGAACACAAACGCTTTCCGAAGCGTGAGCCTCCCGTCCTCTTAGTGACCGCGCGGGTTTGTTCTTGTCGTTCTTCTGGCTTCCCGGCACTGTCGGCTCTGCAGACAGTGACTAGACAGCTCTTTCTGGAGGGGCTGAAGCCGGTGTAGAAACGACTAGGCGGCTGTTTGCGCAGCTGCAGATGTTGCTGTCATCACTGCCCACAAACCAGCACACGTGGTCTGCGCAGAAAGCTGTGACTCGCGGTGCGTGCCAGCGATGGCGGCCGAGTGCTGTGTGGTGGGGATGGTGCCTGGTGCAGCTCAGGATTGGCCTGGGGCTGCCCGATCAACGCAGGCACCATTTCACGTGGCAGAGGTTTTGCCTGGTCTTTGACTCTGCCAGGCAGATTGCTGTCTGAATTCCTGGACCCCGGGGTATGAGACTCTCACTAGCATCCTTTGAAGTGAGGACTGATCAGAGGCTTCTGGTCGGCCTTGGTTAGTCTGGCCGGCCAGAAAAGCTGCCGCTCGGTCCCTACAATTACAGATAACTACATGATGCAGGAGGTTGCAACTAGAGCTGTGGCTGCGTGAGCTGCTGTGGAGCTGAGGGAGCTTTCCTCTAGGTATATTTAGTGGTTGGAGGCAGAGGAAGGAGCACATAGACCAGATCATCTTCATTTTCAGTTCCCAGGAGGTGGCGAGGCCTTCTGCTGGCAGTGCCCCAACAAGGAGTCCAGCAGACTTGCATTGCTACCCCTCGCCCTTGTTCCTGCACTGCTCAGCATCCAGTGACCCTTCTCCAGCTCAAGGGTTTTACTTGCTTGATGGGTTTTCTTACAGTAGATTCACTTTAATTGTTGTTGCCCTTTTCCTGGAGCTCTCCTGAGCGTGGTGAGCAGCACGGTTCCTCTGAGGGCTTCTCTGAAAGCGCCTGCTCCCTGCGAAGGGGACGGCTTCCTGTCTGCCTCTGGACCAGGGACGAGTCACTTCTGGTCCTAAAGTCACCGGAAAGACTTGAAGAGCTCTGCTGAAAGGTCCTGCCCCGTCCGCCTGGCAGCGCAGGCGTCCTGTGCCCCGGATCGTTGCTCCCCACGTGCGTCGTGGTCGCTTGCGAAGAAGCCCCTGTGTCTGGTCAGCTGCCTTCAGCCTTAGCTTCTCAGCGTTGGAGCCCGGCCCGTTCTGATGCCAAGCGAGAAGCGTTCCGCGGCCCTTTGCCAGCGAACTGCACCAGCCTGTCTTCGACAGCGGTTGCGTCCTTCCCGGGCAGAGGCGCCGCCCTTGCTTCGGCCGCTTGGCGTGCTTTTGCCTGCAAGTCTGGACGCAGAGCGTTGGTCTGGGATCACGGGACTCCAGGGGATTCCTTCCCCGCGGCTTTTGAGTGAACGCTGGTGATCAGCTCAGGGTTTCATGAGTAGAAATAGTTCCCTTGCTTGCTTAGAGAACCCTGAACAGCACCAGCTCTTGACTCATCCTCACCTCCATCTGTGTTTTACTTCAGTAGAACAGTGGGAGCAGAGAGTGGCTCTGCTGCCAAGAGAGAAGAGCTGGACAAGCTGGGGGAGAAAAGAAGGCAGCTGCACACTCGCTGTCAGAGCGGTTGGGGGTTGTTTTAGGAAGCGGCTTTAGGTTAAAAGCTGCTCCACGCTTAGCCCTCTTCTTCCAGGTGACTTGCAGAGTAAAGTGGCTCCGCTTGCTGTAGGAGATCACGCAGTGCCAGTGCCAGAGAGAATGCAAGCTCTGTGACACTAACCCATAGCCTGATCCATGTGGTGCCTGGTAACTCGCAGCATGCGGGTGATGCGTTGGCATGGCGTGAAGAGATGCGTGTGTTCTCATGCCCTGGGTCTCCTGGGAGCTGGAGAGCTCTTCCCAAAGCGAGCTGAGTGAGGCGGACGTTCCAGCCTGGGTCTGCAGTAGCCTTAACCAGCGAGTGGCTCTGTGGGCTCTAAAAGCCCTGTTACTGTGGTGCACCTGTTTGCTATAGAGCTTCCTTCACAGCAGCTGCTTCCCGGCCTAAGGAGTGCAGGGAGCTTTCCTGCTCCTTTTCCTCATGACCCGCAGTCTGCGCTCCTGTGGGTCTGGGCCGGGGAGGCAGCGTGGTCTTCAGGAACACCGTGCACAGAGGCGTCCAACCGCAGCGCGTCAAGCGCTCTCCAGTGCTTGTTCAGAGTGCGTTAGTGCAGCGGCGTTGTGTTCCTCAGGGATGCTCGCGGTGCGACCAGCACCCTTGGCTGCTGGCGGCACGTGCCGGTCCAGCAGGCACGTGTGGGCCCTGTCTTCCGCACTGCCTGGGACCGAACAGCTCTCTCGTGCACGAGTGGTCTTTGCCAGCTGGACGCCGCAGGAAGCGGTGGGAGCGCAGGGCGTGAGCAGCCCCATGATGACTGCGGAGCGCGTGAGACGTCCGCTGTGAGCGTAATCGCCGACTGCCGCTCTCTCCGTAGGGTGCCGGGCAGGACAAGCTGGGGATCTACGTCAAGTCCGTTGTGAAAGGCGGCGCTGCAGACGTGGTGAGTGCTGCTCTGGAGCGTTCGGAAATGCTCCCGACCCCGTAGTTCGCTCGCGTGCGAGTGTTTGCCCCATTTCAGACCCGGGGCACCTGAACTCTCTTCTCCTTCACTGTGTTTTAGGATGGTCGTCTGGCTGCAGGGGATCAGCTGCTCAGCGTAGACGGCCGAAGCTTGGTGGGCCTGTCCCAGGAAAGGTAGGGGGGTGCTTTCCCCGGGCGAGTTTCAGGGCAGAAGGTGCTGGAATAACACCAAATTGAAAGGGGCTGAAGCTTGGAGCGGGGGGAGTTGTGGTTGGGTCTGTTTTTTACCCTGTTAGACTTTGTCTTGGCTTTCTACAACCTCAGGAACAAGGTCGCTGTTCCTGTAGGACTTTCTGTACGTGACGTGGGCTGTCTGTGCAGAAGAGGCTGCACTACGCAGCTGGGCTTTGGTTTGGAAATTCAGACTCGTATTTAGGTCTGATTTTCGGCATTTTGGCTCCCACCCTGTGACTGCAGAAGCTGGGAGCAGCAGTTGCCTTGGAGCTGCTGCTGGTCAATAGTCAGAGCACCTGGGCATCACCTTGGGAGTTTGTAAAGTGACTCTAAGCATTAAAGTGCTTTGAAAAACAAGGTGACCAGAATGAGCCTGGGAAACCGTAACAGGCAGAGTGATAATCAGGAGAACTAAGGGACGCGGAGCCTCGGCTGAGCTTGTTTTCATTTCCTCTGGCTTTTATTGCAGGGCAGCAGAACTTATGACAAGGACAGGTTCTGTAGTAACACTCGAAGTAGCAAAACAAGGAGCAATTTACCATGGCCTGGCAACCCTGCTTAATCAGCCGTCGCCGATGATGCAGAGAGGTAAATGTGCTGCATTGCTTATGCTGGTAGCAGCTTCAGAGGGCTTCGAATGCAGGGCTGTCATGGTGCACGGGAGCTTGCCCGCTAGCACCCACACACCTGCTCGGAGGAAGGAGCTGATTGTGCAGCAAGTAGGCATTTCCTTTCTTAGGAAGGGCCCGTGTGTTTCCGAGGAGGTGGGAGTGATGTTGGTCCAAGTAGTGGTCAGCACTTGTGCGGGTACCTCTTGAAGCACAGCAAACCCGACAAACCACGCTGCGCCCTAATGACAGGGCAGGGGGCAGTGGGTGTGAGCTGGAGCAGAGGAGGTTCCAGAGGCCCCTGGAACGTGTTTTGCCATTCAGGCTTTTCATTTTTGTTAGTGAAACTGGAGATACTGGAACATACCTGCTGAAGTTTCTGTGTCTCATCACCAGAAGTTCAGGGTGTTTCTCCAGTGTTAGACCTGATCATCCCACTTCAGTGAAGTAACAAATGACAGGCACGAATCTGATGGAAGGTTCTGCTGTAAAGATAACAGCAGCAGTTATTGCTGCTTATTTCTAAATAAAGTAAAACTATCAGTTTTGCCAAAAAAGCCCTTTTCTACACACAGGGCAGAACTGCAGTACAGGAAAGGAAGGGTTAAAAGAATAAATCCTCCTTCTTAGTTAACACCACCACCCCAGCTGCCATCTGCCTCTGAGAGTCACCAGGAGGCTTTCCAGGGAAGCACCTTGGCTTTTCCAGGTGCTGTGGTACTGTCTCAAAAGCTCTTGAAGCATGAAGTTACAGGAGGTGCTGTGTAGTTTTTGCTTTGGAGTGGGACTGAGTACCTGAAGGAGCTTGTAGCCCGCAGCATTTGCTTTAGAGTGGGACTGAGTACCTGAAGGAGGCTGTAGCGGGTGGCGTTTGCGTTGCCAAGGACTCCTTGCCCGTTACAGACGCAAGGGAGCTCTGGTTTGGGACAGGCCCTGCGAGGCAGTAGTTAATAAAGGTGAAAGGGGGAAAATCCCTCTCCAACTGTTACAGTTTCTGACCGCCGTGGCTCAGGTAAACCGCGACCAAAGAGTGAAGGCTTCGAGCTGTACAACAACTCCGCTCAAAACGGGTCGCCGGAGAGCCCCCAGCTGCCGTGGACGGAGTACAGCGAACCAAAGAAGCTGCCGGGGGATGACAGGCTGATGAAGAACAGAGCTGACCACCGCTCCAGCCCCAATGTAGCCAGTAAGTACAACTAGCGATCCTTGAGCAGTCTCCGTGTGCGTCCTCCACTGGCTTTAGAGGCTGTTTGGTTTAGAAAAGGGACGGTTGTTTCCAAACTGGATTCGTGTTGAAAGGCCAGCGTAGAACATACGGGTGGAACGAGCCTCTTGTTAGAACCGCTCAGTGCAAAACTCAGAGTCTTTGGTTGAGCTACATAAATGGTTGTTGTTGATGGTCATCTAAATGCCTCCTTTGCCCTTCCGACAGATCAGCCTCCAAGCCCCGGGGGAAAGAATGTTTATGCATCTGGAACTACCACCAAAATCACCTCGGTCTCTACTGGAAACCTGTGCACAGAGGTCAGAAGTGGCAAGCGGGATGCTGGCTCTTAAACCACGCTTAGCGATGAGTAGCGGCAGCGTGCTCGCGTCAGACCAGCGTCGCAACTGCTAGAACCGAGCGCGGGTGCTGGTGACCGGGTGGGGGTTTGCTCTTTGCTGCTGAGGAAAGACTGAGGAACCTGGGAGTGACTTCACTGCATTTTGCTCGTGAAGTTGCCTTGTGAAGGGCTGGCCGGCGCCGCGTGCTCGCCTTCAGACCAGAAGCCACAAGTCATAATCGCAGTTGCGTTGGACACTAGACAGGCTCTGTCTCCGGTTCCAGACAAACAGAGCTCTTACACCTGGGCAACACTCCGTGCAGACCTGTGCAATGAGAAAGTCTCACCCTGTGGCCTTTCTCCCTTTTGCAGGAGCAGACTCTGCCCCCGCGGCCTGAAGCTTATCCCATCCCAACGCAGACCTATACTAGAGAGTACTTCACATTCCCAGCTTCAAAGTCCCAGGATCGAATGGGTCCAGCTCAGAGCCAGTGGCCAAACTACGAAGAAAAGCCACCGATCCAGGCAGAGAGTAACCACTCCATCAGCTCCACGATGCAGGTGAGAAGCCACTGCCTTCCATGCAGCAGAAAGGCAGGAGGTGCTTGCTTTCCGCTCTGCGACTGCTAGAGGGGTTCGTGCAGAGCAGCCAGCCCTCTAGAATCTCCCAGCTGTTGAGGACAGACTGAACCCTGGTGGGGGGACGACTGCGCTTTGCCAAGAGGTGTTTGGGTTCAGGCACTTCTTGGCTTCCCCTCCCCACGCCTTCCACAGGGTTGATGTTGATCATGCTCTGCAGGCCTGCTGGAGCCCCCCGGCAGCAGCGGCGGGGGGCAGGCGGTTTGGGAGTTTGTCTAGTGAAGCAGTTTGTGCTTTTCTGGAGGACAAACTGCATCGTCCACTCTTCCAAGAAGGTTAGTGTGGACAAATGTTCTGGGTGTTGGTTAAATGGCAGAGTGAGGTCTGAGTAATGAAATGGAGGCGCTCCAGGGTCTTCGCTGAAACACACTCCCTGCTCTGTTAAAACCAAGAAGGATTCCAGCTGCATCTGTTAGCCAAGTGCAGATGTTTCTTGACCTGCGGTGACTGCACCCCCGCTGTACCTGTGTAAATTGCAGGAGTAGTGTTCAGTTGTTCTGCTCTGTGGAAGGGAGGGCTTCCCGCAAATCCGTGCAGGAAATTAAATCCATGTCCACTAAATCCAGTCGCTGGATCATCTCTTACTCCACCAAGACTTAAAGCAGAGAGAGAAAACTTGTGTCATTCCCAGTTTGTGCTACAGCTGCAGCCTCCCACCGGGCTCGGGGCGTTTGCCACGTGGTAGAGCAGCGCTCTGGAAGCTCTCCGTTGCCGATCACGCACGCTAGTGCCGGCGAGCGCCAGCCGCAGGAAGTAGGGGGAACAGAGCTCAGTACCCGGGGTGGGGGGGTCCTTTCGGAGGAGAGTGCTGCAAGTGCAGTGGCTGTGGCCAATCGCTGTGCAAGTCTTCAGCTGAATTCCAGGCTCAGCCCCTTCGCCTCTGGTGATTCCGTCTGCCCGGCCCTCAGCTGCACTGCTGGTGCCTGGGCTCTCGCTGTCAGCGATGGGCACAGGCAGGCTGCTGCCTCCAGAGAAGTGGCTCCTGCCCAGTTGTCTTCATGAGAGGAAAGGTTGCCTGGACGCGCATCCCTCTGCTGCCGAAGACAAGCTGAGGCGAGCGGCTTAGGTGATGCGGTTAGAACTGCTGAGAGGAGCCCTGTCTGTGACAGCTGTTGAGCTGTGGTCCTGGGGCTGCGTGTGGGGCGCAGAAGCATTTTCATAAAGCAGATGGCTAGGAGCTCCAGCTCCTTCCCACAGCCATGAGGGAACGCAGGTCTTGCCTGCCACACAACAGCTCTTTTCTTCTCGGTTGGAAAGCAGGGAAAAGCCTTTTTCCAAGCCAGAAGTGTTTTGAAGGCGCTGGCAAACTGTTTGGCTAGGTGCGTCCTCACAGCAGAGCTAGCACAGACAGCCGAGTGTTCGGCTGGCCTGGACTAATAGAGCGTGGAAAATCCACTTGTTCCTCTCAAAGGCGGCATTCTTCTGAGGTCGTGGCCAAGGGCACTGGTGGAGGAGGAGGGAGACTGTTTGTCCGGCCTCTCTCCGTTGCTGGGAACCGGTACGTTCCGTGCGCGGTGCTTGGCGTCCAGAGCGTGGTTTTCCTTCAGGCAGAGCATTCACACGTGGGACAGGTGGCGGTATCCCTCCTCGGAGTGTTGTACGGTGAGACGCCGGTCTCATGCGAAACCAGACTTGGTGTCTGACGCGCTGGCAGAGCGGCCGCAGCGCAGCCGTTCCTCCGGAGCAGGCAGAATCCGTCCTGGCTGTCCGGGCTCCACTCGCGGCTGTGGCAGTGAGAGCTGGGGGTCACCTGGCCTCGTGATGAGGAAGGGCGGGCTGAGGCTCTTTGTCTCGCCCTCAGCAGCCTCTGCTGCCTTCCCAACAGGCAACTGTTTGGCCAGGCCAGATGAAGGCTGAAAGGAAGGGCTGGTGCCCGCGCTGCTGTCTGAGCTGCCAGCGCTCTGGTGCTCACGCGGTGGGGAGGGCGAGTCGGGGACAGTCCTGAGCAGTCGTGCAGGCCGGGGCAGCGTTCAACCCAAGCTCCGCTCGCGTTCAGCCTTCCTCCCAGCCCGGGTGGCGGGGCATTTCGGACCCTGCAGAGGCTCCTATGACTTGAGTGGGTTAAAGGGCTGGGAAGAACGTTTGATTGCTGGGTTTGGGAACCTTTCTGGGCACAGAGATGCTGTGATTCGCTCAGAGCAGCTCCCTCGGGGAGCGGGCACGTGGGCTGGGAGCCGTTTCAGTGTGCTTCCGTACCGACGGACTAGGACACTCACATCTTGTCTCGTCTTTTCCAGCGCGCGGCTCGTTCCCAGGAGGAGCTCCGGGACAAGGTTTTCCAGCCAGAGAGGAACCGTTTGGAAGTTGTGATACGCAAGGACGTGGAGTACCTCGATCGGAAGTCAGACGCCGATCAGTGGATGAACTCCTCCGTGGATTCCAGCACATCTAGCCAAGAGCACCTGAACCACTCATCCAAACCCGTCTCACCAGGTGCTTGTTTAACTAAGAGCGGGCCTGGCCGTTGGAAAACCCCAGCTACTAGCCAGCCAACTCCAGTGGCTGTTTCCCAGCCCATCAGAACAGATCTGCCCCCTCCGCCGCCGCCTCCTCCAGTGCATTATGCAGCAGAATTTGATGAACTACAGATGGATTTGCCTCTGCCCCCCCCCCCCCCTCCAAATCAGACAGGAGCACAAGCATCTTCCCAGGCAGCTGCTGCCGAGCGTAAGAAAAGAGAAGAGCATCAGAGGTGGTATGAGAAGGAAAAGGCACGCTTGGAGGAAGAAAGAGAAAGGAAGCGTCGTGAGCAGGAGAGAAAACTGGGCCAGATGCGTTCTCAGCCGCTGATTCCCGCTCAGCCCGTGTCTGCCCCCGTGTCGCTTCAACAGGTGAAAGCGGAAAAACCTTCGACTTTGCAGAGGCCTCAAGAAACGGTCATTCGGGAGCTGCAGCCCCAGCAGCAGCCTCGGACTATTGAGCGGAGAGATCTGCAGTACATTACTATCAGCAAGGAAGAGCTGTCCTCCAGCGACAGTCTCTCCCCAGATCCCTGGAAGCGGGACGCGAAGGAGAAGCTGGAGAAGCAGCAGCAGATGCACATCGTGGACATGCTGAGTAAGGAGATTCAGGAGCTGCAGAACAAGCCCGATCGTACGGCGGAAGAAAACGACCGCCTCCGCAAGCTCATGCTTGAGTGGCAGTTCCAGAAGCGGCTGCAGGAATCAAAGCAGAAGGATGAAGACGATGAGGAGGAGGAGGATGATGATGTGGATACCATGCTCATCATGCAGCGACTGGAGGCAGAAAGAAGAGCGAGGGTAAAAGGGGGTAGAGTCAGGATTTACCTTGGTGGGTTCCCTGGCTTTCTGTGGGGATGTTGATGTCCTTGTGGGTGGTGAAGCAGGGTGAGGGTTGCTTAAATACCTTGAGTGTAACAATTGCTGGCTCAGAGTGACTTCAGCACTTCAGCGATGGCTAATGAAAGTGCCACAGCTGCCTGTTGGCGAGTCCAGGCTGGCAGCTGAGTTTACACCTCTGGCTGTGGGGACAGGTGTTTCCTCTGGATAGAGAGACTTTGCTGCGTGGCTGGGGTAGGATTAGGATAAACGTGGCAGGAGTTTGCTCGCAGGGAGGTCAGCAGAGACGTGTGAAGACATGGAAGTGTCTAGGAGAATCAGGAGCGGAAGGAGTGTGTTTTTGTTCTTGCACACACACACACACACACTCTAAATACTTACCCGTAGGAGCTGTTACTTGTGCTGTTAGACAGGAGCACAGACACAGAAAGCTTGTTCTCTCCAGGGAGCTGAACTGAGAGTCCACCTTGCTGGTCTGCTCCAAGCGAAGGCTGGGGTGTAAGCCAGTTGCTGCCTCCACCTTTCCCACCACCCCAGTGGTGACCCAGTGGTGCTGGGGGAAGGAGTAAGTTGAGCCACAGGGTTTGCTGTGCTGTAACAGCTAACACAGCCCGTTTGGGGCTGCAGCTCCCCGCTCCCTGGGCTGGGCAGGGCGTCCGCTTCCATCAGTGGCTGACGAGCCTCGCCTTGCTCAGTGTCAGTGCTGTCAAGCTCACAACATCTGCAATAAGGTAACAGAGCTGAAAGGAGCAGTGAGGCTCCTGTCACTGTGCTGGGGCTCTTGTTTCTCAGAGTCAGTTAATTCTGTTGCTGCTGAGCACAGTTCCTGCAGGAAAGCCTGTTTACCTGAGTAACACTGAATGACACAGGTATTGGGGTGTCTGTATAACACGGACACCACGAGTACGTCCCAGCGGCTGTGATCTGACAGCCTTCAAGTCAGAACCTGGTGCAAGGCCCCGAGTGCCTTCCCTTTGTGTGCCCTGCAAAGCCGGCCGCATTCTGCAACCCTTGGGAAATACCCGAGTGTGCTGGTTTGACGTTCGGGAGCCGTCGGCTTGCGTTTCGGGGCGGCTTGGGCAGCTTGATTCCTAAGCTCGCTGCTCCCCTTTTCCCTCGTGGCTGACGGCTCTGCTGGACAGCAAGAGGCACCTCAAGCTTGGAAACAGAAGAAGGGGAAAGCTGCAGCTGCTTGTGCAGGCAGGGTGCGGTGAGGGCCGGCGCGGCTCGCATGCCCTTTGTAGCCCCCGGGCAGCTCCCCGTGGGCATCGCGCAGTCGTGCAAGGCTGCCGCTTTAGCAGGCCGGCTGCAGGCCCGGGTTGCAGCGGGGCCGAGTGAGCGCAGCCGCGTGGCACGGACAGAAAGCCGCTCGTGCCGCACACGAGTGCATCGGCCAGGGCTGCACGCGCAGAGTCCCTCCAGCTCTGGGTCTGCCCGGGGCCTGGAGCTGAATTAAAGTCTGCCTGGTGGCTACAGCTCCGTGCCTGCCCTCCCTCCGAGAGACGCGGGAAGCAGCACCTCTGGGGAGTTGCGGAGGTTTGATTGAGTCTGAGCAGTCCTGGTGCACATGGGGGATTAACTGCTTGTTCTCGTTTCTGTGTTGCAGGGTTCTGTCAGTTCAGTTCCTCCCCCAGCAGCTCACGTAACAAACAGAAGGCAAAGCTTGTGAAACGGCACCGCTCTAACTACCTCTGTTTTCACTGTGCTTCTTTCTTTTTTCCCTCTCTTACTCCCTGCAGCAGACTGCTGTGCCAGCAATCTCTGTTCTAGACTTGGTATGTTTGCTTCTTTCTCTTCAATATCTCTCCCCTTCTGATTGCTGATGTTAATAACTGCCCCCTGTGCTGTGGCTGTTGGCAAATGCTGGTGGTACGGTTAGCAGAGCAGTAGGTGAGCTGTGAGCATGCACTGGAGTGTCCTAGGTGAGGTGAATCCGCTCCCTCTGTTTCCTTCCTTCCTTTTAGATGTTCTGTTCTGCCTGCAGGCCTCCTCTGTCTGTTGTAGCAGTGGTCTGATAGAAAACTGTGTCTTTGGTGTCTTGTGCTGTCGTGCTGAGAGAGCCTTGGTAGTACCCGAGCGGGCGGGCTGCGAGGTAAGAGTCTGCCCGCCCGTCTTGTGGGAGAGCTTTAGCAACACCACTCCTTCCCAGTTTGAGACGCGGCTGTCCTGAGAGCCCAGTGATGCAGCCAGCTGTTAGAGCGCAGGCTGGGACCCCGCTGTTCATACGAGGTTCCTCGGGATGTCTTTTAAAGCGCTGTGAGCGGTGCTTGGAGGAACGAGTGTGGCCCGGGTCCTGAGGCTCCGGGTGCCTGCCAGGGCCATGAAGACCTTGGTCGCTCTGGTTCAGATCATCCCGTAGCTCAAGCAGGTGACCTCGCTGGCCCTCCTGGGCAGGAGGAGGCCTGTGAGTGGATGTGGGCTGTAGGAGGCCAGAGTCGTGCAGAGTCGTGCAGCTGGGACAGGGCAGGAGGGAGCCAAGGGGAATTTGTGCTTAACTGCTGGGTGCAGCCACGGCCGCGAGAATCCTCCAGCGCTGACTGTGCAGGGCAGTTGTTTCTGCCGGTTACACCACAGACAGGTCCTGCTTTGGGGAAGCTCTGAATGTGCAGGAAGAGGTGATGCAAACTGGAGGAAACGCTGCTTGGGATGGGGCAGTGTTGAATCGAAAGAGCTCAGCCTGGCAGCTCATGGCCCTTCCACTCGAAAGGCGAAGCTGATTTTTGTTAGCATCTTGAACACCTGGATGAAGGTAGGATCAGGTGCTGCTGTAGGCAGCTCCAGACACCAGTGCCTGTCCCACCACCCCTGCCTTGTGCTGGGAATGCTGCAGGGCAGCAGCTAATCACTGAGAAGTGGAAGGTCACGCTCAGAGGAGTTTCTCTGTCCCCCCATGTGCCCTACATGTAACCCCTAGCCTTTTGGAGTGGCCTCTCACCTGGATGCAGTTGTCTGCCCAGTCAGTGTGGTTGCAGTGTTGACAGCAGGTGCCAGGGGAGCACCCTGCCCAGCTTTCCCCTCCCGCTTTGGTGGAGGTCCCAGAGCAGCCTCGCTCCCCTGTGGTCCGAGGTGCTGTGCGTGCTCGGTTAAGTGCCTTGGAGCAGGAGTACTTGTGGCTGAGCAGGAGGCCGGCCGTGCTGGCTGCTGGGGTTGGTGACGGCTGGGCTCACGGTCCTCTCGGTGCAGCTGAGATAGGGGCTTCCTGGGCTTTTCCACTGCAGCTCTTGTTGTCCTCTTGTCAAGAGGAAACCACGTCTCTTCTGTGAACTCCTGAAGTGTCCTGGTTGTCTTCCCTTTCGACCGTCTCCTGCTGAAACAACCTCTCTTTAATAATGCAGAACAGATGCGTCTTAGTCCGGACCGGGAGCCGATTAACTGCTTGGTTCCCTGCCCACCGTGTGTTCTGTGCGGGAGCTCTCTTTGTGTCCTCTCTCGTTCGGGATTGAGAAGAGTTGTGGTTCCCCGGGGGGCAGCACCCTCTGGTCTGCACTGGCCCCACTGCTGCTGGAGTGGGCTTCGCTTGGTTCTTCAGCTGTCGTGCTGGGAGACGGTGGCTTCTGACACTTGAGGCGCGAGGAGTTTCAGGGCCGTTGGGCTGTACAGCTGCTTGAGGCTGGTGAAGGCAGACAGCTTCAGAGTCGCCTGCTGAACATGGCCGCAGGTTGCCCAGGAGCAGTGAGGGGGAAAGAATTACCAGAAAAACAGTTCCAGAAGCCCCGGTGGTTTGGTTCTAGCCTGGACTGGAGAATCGCTAGGAGCCTGAGCTGCTTCAAAGCAGTTAATTCAGTGGGGTGCAGAGAGAGCTACACAGAGGTTGTCCCCACAGAGTTTAACATTAAATTGCTGCTACTATCTCGTCATGGGTTTGTGTCCTAAAAGCTGCTCTCTGTAAAACCCAGTCCAGGAGTAGGGCAGCATGTGTGTGAGTGCAGCTTGTAGCACGACCCGCAGACGGTGTGAATCGGTGTGTGGGGTGCTGAGGGGACATCGTGCACACCCGCTGCAGTAAGAAATCGCCCGGGGTGCTGCCTGCTGAGTGCCTACCGTGGTGCTGCCGGGCTGCTGAGGGTTCCTGCCCCTCGAGGGCTTGGCTGCTGCTAGCTGCAGGGAGCCCCACAGAGTCTGGGGAGTTGCTCCTTTTCCTAGCTGTGCAGAGCCTGGCGCAGACGTGGCTGTTCGGCCCCAGGCGAGCTGCCGAGTCCCGGTAGCTAAAGGCTGCTCTGCCTTGCTGCCCCCTGTTCTGAAGGCACATCTGTTGCACGTACAGCCATAGATGTTAGTTATCTCCTGAGACTGCTTGCAGACTTGTGGTAAGAGGCAGTTACCCTTTGGCTGGTGAGTCGTGATCTTCTGGTGCTTAAGTACTAATCCTACATGAAAAACCGAGTGGCTGCTGGAGCTGCTGCTCCCAAGGGTTTGGTTTCACTCCACCACACCTGTGAGGCTGTGGCTGCTGAAGCTGTGTGGAGCAGAAGCCCCGTCCTGTTCAGGGCTCGTGGCCGAGTGCTGAGAGTGTCTCCGTGTGTGTCTTGTGCTTTTCCATGTGTAGTTCTGTGCGTCCCTGTCCTCCCTTGCGGGCCTGTAGGGAAGGCAGCGTGTCAGAGCTGGCGTGTACTGCTTTGTCTCTGGGACAGGGTCTGCTGCAAGTAGCTGGGCTTTAGATACAGACACTTGGGCTACTTGTTTTCTGACCCATGGCACGAGCGACGAAGAAATTAAAGATTCCTCTTCATTAGTTACAGGATGAAGAGCGCAGACGGCAGCAGCAGCTGGAAGAAATGCGCAAGCGGGAAGCAGAGGACAGGGCCAGGCAGGAAGAAGAGCGCCGACAGCAAGAGGAGGAGCGGACCAGAAGAGAGGCTGAAGAAAAGGTTGTTCTTCTGAGTGCTCCGGGGATTCTGAGCGGCCTTTCCTCTGTAGCCTGACCAGTAACAGCTCAGAGTTGGGGCAGCAGGGGTTAAACACTGGTCCTAGTGATGAAGGCCCAAGGGTTCAGCGCCCAGCCGGCCCTGCCTGCGCTCTGAACTGCCCGAGCGAGCGATGCTGGGCTCAGCTAGCTCCGGACGGGGAGGCAGAGCGGCCTGTTTGACACGCAGCATGTTCGTTAAGGCCCTCTCCTTCCCAGAGAGGGACCAGCGACTTGTTCCACTTCACAGCTGCTCTCAGTCGTGAACGTTGACAGAAGGTTTGTCTTGGAAATTTGAGCAGAGGGATGAGTAGAGGACAGCTGAGCTGGCGTGGCCATGGGTGGGAAGTGAGGAAGGGCTCTCTGGACTGCAGGAAGCAGTTCAAAATAGACTGTAGGACTGGTTTGACTTCAAAGGCAGCCAGAGAGCCAGGCGAGGCTCTCGGGGCTTGTGACAGGGGCACAGGGCTCGCTGGGGCGCTCGCTGGGGCGCTCCGGGGTTTCCCTGGCGGGTCCTGCCTGGGACACTGGCACATCGCCCACCTCGGCCTCGGTGCCGCGGTTCTGGAGAGCGGCGCAGGAAGCGGAGCTGCGTGTCTGCGCTGAACGTTACAGCGCCGGCTGTCCCGGGTTCGGCTTCAGGCTGGCTGCCTGGCGGTGCTGAGCAGATCAAGTGGCCGTTTTCCAACACGTGGGTTGAGAGCAGAAGTGCTGGTTGTTCAGAAGGCCCTGTGTTGCCAGCCGAGGCCGCCCCGTGCTTCACCCCAGCGGGCTGGAACACACGGCCTTCAAGGGCGCGTTCTCGGTCATCCTCAAGCTGCTGAATGGGCCCTTGTTGGAATTTGCAGTGTGGCCCAGGCAAGGGCTCGGCACAAGTGCCTGCTGTTTAGTTTGGGAACAGGAAAAATCTGTTGAACTAGCAAAACGCACAGAAGATATTTCATGGCCAGTGAAGTGCTCAGGAGCCTCCTATAAATGTCGCTGGCCTGGAGGGGGTGGGATTGTTAAAGTGGTTTTAAAAGCAGCTGCTTGATGCCTGCTGTAGACAAGGCACTAGATTCGATGGCTGGTTGAAGCAGTGGCCCTGTTCGCACAGCAGAGGCTTTGTAAGGAGTCCCCTCGCCCGGGGCTCTCATCTGCCGTGCAAGCGCGCAGCAGAACTGCAGGGCTCCTGTCTGAGGGTTAGTTGTCGTGGTTCTCGTCTCCCACCGGCTCCTAACAGCTCCCATAAACCCAGCCCTGGTTACCTGCAGCCATAAGCGGGCAGCCCCGCTGAGCTCACGCAGGCGGCGGCGACTCTGGTGGGCCCTCGGAGACCACGACAAAGGGTGTTTGTAGCTTGCTGATGGGAAACCCAGTCTGAAACGTCTTCCTGACCACTGTTTGTTTCCTCTGGCCCTGCAGAGGCGACAGGAGGAGGAGTATTACAGTCGCTTAGAGGCTGAGAGGCGCAGGCAGCATGATGAAGCAGAGCGACGATTGCTGGAACCTGACGAGCCTGGTCTGTACAGACCTCCACTTCCACGGGAATATGAGCTCCCATCCCCAACCCCTTCATCTAACGCTCCTCCTCCCCCACCTCAGCGAAACACCTCTTACCTCAAAACACAGGTCCTCTCCCCTGACACGATTTATACTGCCAAGTTTGTTGCATACAATGATGATGATGAGGAGGAGGAGGATTCCAATCTAGCAGGTCAGGATAAGTACTCCAGCACAAGGAAATCTTACGGTGACTTGCCTCCTGCCACCCTTAAGCCACAGCAGCCCTCCCGCCAGCCTCGCCCAGTTTCAGATGGCCTCTTTCTTTCCAACTCATTCCAGTCATCTCCAGTCAATGCCAACAGTACTGCCGCTAAAAAGAGCCAGCCCCCGCCCCCGCCACACAAACCGAGTCTCATCCATGCCAGCAGCTCCAAAGGTAGACGCCGTGCAGGCGGCCAGCCCTGCAGAACTCTCCTCGTGCTCTCGACTGGGGTGCTGTGGATCCAATCACTTGCTCTGATTTGCTTTCCCCCCAATCACTGTTTTCGCTGTGGTGATCTGACTGAAATCCTGGTGCTGATATGAGTCTCTCAAATTTCCTTACTCCTTGCCCAGACTCTTCAAAAGCGAAACCGCCCTGTCACACAGCCGATCAGAAATCCCTGCTTCCCACCCGTCCCAAGTACTGTTGGTTTTGGCTCTCGCTCTGTCCGTCAGTGATGTGTTGTGTGTGACTGACCACTGGTTCCTCAGGGCGTCTGGAAGGGCCCCTTTCTTGGACACGGGAAGCCTTTTCCAGCGGGTTCACGGACAGCTTGTCTCCTGCTTTCGTGACTGGGACCAGGGCTCTCTCTTTCACTAGAGCGTGCAAATGGCTTTTGAAATGACTGCTGGACATAGTTCCTAGGCAGACGAGCACCCAGAGGCACGAGGGGCGTGCACTTAGCTGCAGGTGCTCGGCACCACTCCTGGACGTGTGGTTTGTACAGCGCAGCCTTCTTGCTGAGAGAGACAAACACCCGCGTTTCACTGCAGTGCGTTTTGCCCCACTCCCCACCTGCACCCTGGTAGTTGTCTCCTCATCTTGTTTCTTCTATAGAACAGAATCACGGAGTCATCCAGGTTGGACAAGACGCCCCGGATCAGCAAAGTCCAACCATCAACCCTACTCTACAGGGTCACCCCTAAACCAGATCCCCCAACACCACATCTAAGTGACTTTTAAACACATCCAGGGGTGGGGACTCAACCCCCACCCCGTGCCTGACCCCTCTCTCCAGGAAGAATCTCTTCCTGATGGCCAGTCTGACCCTCCTCTGTTGGAGCTTGAAGCCCTTCCCTGTGCTTCTGTGGCTGATGACCTGTGAGAAGAGCCCAGCACCAGCGTCTCTCCAGGGTCCTTATAACCCAAGTGGCCAGTCATAACAGAGCTCAATTTCAAGCGGAGCTTCTAGCTGCTGGTAGCTTCAGACCCTGCAGAGTGTTAGTTAGAGTCAGCCATTGAGAGCTAGTTCTCGCCGGAGTTCCACTTAAATTTGAACTCTTGTCTGCATAGTTCTCTCTCTGGGAACTTCCTGCTTTAATAACTTAAAACATTTTGTCTTTAAATAGCAGCATCTGCCGGTGCTTCCCCTACCTTTGTGTCCTTCTTCTGAAGGGAATGGGGGCCATGATGTTCCCCATGTTCATTCTTTTCACCTGTACTGGGCCTGACAGCCAGCTCCAGCCGATCCAGTCCTCCTCCTCAAGAGCACAGGGTGCTGAGGGAACGTGTTCCTGGCCAGCTTTACTGGGTTCAGGTCTTGGTGACAGAAGTGGAAGCCTACGGTACCGCACATTGCTGATCACCTGTTTGGCCACCTCATCACTTCAGTTGGAAGAGTCGTGTGCCCAGGTCACAGGAGCCTCAGGATAGGTTCAGTCTGTCAGCAGCACTTCTAATCCAGCTGCAGCAGTGTAGGACTGATTGGGATGGGTGCGAGGCCGTGTGGGGACACGACACCCTGCCCCTCCTGTCTGCATCCTTTTCAGTTAAAGCTCAAGTCTTCGTCTTCCAGCAGGGCACCCTTTCCTTTGCAGGGCGGGTAGGCTTCTGACACAGCTGGGCAAGCTGCTTCCAGTGCCAAGGAGATCCTCTGCAAATGTCATGTAGGTCTCAGACTGCTGAAGGGACAGAGAGGAGCTCAGCTGCAGTAACTGTCCAGCTGACACAGCGGGTGCCCAGCAGCTCCCTGGCTGGGGTCGGTGCAGCACTCCGGCTGCGTTAAGAGCAGCCCTGCTGATAACTTCTTTAATGGAAAGAAACCCCACATGTGTTTGCTTACGTTGGTGTTGCCCGTGAGATCTCGTGATGTACTAGTCCATGTGCCTCCTCAGCCTCTCCTCAGCAGGCAGATGCTCCCCTCCCTTCATCTCTGTGGCTCTGCACTGGGCTCTCTCCAGCAGCTCTGTGTCCTTCTGGAACTGAGGGGCCCAGTACTGGCCACAAGATTCCAGATGTAGTCCCAGCAGGACAGAGTAGAGGGGCGGGAGAAACTCTCTCCATCTGCTATCCACCCCAGGATGCCGTTGGCCTTCTTGGCCACCAGGGCCCATTGCTGGCTCCTGGCCACTCTGCTGGCCACCAGGACCCCCACGTGCAGCGTGCCCTCTGTAACAGCACGTGGGCGTCTGAAGGACCTCACTGAGGTTCCTTGTTGGGCACTCCAAAGGTTTTGCTTGGAATGAGTGAAGTAACTGTGGAACCATGGGTCACTGCTTGTCACCACCACTCTCCTGCCTCCCCTCATCCATGGGCCAGGTGCCATTTCACACGTAGCTGCCTTCCCCAGTCCTGCCCTCTGTTAGCTTCAGTGGAAGAATGAACCTCAGAGAAGGGGAGGGGGTGTTTCCTCCTGGAGCCGAGTCAGGTGGACGAGCTGCAGAGCTGTGGGCAGGGCTTTGGGAGCGAGCAGAGGTGTTTGTGATGCGATGCTTCGCCTTTAATAACCTGATCCATAAACCATCCGACTAATTCTGAATGCTCTTGTCTCACAAGTTCTGAGGTAGCCGTGAGAACAGGGTAACTAGCCCCGGCTGCTCGAGCCTCTCTGAAGACTGCCTGCGTAACGTACAAAGCCGTTTGCACCGACGCCGATGCACTGTGCAGTTTGCCACCTCCCGTCTCGCTGACTGTCGCGTGCCTGTCCTCGACAGCTCTGCTCTGCTCGCAGCGTTAACCCTAGCACACCTCGCTTCGCAGATGTCGCTCTCCTGCCTTCTTCCACTGGGCCTGGCAGCTAACCGAGGCCAAAGCCGGCACCCCAAGCACAGCTGCCGTTGTAAATCGGGTGGCACCGCAGCACGTGGGTCCCGCCTTCGCAAAGGAAGGAGGCTGGGGCTCTGTGCCTGGAAGGCGGAGGTCTCTGTGCCCGGCGTCCCCTCCCTGGGATGGTTTGATCTGCTGCACACAGAGTGAGCCTGGCCGGCAGCACGGCAGCCCAGCCAGGGTGTGCATTGCAGCCTGCCTGCAGTGTCTGTGTCTTTCACCAAGTGTTGATGAGAAGTGGCTGTGCCCGTGGAAGAAGCAGGCATCTCCTTCCATGCCAGAGAAGGCCCACAAGACATAACGTGCCGTGCTGAGACCACAGCTGTCGGGCGGGAAGCCCGAGTGTCGCCTGGCACTTTGCTTCTTTCCCCGACAGCTCTGAAGGCAGCGTGGTCTGCAAAGATAAAGTGGTTGCACTTCTCGATTGGAAGGACAAGGTTTTGTCTTGTGGCCTTTAGAAAGGATTAATATGATGTGTAAATCCTGTGTGTTACCTCAGCCTCAACCAAAGGTGCAGCGCTTGCCTGAAATGTAAGGTGGGGGGGAAGGAGGCGTTTGCTTAATTGGGCTCTAGATGCACGTTCTGCCCGCTGGGCCGCAGAGCCGGCGTGTGCTGAGCTTCACTGGAGCCCTCCAGGAGAGCAGCTGCTGCTGAGCAGTGTTTCCTGGGGCGCTTGTCACAGGAGGATGAAATGTGTCGAGGGCCGTGGCGTCACACGTGCTGAACAACACGTGTTCTGACCCACGGCAGGGATTCAAAATGTGCGGCTGTGCTGAGGCTGAGCGCAGTTCCGTGGTGCTGGGTTTGGGTGGTCTAGAGGTGAGAGGACCCTCTGCGTTGGCTTTGAGATCGGGCCTCAAGGGAAGCACTGCACCTTTGTGAGCAGATGTACAGTGTGAGCCTTGTGTGGTGACTGCAACCCTTCAATGTGCTTTTTCTTTTGCATAAGGAATAAACTCATACACTGGATCTGCAGGAGCAGCTGTTGGGGCCCACGAAGTTTATCGGGATCCGAGAGACAAACGATCCAAAAGGTGACGCGCAGGAGTCCGGTGACGCTGTTCGGCACCTGGCTCGGCCGAGTTCCGCGGTGTTTTCTGTCGGCACGGTACCTCTGGGGGCCCTTCAGGGGCCCTCCAGTTGGCTCTGGCGTGTCTGTGGTGACTGTCAAGCACGACTGCAGTTCACACCAGCCTCAGGGACCTGCAGGACTCTGTCGCGGTGGCAGATTTCAGTGCTACAGCTAAGTGCACTGGATAGTCGCCGTGTGTTGACAGAGCCCTGGCAGGGGCTGCCCAGGGGGCTGTGGAGTCTCCTTCTCTGGAGATGTTTCAAACCTGCCTGGCCATGTTCCTGTGCGACTGGATCTGGGGGATCCTGCTGTGGCAGGGGGTGGGACTGGATGATCTTTTGAGGTCCCTTCCAGTCGCTAATGTTCTGTCATTCAGAGATGCTGAATCTGTGTTAACCTCAGCTGCTCAGGGTCTGTCTGTAAATCCAAGCAGCACCTCTCAAGCAGTAGGCATCAGTAATGTGGGCTGTTCCTCAATACGTGAGGGATGACTGAGCTTGGCTAGGATTCTTTAGGAGCTGTTAGCCCAGTGCCTGTGTTGTAAAATGCAGTTTCAGTGCAGTGTGCAGAGCAGAGCCCTCGGAGCTGACAGTGAAGCCTCTTCTGATCAAGAAACAGAAACCCATATGCCCCCTCCCTGGAGATATTCAAGGCCGGGTCGGATGAGGCTTTGAGTCACGGGGTCTGGTCAAGAGGCAGCCCCTCTCACAGCAGGGAGGTTGGGTTAGGTGATCTCTGAGGGCCCTTCCAACCGGAGCCGTTCTGTGATGAAAGGTCCATTGCGGGAGGGTTAATGACCATGTGGGACAGTTACAGGACTGCAGATCCTTGCTGAGCTGCTCAGAGACCCCTCACATACAACCTGCTGCGTTCAAGTGCAGCTGGGCGGCTTCGCCAGCGCAGAGGGACGTGCAGAGGCACTGCCGCCGCGGCAGTTCCCTGGCAGCGCGGTTTCCCAAGCCGTAGCGCGTTGTGCTGCGGTGCAAGCCCAGCAGGGCTGGGTCACAGCCATGGCAGCAGCACTGTGCCGCTGCGGAGCCTGTTCCCAGCTGGCTTGGCTTGGAGTGCTGGCGAGCAGGTCGGGTTGCGTGTCTGTGCCAGAGGTGGCCGGGAGCCGTTACTCTGCCTGTAAGCGACAGCAGTGTCGGCGCTGAAGGGCTGTGTGGGGAGCAGAGCCTGGCAGGACGCTGGCTGGGGAATCGTTTGCTGGAGTCCCAAACGCCACCGGTCACTCCGCGTCGCTGATAATTGCGCTGTCTCAGGGTGTCGTGTGTCAGAGTTATAACCAAGATCTCTTTCACTTTGCAGTCAAGACACAGATGTACCTGGAGCACCTGAAAACTTGACGTTCAGGGAACGCCAGCGGCTCTTCTCACAGGGTCAGGATGTGTCCAATAAAGTAAAAGCTTCTAGGAAACTCATGGAACTGGAAAACGAGTTGAACACGAAGTAGGATGAAAGCACCTTATTTGGCTGTAACAGAAGGTCTCTGAACTGAGGGACTGAGGTGGGGACACTGCTAATGACCAGGGAAGGAATGTTTTCCGTGAGGAGCGACTTTGATTCCTCTGTATCCAAGACTGTTAATTAAGATGTAGAGATGTTGCAATAGCAAGAGAACTGATTCCTTTGCCGGGAGCTTGCGGTTTGGCCGATGAAAGCACTGTACAGTTTGAAAGAGATGAGTCACGTGAAGGTAACCTTCTTCCTTTCTCTTCTGGGGGTAAGTTCTTGTGCACCAGACCCAGTAGCACTTGTCCAAGATCAGTTCCGTTTCCTGGTGTTTCACAGACACACTCTTGTTTTAGCTGCTGAGCAGAGAGGGTGTGAATAGCTTGAACTGCCTAAGCCAGACTGCGCGTGGCGAGTTAGGCTCCTGGGTTGTTAGAGGAGAAGCCGGAGTCTGGCCCAGCGTCAGCACCAGAGGCTGTGCAGGCTGGCCGTGCCCTGTGCTGGTCCTTACCGCTCAGCACGTCCGTACAGACCCAGCCATCGCTGGAGCAGCACCTTCCCCAGGCAGACGGGTCCCGGGCGCGTGTGGGGTCCGCGGTGGCTCCCCAAGACGTTCTCGGCGAACGTCGATGGTCCCGGCAGCCTTTCAGAAAACACGCGGACAGAGCCGCTGGGCGGGTGTCCCGGTAGGAGATGCCCCGGGCAGCGGGCGGGGGGCTGCGCCAGTGGCCCTTGTCAGTTGGGGCCAAAGCGTCAGGGGGGTGTTCTGGGGAGGAGGAGTGCCTGTGCTTTCACCGGCGGCAGAACAGACCCGTGCGTTGCGAGAGGTGACCGAGGGCGGAGTAGCGCCGCTGGCTCAGCGGGATTATTGCCTGTTCCCTGTGGAGAAGTGAGCGGCTGCTGCGGAGGGGACGGCTTGAAGTGTGGAGCTCAGAACCGCCGGCTGGGAGGGCAGTTGTTCGTGTGGTTGCTGACAGCTGATGCGCTGGCAGCCAGGTGCCTCTGCTCGTGCTGGGGAAGCCAAGCGGCGAGCTCTGCCGCAGCCTGGCCAGCCGTGCTGCCGTCCTGTCGCTGCTGTGCCGGGAGCGCCATGGGCAGTTCAAGCTATTCTTCCTCTCACACTGTCGGAGCCTTATTTCATTTGAAATTGCAACTCTTTTCCCTCCCACTGGGGACAAGGACCTCATCAGAGCTGTTTTTCCCTCATGGTGTGATGGTAGGACACTGCGTTGTGATTCCAGACCCGTTTTCTATCTGACAGAGCCCCTGAGTGGCCTCAGATGATTTTTCTCCTGTGTCGTACTGTTCTCTTACAAATCTCTACGTAGGGACTCGTGCACACTTCCAAACGCAAAGGGTAGACTTCCACTGCCTCAGGAGAGAACTCGCTTTTACTGGGAGCTGTCCGGTAACGGAGACCGAGTTGCTGAGGATGGGAGTGTCCATATCTTTGACGCCCGTCAGGGTTCCTCTTGGGAAGTGTGCTTTTGCCTTCCACCCGTTCCACATGAAGGGCGAGATCGAACCGGTTCCAGGCGTTAATGAAGGATCTGCGTGCTTGCTCCGTCTGCTCATCAGGAAGAGCAAGCCTCTCCCGAGTTGTCTTGAGCAGCCCCGCAGCGGCGCGTGCGTCTCGAGGACAAGCCAAGCCCGCGGCTGCGGCTGAAGCCCTGCTGCTGCTGGAGTCCGACACAAAGGCTTGGCGAACCCAGTACCAGCCGCCCTGGGTCGAGTGGGTCTGGCTGCTGGTGGGCGTTCGGGTCAGGTGCGACCGCGTGGGAAAGTGCTTTTCATGTTTGTCTGTGCATTCCTAGGAGAAACATCCCAACTGCTGTAGTTTCCCATTTCTACTGTATTTCACTTGCAGCCTATTTTTAATAAAGTTTGTATTGTATTTAACTTTGCCTTCGCTGGGGGTTGCTTTTGGTTATCGTCCGAGGCTGCATCCCTGACTGCGGCATCCGGAGCCGGAGGGCTCTCGGGGCTGTGTTTTGCCTTCACAGTTGGTGTGTCCCGTGAGAAGGGGATGGTGGTTCATGGAGAAGCCACAGAGGAAGCTGATTCTCACTGACCCCAGAGGAGTCGTCCTTGGCCTGCCGCTGTGCCGTGCCTGTAGCAGCGACTTCACTGTCAGATGACGCTGCAGTCGCAAGTGGCTGGTTGGTGGCTGTGCCCAGGCACAGAAATGCAGAGTCAGGTGGGTTCTTCCCCAGCTGCAGCGGCTGGTCAACTCCCTGAGCAGAGCCAAGCGCAGGGCACCTGCTCAGAGCTCTCCGTCTGTGCTCAGGAACAGGTCCATGTGCTGAGCTGACCTAAGCTCCCCCAGCTGCTGGCTCGCTCACAGCGTGGGGTGGACAGTTGGAGCCTCACGGAGGAATGTTTGTGGAGGCTGGAGCGGCCAGCTGTGTGCTGCGCTGCTGAGCAGGGTGAATTTGATCCGGGGGCACTGGAGCCTGGCTTAACCGCAGCCAGCCTCTCCAGGAGGAGACAGAACGGGAGGGGTAGGAACCCTCTCTGCTGCTGTTTGTCCCGGGTGCATTTCTGGTTACTGCCTTTGTCCTGCACCAGCGTGGGGATGCCGGGAGCCTGTCTGGTTGGTTCTGCTGCAGGTCACCACAAAGCGCATCGAGGCAGCGCTCGCTTCGTGGCATCTTGGCCATGGAGTTGCAGAGAGTCCCTTTGGTGAGAAGATTCCTTTAAGACCAAGTCCAGCCTTCGAGAAAGCGCTGCTGGATCACCGCAGTGTCGTGTCCCAGAGCACTCGGGCCACACGGTGCTTATGCTTCCAGGGGGTTTAAACGGTGCCCTGGCAGGAGGGTGCAGAGAGCCAGGGCCTGATCTCCCCAGGAATAAGGGACAGGAGCAGAGGAAATGGCCTCAGGCTGCCCCAGGGAAGGGGAGGTTGGCCCTGAGGAAAAGCTTCTCCCTGGAAGGGCCCTCGGCCCTTGGCACAGGCTGCCCAGGGAGGGGGCTGAATGGCCACCCCTGGCCGTGTTTGCCAGCTGGGGAGATCTGGAGCTCAGGGCCAGGATTTAGTGGTGGCCGGCTGGGACAGCTGGGGTCAAGGTTGGACGTGATGATCCTGAAGGTCTTTTCCAACATGAACCATCCCGTGATTCCTTCCACAGAGTCACAGACCATTAGCGACTGGAAGGGACCCCGAGAGATCACCCAGAGCCATCCCCCTGCCCGAGCGGGATCCCCCAGACCAAGTGACGCCGGACCGTGGCCAGGCGCCCCCTCAGCCTCCGTCTCTCCAGGCCAGGCAGCCCCTCTCTGGACCGGCCGCAGCACTTCCCGGTCCTTCTTGTGCGGAGGGGCCCGGGCCTGAAGGGCCGGAGCAGCCACCGCTGTTCTCGCAGCCGGGGGCCGGCTCGTGGGGATGGTCGCGCCGGCTGTCACCGGGGGGCCGCCGCGGGGACCGATCGCCAGGGGCCACCCAGCGCCCCGCGTGGCAGCTGCTCGGCCCTTAATCCGCTCTGCGGCTCCCGGCAATCCCCGGCGGGGGGGTGCGGGCCCGGCTCTGCGCTGCCGGCCCGCGGCGACGGAGGACGATGCGGCCCGGCCCGGGCTCCGTGTGGGGACAGCGGCTCCGGCAGCTCGAGCAGCGCCTGCGGGTGAGGGCGACCGCGGGCGGGACCCGGGGACCGCGGGCGGGGCGGGCCGGGCTCGAGCCTCGGGGCCGCGGGGCTACCGAGGGCATCGGCGCGGGGGTCCTCCTGCGGCCCTCCGGGAGGCGCCGGGACGTTGTCGGGCGAGAACACTTGGGGCCATGAAGGCAAGTGGATCATCACTGGGGTGGCCAGCAGGGATGGGGACGGCATTGCCCCCTGCACTGGGCGCTGGAGAGGCCTCCCCTGGAGCACCGGGGGTCGGAGCTGGTCCCCTCACTCCAAGGAAGAGACTGAGGGGCTGCAGTGGGGCCAGAGAAGGGCGGTGAGGCCTGGGAAGGGAATTGGAGAACAGACCTTGTGAGGAGCAGCTGGGACTGCTCAGGCCGGAGAGAAAGCGGCCGACAGCCTGACAGGAGGGTGCAGAGAGCTGGGGGCTGGTCTCTTCTCCCCAGGAACAAGGGGCAGGAGCAGAGGAAACGGCCTCCGGCTGCACCAAGGGAAGGGGAGGTTGGCCCTGAGGAGAAGCTTCTCTCTGGGAAGGGCCCTCAGCCCTTGGCACAGGCTGCCCAGGGAAGGGCTGAACCCTAACCGTGTTTGCCAGCTGGGGAGATCTGGAGCTCAGGGCCAGGGTTTAGTGGTGGCCTTGGGACAGCTGAGGTCAAGGTTGGACTCGATGACCTTTGAGGGTCTTTTCAAACTGAAATGATTTTCCAGTTTGCTGATTGTTGGGAGGAGACAGGGGGTAGGTGCTGCTTGGATCTTGGAAGGCAGAAGCACAGAGGACTGCGAGAAAGCTGCTACGGCGAGACAGCCTGCGTCAAACTCCTGGTTCATCCCTGCTCCTGTGGGTTCGGGTGGGTTTTCTCCCTTAGGCCAAAGAAGAAAGAATAGTTGTCCTGGAAACCGAAAACGCTGCTCTTCACCTGAAGCTTGCGGAGGTAACCGGTACCTTCTGTGGGGAGAATCCTGCTGTGGGGAGAAGGCCTGTGTGCAGCTGGCATTGCTCCGGTGACAGCTGTCTCTCTGGCTGGTGTCCTCGGGGCAAACCCAGGTGCCAGCGCTGCCCCTCTCCTCTGCAGCCCAGTAGCTGCTGTCCTCAAAGCAGGTTGTCACTGGACAGAAGCAGCCAGAGTCCTTCTTGTAGCCCTGCTGTTGCTTGCTTTGAGGTGTTTGTCCACCTCCCTGTCCCCTCCTTCAGTGAGCAGTCGCTGAGCCCCTGCAGCTTTCCCCACGCAGAGCTGGGCTGCCAGAAGGGATCCGACGGCAGCGCTGAGGTCCCGTGTGCGATAAATCTGGCTGTAAAGGGTTTACAGCCGCTTGCCGGCCCCTCGTGCGCAGAGTCGCAAGCCCTGGCTCACAAACAGCTCCGACGTGTGTGAGAACTAGTTCAAGGGAGCAAAACTCAGACCCCAGGCAGCACTTGCAGGAAAGATCAAGCTGATAGTGGAGGAGGTGAGAGGTTCCCTGCTCCGACAGCGGAGCCAACCGCTCAGCTCTCAGCGTGCCAGTCGAGGGGAGCTGCACAGGTGGGGAGCGGGGTGTTACCGAGCTACGAGCTCATTGAAGAGCCGCTCCCAGATGCTGGACTGTCCGTGTGTGATTAGTGATGCTAATGGTGCCAGCACCCAGGGGTGGCTGTAGCCACTGCCTGGGAGTAGGAAGAGATGAGTAGCTCAGCCCCAGAGCACCCTCCCTGGAGTCTTCCTCTGAAGCAGGGGAGGATCTCCCTGCTGAGGAAAGGCTGAGGGAGCTGGGGCTCTTGAGCTGGGAAAAAGGAGCCTGAGGGGTGACCCCATGGATGTTGATCAATATGTGAAGGGTGGGTGTCAGGAGGATGGGGCCAGGCTCTGCTCAGGGGCACCCAGTGACAGGACAAGGGGCAGCCGGGTGTCAGCTGGAGCAGAGGAGGTTCCCCATCAATGTGAGAAGGACCTTCCTCCCAGTGAGGGTGCCAGAGCCCTAGGTAATCTTTCAAGGTCCCTTCCAATCCCTGATGTTCTGTGATTCTGTCGTCTTTGACTTGATCAGGTTGCCCCGAGCAGGGATGGGGCATCTACCTCCTCTGTGGGTAAGAGCAGGGGGATGATGAGTTTGCAGCCTCAGCCGAGTTCAAAGCGCTCCTGGGGACGGGGGGCACCCTGAATAGACGTTCAGGTGACCTTTTGCTCTCCTAACAGTACCAGGGGCTGGCTCGGAGGAGCACGGACGAGGTGCTGCAGCTCTACGCTGCTCACGGCCGGCAGCTGCGACTGCAGAGGACGTCTGTCGTGACCCAGCTGTGCGGAGCAGTCGAGGTGAAGACACGTGGTGGCAGCGCAGGCACAGCCTCCGCCCCGAGCGTCCGCGCCTTCTCAAACACAGCAGGAGCCCGAAGGTGCCCACACACCTGCGTTGCCTTGGTGGTGGCTCTGCTGCACTGGGCTGCAAAGGCACCTCGGGTGCTGGTGACAAGTAGCTGCTCCTGAGCTCCAAGAGCTTCTGCACAGGCTAGAGGTGTTTACGTGGTGCTAGGGACACGATGTAGTGGCAGCCTGGCAGTGCTGGGTCAGAGGTTGGACCTGATGCTCTTAAAGGTCTCTTCCAACCCAGGAAGTGGTGCCGTGGCTGCTACCAGTACTTGCAGTGGCTGTTTCTGTGATCAGAGCCCTGCAGCCCCTGATCTGACCGTCACATAGACACCCCTAGAACCACACAGTTGTGATGCGCTTGAGGCAGGTGCTTCTGGGAGAGAAGGTGGCCTTACGTTCATCTCAAAGGTGGCTTCACATGTTCCTTCCAAGGCTTAGACGTCAAGAAGTCAACTAGTCCTAAAACCAGTGGGGTTTTACTCTGTTTGGACTGTGATGTGAATCCAGACTGCCTCTGTAACTGTGTGAAAGCCCCATCACGTTCATGATGTTGAGTGATACCCGAAATGATGGTTTCTGGTGGTAGTTGGGTTGGTGCTGAGCTGCTGGCTTTGTCTCTTCACGTCTTCTTTCTTCTTGCCGAGCAGAGGCTGAAGCAGGACATGAAGAGCCTCCGCTCGTTCGCTCTGGAGCTTGCAAGAGACTTCCAGCATCAAAGCAGGACCTGCCTTCACCAAGCTGTGGCAGCCGTGCGCGGGATGCAGCTGCAGGCTGAAGCGATGCAAGGTGAGGCTCCGCGTGCTTCCGCTCCCAGCACGGAGCGTCGGCGGCCGGCCTTCGTGGTGCTGACGTTAGAGGGGTGGGCTTGGGTTGTGAGCAGGTGGCACCGAATGGCAGCCCCTGCTCTGTGCTTGACACGAGACCATCGAGGAGCTCTGACGTGTCAGAGTGCAAGTAGCTCTGCAGAGGTGCCGACTGCTGGTTTGGATGTAGCTCTTGTGTTGGCTGCGGTTGCTGCCAGGCCGCTGCTGAGCTGGCCGAGCCATTGAGGCTGTGGGGCTGGTTTCTGCGGCTGGGGCACATCAGCTGAGCGGAGAAAGTGCTCCTCTAGCTTCAGTCCGTCTGCTTCTGACTGCTCGGAGTCGGGCTGCGGTGACCTCAGAGACCTCCAAAGACTCTGCCTGGAGTGAGGAGGGGTGGAGTTTTGATGTTGCTGCTTGGCCGTGGCAAGAACCTGCCTTCCCAGGGCAGCCCCCCCTCCCTGGGCTGTAGATAGCGCCACAGGGAGCAGGACTCCCGCACCGAGCGCAGAGCCTGCGGCGCCCTGGAGCTCTCTGCCCTCAGCGCTGAGGCCTCACCGCAGTGCTCCTGCGCTGCCGTCGATGGGTTCAGCGGCTGCGGTGCTCGGCCGAGGCAAGAACTGGGCAGGGGTTCTGGACAGGCAGATGGCTGCGCTGTGCCGGTGGCGGCACACAGAGGAGCCGACAGCGCCGGCGCCTGCGGGATGTGTTGGCAGGAGGGGAGCCCGGTGCTGGCGCTGCTGGCAGAGGGGTGGGCACGAGGGACTGAAGCCCGTCCCAGCGAACAGAAGACGCAGCAGTTGCTGCAAGTCCCCGACGCGCTCTGTGAAGGCCGCTGCCGCCCAGCGGCGCAGAGCTCATCTGTGGGCCCAGACACCCCCCTTCTCTGGGGGAAGGAGGAAGACTGGGACAAGGAGCTTATTTCCAGCTGTGTCCATGTTCTGGTGGCACCTAAGATCCTGTGCGACTGGCTCTAGGGGATCCTGCTGTGGCAGAGGGATTGGACTGGGTGATCTTTCGGGGTCCCTTCCACTCCCTGGTGCTCTGGGATTCTGAGTGCTCTGCTCCTCTTGGAGGGAGCTGAGCTCTGCCCTGAGCTGATGACTTGTGTTTGTGGAATGTGAACCACCCATCATCTTTTACCCTCAAAAACCAGCAGAGTCTCTCCAGCTCAGCTGCCTTGGAATTCCTTCCCTTCTTGGTGCAGAGCAGGGGAGGGGGAGGAGGCCCTTGGATGCAGCAGCAGAAATATTGCAGCACCCAAGGACTCACGTCCTGGGAACTAACCCTCCTAATTCCAAAGCTGAAAGATTTTGTGCTTGTGGCTCGTGCGGTGCTGCTGCAAAGTCACAGAGCTCAGTTCTTTGAGAGGACTTTCTTCTAGCCTTTCAGGTGAGAGCTTTTGATCTGCAGCAGGCTCTGCAAGAGGTGACCGAGAGATACGAGAGGGAAAAGGAGAAGAGGAGAGCCCTGCACAACAGCTTGGTTGTAAGTGTGTTTGCTAGTAGGACATCTCCTTGTGCCTGTGGTTTCCTCACCGCAGCAGCTCACAAACACCCTTTGCCTGGGTCACCTTCCCCTGGTCTCTGCATGAGGCACCTCCTTGCCGAGTCCCTTCCTTGCCCAGGCACCTCCTTGCCAAGGTACCTCCTTCCTGAGGCACCTTTGCTTCAGAGCAAACCTGCCGCGTTCTGTTCACACAACATCTTGCACAAGCCCTTGTGTGATGTCCTGCTCAGATGTGGTGTTGGGGGACCTGGTTTAGGGGTGGCCTTGTGGAGTAGGGTTGATGGTTGGACTCGCTGATCCTGGGGGTCTTTCCCAACCTGGATGGTTCCATGGTTCTGTGATTCATGAAAGGATATCCCCCTCACACCCAGCAGTGGAGACTCGATGCCAGTGGTCGCTAGCCATGCCAGGCAAGCTGTTTGCCCCGTACAAAACGACTGATGGCCAACACGAGGGAAGGAAGGCCGCCAGGTTAGGTGAAGTCTGAAACGGCTGCAGAGCTGAATCCGTTTGGGATGGTTTAGCCCCCTCTGAACACACAGCGGCTGCGCTGCTCGTGAGCCCTGAGGACCTCGCACTGCCTCCAGGACTGTCTCCCCACTTCTCAAGGCAGACGGTCCTGATCCTGTTCTTCATTCCAGAGAGCCTTGGGCTCTGATGTGCTGAACGTCTGCCGCACGAATTGCGGTGCCCGTGTCCGCTCCGGCGGCCTGTGTGAAGCCTGTCTCGGTGTTCTGGCCCTAGGAGCTGCGAGGGAACATCAGGGTCCACTGCAGGATCCGCCCGCTGCTGCCCTTTGACGCTGCTGCTGCTGGACACGAGCTGCCACAGGACAGGTAACGAAGGCCCCGTGTCGGCGGCGCTGCCTCGGCCGGGTCTCGCACGGCGGGTTCCTCCGTCCTCTAGGGAGTGGGGAGGCAGCGACGGCACCACGGGAGCGGTTGCTGTCTGCGTGTCTTCCCCTGGCACCGCCGGCCTGGGACGATCTCGCCCCGGTCTGAGTGTCCGATCCCCGACTGGGCAGAGCAGCAGCCCCAGGCAGCCAGCGGGTCTGGGCTGCACCAGCGGCCCTCGGACGCCCCGGGCTGAGACGCTCAGCCTGCCACGGCTCTGTGACCTGAGAGCAGGTTAGCAGCCGGCGCAAACTTGGTTCCAGTGTCACCGGGCTCCTTGCCCCTTGGCTCTAAGGCTGGGGCTGAGCGCTCCAAGATCCAGACCTTTCCAGGATCCAAAAGGAGAGGAGGGGTCAGCTGGATGGAGCAGGGGCAGGGGGTGGAAGGTGGGGTCTGCCCTACTGGCTTCTTTTTTTCTCCTCCATACAGACACAGAAGCTCCTCGGAACGAGTGGCCTTCGCAGTGGATGATGTGAGTACTTGCTGCTGCTATCCCACAGCTCCTAGGGGGTGGGAACAAGGGGGCCATGTGAACCGCAGCCTTCAAACTGGTTGGGTGCTTTCCTGCTGCTCTGCGCCCAGCTGTGATCGCCCATGGGTGCCCCGGCAGGCGACTGGTGCTGTTTTCACCCCAAACCTTTGTGGCAGCAATTGCTCGGAGCTCCTGCTCGTGCAGTCGCCCCTGGAATGGAGGCTGTGTGCTCCCACCAGCAAAGTGCTGCAGGCTTCCTGCAGCCACTCAGTCCCTTGGAGCCCCTTGTGCTGTCACTGAGCCCACGAGTGCTGGCCGGTGGCAGGAGGGGGCTGTGTGTGCTCTGCCCGCAGCACTAACCGCCAGCCGTTTGCTCTTCTCTCAGGAAACCGTCCTGGTGAGGTGCAGCCGTCCCGGCCACGCGGCCATCAGCAGGACCTTCCAGTTCGAGAGGTGGGTGGAGGCTCGTGCTCGGCAGGCAGAGGGGAAAGCTCTTCGGGGTTTGCCCTTCTGAGCTCTCCCAGAGCGATGCGCTGCAGCGCAGAGCGGGCGCGCGGAGCCTCCCCTCTGGGTGGGTGCCTACGTGTGGGACCTGTGGAGGGCTGAGCCTCTTGGCCATCTGTGCGGCTGCTGTGAGCCTGTTCAGCATTGCCAGTCCCTCACCCTGTCCTCGAGACATCCTCCTCAGGAGCTGCCTCTCTGCGCTGATGAGGACTGGGGGCTGCTGCTGTGGCACCAAAGAACTCGAAATTCCTGAAAGGGTGCAAATCCTGGGGACGTTACTGCTCCCGTAGGTTATAGGGCTGATGGGCTGAGGGGAACTGGGTTCCACTGAAGCCCAGTGTGGGGTCCTGCATCTTGGTCACAACAGTCCCCTGTGGCTACAGGCTGGGGCAGGGTGGCGGGGGAGCAGCCTGGAAGAGAGGGACCTGAGGGTTCTAACTGACATGAGGCTGAATCTGAGCCATCAGGATGCCTGGGTGGCCAAGAAGGCAAATGGCATCCTGGCCTGGATCAGAAGCCATGTGTCCAGCAGGAGTAGAGGGGTGATTGTCCCCCTGTGCTCAGCACTGGGGAGGCTCTGCCTTGAGCACTGGGTCCTGTGTTGGGCACCTCAGCGCAAGGGAGACATCAAGGGGCTGGACTGGGTGCAGAGGCAGGTAACAAAGCTGGGGAAGGGGCTGGGGAATCCATCTGATGGGGAGAGATGGAGAGAGCTGGGGCTGGTTAGCCTGAGGAAGAGGAGGCTGAGGAGAGCCCTCATTGCTCTCTACAGCTCTCTGAGAGGACCCTGCAGAGATGCTGGTGCTGGGCTCTGCTCACAGGTCAGTAGCGACAAAAGCAGAGGGAAGGGCTTCCAGCTCCACCAGGGCAGGGTCAGACTGGCCATCAGGAAGAGATTCTTCCTGGAGAGAGTGGTCGGGGACTGGACTGGGCTGCCCGGGGTGGGGGTTGAGTTCCCCATCCCAGGATGAGTTCAGAAGTCGCTGGTATGTGGTCTCTTCTGTCAGCCCGCATGATGACAGGCCTGTCCGTGGGCAGCGGTTCAGGTGCCCCTCACCTTGGAAAGCCTGGACCTCCCTCCCGCTTTGCTAAGTGGCTGCCCAGTAACACTGGAAGAGCAGAACATGCCGAAAGCTGCAAGTCCCTTCCCGAGCTGGAATCACATACTTGGACGTTTACTGGTTCCATAAAGCTCTGCTAACAACAATAAACAAGGTTCATAAGAACCATCTGCTCCTCTGTTTTCAAGAAGGAGCAGTGCTGGGATGCTGAACCAACATGCCCCAGGACCTGCAGCCTGTGGGGGTCTGGGCTGGTTTTAACCCTTCTCCTGATCCTCAGGACCCGGAGCACCTCTGCAGCCCCGAGCCACCACCGTGAACCGTGCTGCTCTGCGGAGCCGAGCCCCAGCGCTGTTTGGCACCTGCTTCAACTGGTGGAGGTGGGCAAGGAAAGGGATGGCTCTGAGTAGCCAGCAGGCATGCAAGGGGCACAGACTCGAGGGGACGCACGTGCCTTGTGTCAAGGGAGTCACAGAATCACAGAATCATTCAGGCTGGAAAAGACCCCTGGGATCAGCGAGTCCAACCACCAACCCCACTGTACAAGGTCACCCCTAAACCAGACCCCCCAGCACCACTTCTCAGCGACTTTTAGACTCAACCCCCACCCTGGGCAGCCCATCCCAGGGACTGACTACTCTCTCCAGGAAGAATCTCTTCCTGGTGGCCGGTCTGACCCTTCCCTGTTGGAGCCGGAAGCCCTTCCCTCTGCTTCTGTCACCAATTACCTGTGAGAAGAGCCCAGCACCAACATCTCTGCAGGGTCCTCTCAGAGAGCTGTAGAGAGCAAAGAGGGCTCCCCTCAGCCTCCTCTTCCTCAAACTAAACAGCCCCAGCTCTCTCCCTCTCTCCCCATCAGGTTGATTCTCCAGACCCTTCCCCAGCTTTGTTACCCTCCTCTGCACCTGCTCCAGCCCCTTGATGTCTCCCTTGTGCTGAGGTGCCCCAAACTGGACCCAGTACGCAAGGTGGGGCTGCTCCAGCACAGACAACGGCTGCTCCCGAACTGTGGGGGGACCCAGGGATCCTGGTTTTCAGTGCCCTGCCGCAGGACATGGCGGCGCCTACGTCAGCAGCCCCCGTGGCCCAGTCTGCCCCTCGTGCTGTGGCCACGTGTGATTTCGCTTTGCTCCCCAGGGTGTACAGCGCCTCCGAGGCTCAGGACACCGTGTTTGCGGACGTGGCCCCCCTGCTGACATCCCTCCTGGATGGGTGAGTGAGTGGCACAGAGAAGGGCGAGAATGGCTCCGGAGTGGGGCTGGGAGCGCCAGGGAGCTGCGGGCCGGCGAGTCCCTGTGCGTTAGGGGTGGACTTGTGGGCGCTGCCCAGTGGGAGCCCCGCTGAAAGCTGCCAACAGCAGCGGGAGCCTCTCACCTGTTGGAAGAGCAAGGAGAGCTTCCACCAGCAGAGAAAGCTCTTGTTCCAGACTCTCAGGCCTCGTTTCTAGCCCTTTGCAGCTGGCTGCAGGGCACCTTGTTCTCAGGTAGTCACTTCGTCTCGTGGGCATCATCACCCAATGCCCGACTGGGCTCCTGTTTGTTCTTTGCATCCTGAAAGCCGGAGGGGCCTTGTTCTGGGCTCCCTGGCTGCAGCTGTGCCTGGGCAGCACCAGAAGGGTGCCGGGCGCTCGCCGCGGTGCTTCGCAGCCCCCGGTGCTTTCTGACTGTGGGTTTGCTGGGAGCCCCCAGCAGTAAGTGCTGGAGGGCAGCTTAGCTGCAGAGGCCTGCTGCAGATGTCCTTGGCTTCTTGACCTTCAGCCATGAAGGGGGTGAGGGCTGCTCGCTAACATTCCTGGGCCTGCGCTTGGAAGAGCGTTGCTGATCCGAGGGAGCGTGCCAGGTAGCCGAGAGCAGCTGCTCAGCTCTGCCCACAGCGGAGCCAGCTGAAGCACTGAAACTTGACTCCGGGGCAGAGCAGGAGCAAGCCCCTGCTTGCGGCTCAGAGGTTGCACCCTGCTGCAGAGTGCTCTGTGCCTGGAGGTGCTGCTGAACGGGCAAGGTGCTCCAGGCCCTGCCAGCACAAGCGAGTGTGTCCTCCAGCAGGTTCTGCTAGCACCGTCCTGTGATCAGCTCTGCAGGATCACAGACCACTAGGGACTGGAAGGGACCTCGAAAGAGCATCCAGTCCCATTCCCTGCCACAGCAGGATCCCCTAGATCCAGTCGCACAGGAACAGTCCGGGAGGGTCTGAAATGTCTCCAGAGAAGGAGACTCCACAACCCCCTGGGCAGCCCCTGCAGGGCTCTGGCACCCTCACGGGGAAGGACAGCAGGTTCATTTCCCAGGCTGTGTGGGGTCTGACTTGCCTCCCAGCAAACGCGTTTGGCAACAGTAAAATAAACGAAGGTGCTTTTCATTCCCAGGTACAACGTGTGCATCATGGCTTACGGGCAGACGGGGAGCGGGAAGACATACACCATGCTGGGCCCACGGCCAGAGGAGAGCTTGGCGTGCTCCACAGAGGATGAATCTGAGCTTGGAATTATTCCTCGTGCTGCCCAAGAAGTGTTCAGGTAATCGTACAATCATTGAATCATCAGGGACTGGAAGGGACCTCGAAAGACCATCCAGTCCCATCGCCCTGCCCCAGCAGCATCCCCTAGATCCAGGCACACAGGAACAGTCCAGGAGGGTTTGAAATGTCTCCAGAGAAGGAGACTCCACAGCCCCCCTGGGCAGCCCCTGCCAGGGCTCTGACACCCTCATGGGGAAGAAGGTCCTTCTCACACTGATGTGGAACCTCCTCTGCTCCAGCTCACACCCGCTGCCCCCCTGTCCTGTCACTGGGTGCCCCTGAGCAGAGCCTGGCTCCATCCTCCTCACACCCTCCCTTCACACATTGATCAACACTCATGGGGTCACTCCTCAGGCTCCTTTTTCCCAGCTCCAGAGCCCCAGCCCCCTCAGCCAGGTTCTCTCTGTCTTTACTCGCCAGGCTCATTGCAGAAAAGCCGCCAGGGAGCTTCGGGGTCGAGGTTTCTGTTGTGGAAGTGTACAACAACGAAGTGTTTGATCTCCTGGCCAGGGACAGCCGTGGCAGAGCCTATGGTGTCAGACGGGACGTTGTCGCCACCAGAGAAGGAAGGAGCAGCGTTCCCGCGCTCACGTGCCAGTGGGTACCTGGCTGCGCCCCTGCCGCCCGCGCATGAGCGGCTGTCGCTGCCACGCGGGGCTCACTCTCAGGGCATTGCGGGCACTGGCCAGCGCTGCTCGACCATGAGTCCTCACTGCACGCGGGTGAAGGCGTGGGTGGGTCTGAGTGACTCTGTCTGCTCAGGGGGCTCCTCTGCGGGTGACTCGGGAAGCTCAGCGCAGTTCGTTCTGGTCGCGCTGCTGCGTTGGGCAACCTTCCCCCAGAAAGCCTGGAGGTAGCAGTGGTGCAGCACCGGTGGCTCTAGGGCCTCTGGGCAGCTGTAGGAAGGGAAGGAGTAGCTGGGCCACTGAGCCCCTTCCCTGGAGGCTCCTTCTGAAGTGTCATATGCACAGGGGTCAGTCCTGCAGAAGGGCTGCTCCCCTCCACGAGGGAGCTTTGCATCCCGAGGGGGTGTCCCACCTCTTTTCCTGGGCTTTGAGGAGAGGAGAGACGAGACGTGGCCGGGCTTGTGCCGAGGTTTCGCTTGCCCTCCTCGTCCGTGAGCTGGCTCCTCTGCTGATGTCTGCCCCTTTCAGCTGGTGGTGAAGGAGCCTGGCGCCTCGAACTGAGGCCTCTCCCAAAGCGCTCAGTCCTTCGAGAAATCCCCGCTGCAGCACCAACGGAGAGGGAGGACGCACGTGCAGCTTGGCCACGGGGAAGCACCCTGCGTAGGCGGGCGCTGCTACTCGTTACGCAGAGAGGTTAAGGTGGCAGAGCAAACCCGCAGAGCAGGGCAGCTGCTGCTCGGGGCCACCCGGCTGCCCCAGGGCTGAGCGGCTGCTGCTTTGAGGCAGAACCCAGCGGCGTTTGCGATCGCACCACGGGCGGAAGGCGCTGGCCTGTGGGGCCCCGCCGGCTGCTCCACACATCCGGTCAAGCACAGGAGTCTCTTTCCTGCTCCCGTAGCCCTCTCGCCGGAGCACAGGGGCCTCGGCCTCTGTCTTCTTTTACGGCTGGGGTGACCCTGGAGAACGCTCAGTGCCAGATGTTTGGCCTGACCACGGCAGGGCTGCTCTGCAGGATCCCGTCCCGGAACGAGCAGCAAAGAGCAGGTCGGAGAGCTGACGCCGAGAGCTCGCTGCTGTGGTTCCTGCTGCGAAGCGGCTGTGCCGAGGGCCAGCACTGGCCCTCTGCTCCCAAAGACCGCTGCCGCTTCCAGGAGGTGGCTGGCACTGCCAGCGTCCCCCGAGGCCTGTTCTCCTCTGCAGGCGCCGCGGGCAACAGGACGGTGTGAAGCGGCGGCTCTCAGACTGCCTGGTGCTGTGTCCTCGTGGGGACTGGTGACCCTTCGGGCAGGCCAGCCCTGGGCTTGAGGCAGCAGTCAGATCATCTGGTGTGAGGTGCCGCCTTCTCTGGGGCTGGGAACAGGAGCCGGCGCCAGGCCAGCCAGCCAGGGAGACTCTCGCAGCAGAGGCATGGGGGTTACAGCAGGGGCTAGCGACAGGGGCTGGGGCTAGGCTGGCTGGAAGACAAGTGACAGATGCTCCCTGTCAGTCCCTCTGCCTCCTCAAAAGGGGAAGAGGAATAAGGGAGAGAGACCTGGATCGAAGACCAGAGCCACAACAGCTTTAATGAAAGTAATGGGACTGTGTCCAAACAGACACAGAACCAACACTGAGCCCAGCCGCCCCTTGCCGGCGCCACCAAAGTGGGTGCTGGGCAAGTCCCAGCTGGACCTCGTGGTTCTGGTGCTGCAGGGCTGGGATGTGCCCCTCATCCCTACAGGCGGCTGAGCCTGGTGGCCATCAGCAGAGATCTGAGGGGTTCTGGTGCTGCAGGGCTGGGATGTGACCCTGGTCTCTCTCCTGCCCAGGACTGTTGAAAATGCATCAGAGTTTTTGCTTCTGGTCAGCAGAGGCCTCCAGCTGCGAGTCAGGCACCCAACCCTGGTGCACGCGGACTCGTCCCGCTCTCACCTGGTCGTGACCTTGACCCTAACCACGGCTGTCTGCGGAGAGAGCTCTGGTGAGTGGGAGGTGACTACAGTCCAGCTAGAGACAGTCAGTGCTCTGAGCTTTTAGTGGGGGGGCTGGGGGTGCCTGCTCCCAGTGTTCAGTACGTTCCCCCAGGTTTTGCCCGTTTGTACCTTCTGCCGGCCGTCCTGCACAACGGAGCGGTTTGACGTTGGAGTGCTGCTGACACCTGTACTCTCACAGAAACTTTCCACAGTCCTGCATGTGTCCAGCGGAGCGCTTGGCATTCTCACAGGATCCCAGAACACGAGGGACTGGAAGGGACCTCGAAAGATCATCCAGTCCCGTCCCCCCACCACAGCAGGATCCCCTAGATCCAGTCACAGGAGCAGCCCAGGAGGGTCTGAAATGTCTCCAGAGAAGGAGACTCCACAGCCCCCCTGGGCAGCCCCCGCAGAGGCTGCACGAGGCCTTTCCCAGAGCACCGGCAGGTGCTGTTTCAGACACGGGGCAGCAGGTCCGAGCCGACTGCTCCCAGCCATCCCAGCTCTCAGGCGGGTGCAGCCAATGAAACGTGAAAAGGGCCTCTTGCAGAAGCTCTTTGAGAAGTTCTTCTTGTTTGGTTTCTCTGCCAAGCAGGTGCCTCCTGGGAAGATGAACCAGCCAGCCAGAGGCTCAGCGCAGAGGCTTCCTGCGCCCTTCCACCAAAACTGAGGGAAAGTGCATCCAGCTCTTCCTCCAGAGCCTCCTCACCAGCACAACTGGAAGCAACTGAGGAAACGAAGCAAATCAAAACCAGGCTGCAGCTGGTGGACCTGGCCGGTAGCGAGAGCGTCGGTAAGTGGCTGTGGCTGGTGACGGGCAAGATGCTCTCAGATCTGGCTCACAGTGGTGACCTTCACACCTTGCTGCGGGAACGCAGGCTGCCGTGGGGCAACCCACAGCTTCTGGCGTGAGCTAAACTCGAGGGGCTGGTCGTCTGGTTTTCACAGAGTCACAGAACATGAGGGATCTCTCAAAGTCCCTTCCAGTCCCTAATGGCTGGATCCAGGGGATCCTGCTGTGCCAGTGGTTTGGACTGGGTGGTCTCTTGAGGTCCCTTCTAGCCCCTCGTGTGCTGTGATTCTGTGAAGCGCTGGAGGGTGTGCGGGCAGCCCGGAGTGCAAACACCAGTGCTGCTCTGGGCTTGCTTTGGGTGCGTGCGGAGCAGAGGGCGCGGCTCACACCCTGGCTGTCAGAGCTGTACACCGCAAGCGGACGCTTCAGCACCAGGATCTCACACACCAGGCCGAGGCAGTTTTGCTTCGCCTCGCCATGGCCTCTCCCTGCTCTGTCCCAGGTATGTCTGGCGTGACGGGCGCAGCGCTGAGGGAGACCTCCTTCATCAACCGGAGCCTGTCGGCCCTGGCAGACGTTCTGGGAGCGATAGCGGAGCGGCGATCTCACGTGCCCTATCGGAACAGCAGACTGACGCATCTGCTTCGGGACTCCATCGGTGAGGGCTCCTCTGGCTCCTGGTTAGCAGTAGAGACCCCTTCTACCAGCCTTTCCCTTCCTGTGTTGTGTGACCAGAGAGGATCTTGTGGACGGCCCCCTTGTCCATGGGCCTCCGCTCAAGGGCTCTGGCTTTGCAGATGCGGGAGCACAGTGGGGGTCCCAGGCTCCCGGAGCTGGCCATCCCTCGCCGTGTCCAGGGCTGCAGCTGGGAACGTGGCTAAGCCACATCAGTGGCTCGCAGAAGTGACCTTGCGGTCACTGACCTGCACGTTGCCCGGCGCTGTCGCAGCCAGACTGAGGAGGAGAATGCGTGTGGTGCTGCAGCTGCTCTGTGGGGTTGGGTCACTCGAGCTCCTCAGAACCAGTTCTAGAGCAGCTGTAGCTCCTGCAGCAGTGTCAGGTCTGTGCCCATCCTTAGGGCACAGTAGCCTGGGTTCCTGAAGCCAAGCCTCAGCTTTCTTGCTCCGAGTGTCCAGCTCCAGGTGCTGGCAGTGACTGCAGTCGCGCTGCTGAGATGTTCGGGGAGTATTTGCTGGAGCTCCACTCTCCTCTCGTGCTGGAGTCCCCACTGTGGAAAGGGAAAGCCCGAGAAAGAAGCGAGTGCGGGGAATTGGTGCAGGAAATGCGCCGCAGCAGCCAGCTCACTGAGAGCAGCGGGGTGAGTAAGTGTGTCTGATCTTTTCCCTTCTCCTAGGAGGTGACGCCAAGCTGCTGCTGATGCTGTGCATCTCTCCTGGCCAGAAGTACCTCACAGAGTCCATGCAGTCCCTGGGCTTTGGCACTCGTGCTCGGCAGGTTCAGAGAGGACAGGTCATGAAGAAGTCTTCCCAGGGCCGCATGAAACAAACGAGAAGCTAAGGCTCCTGTGGATGAAAGATCAGGAATGGGTCCACAGAGTCACAGGACATCAGGGGTTGGGAGGGACCTCGGAAGGTCATCCAGGAACCCGGGGTTTGTAACCCCATGAGTGTTGATTAATATGTGAAGGGTGGGTGTCAGGAGGATGGAGCCAGGCTCTTCTCAGGGGCACCCAGTGACAGGACAAGGGGCAGCAGGTGTGAGCTGGAGCAGAGGAGGTTCCACATCAGTGTGAGAAGGACCTTCTTCATGATGAGAGTGATGGAGCACTGGAAGGGGCTGCCCAGGGGGCTGTGGAGCCTCTGGGGACGTTTCAAACCCGCCTGGGCACATTCCTGTGTGACTGGATCTAGGGGATCCTGCTGTGTCCTGGGGCTTGGACTGGATGATCTTCCAAGAATCTTCCAATCCCTGATGTCCTGTGACTCTGTGATCCACAGACTTGCAGTTGCCCTCTGCTCATGACCCAGGGGAGGCAGTCGGGCTGAACTCTCAGCCCGGTGTTCTCTGAGCTCCTCGCTCGCAATCCTGGCCTCCAACATGTGTCCCCTTCGTCCTTCTTACGCTCTGTGAAATTACCACTGGGGCTGGGATGAGTCCCTGCCCAGCAGTTCACTGCAAAGCAAACCCCACAGGGAGTGGTTGTCCCCTCTCATTTGCCTTCGGACTCCACTAATCAGCTCCTTCCCTCTTCTAAACAAAGATACAAACCCAGCAACAGCAGCAAGGCCAACCCGCTGCTATAAAAAGCTGTGGGAGCTGCCCCAGGGGCTTTGAAGATCCAAGAGACAGAGGATGATGCCTCCTCCCTCATTTCAGATGTTTGGGGGTTTTCAGCAGCGTGAGCCTCCTCCAGCCCTGAGCACAGACAGACAGACAGGCTGGCTGCCCACCACCTGCTCTGAGCTGGCTCTGGGTAGCACAGGCTCCACTCACAACCCTCCCAAGGAGTTTCAGAAGAGCGAGCGCTCCGCAAGGCAGCCACTGCAGCACCAAGCCATCCTCTTTATGCTCCAGCCACACGCTTCCAGCTCCTCCAGCCCCTCGTGCTCTGGCCGAGCAGCACCGGCGCTCCCAGCACTGCTTCCCAAGCCCAGCTCCTTTGCTCCAGCTCCATCTCCCTGCCTCTCCCCAGGAGTTGGGGTTAGGAGCCCTCCGCTCAGGTTTGACTGAAAGGACCATCAACAGGATGTCTGCATTGGCCACAGATGGATCACATGGGTAGAAACCCCTTTGTGACCCAGCAGTGCCAGAAGAGAGACGGGGACATGGCCTGGGTCACCTTCCTGCAGATGCAGAGAGCTCAGGATCCACTCCAGCAGAGGTGACAGACAGAGCCAGGCTGGTTTCCTGCAGACACGCAGCTGAACCCTAAATACAGGGGAGCAGCCCACAAGCCAGACAAGACTCTGAGTACCTCCTCCAGGAAGGGAGAGCTCCACCACAGCTCTTCTTTCCAGCAGTGGGTCAGGCTGGAAGTCGGAGAGGGCAAAAAGCCTCTTCACTCCCATTCCTGAGGTTACACAACAAGGACAGAGAAGTCCCCAGCCTCCTGCAGTGCTTCTGCTCAGGGATCCCCAGCCCAGTAGCTGGAGCCCTTTTGGTTCCACGCTGCTGTGGCAGGGAGGCAACCCCAAAGCCTGCACCCAGCAGATGGGCTCTGAGCCCTCCTGGTGACACCGAGAGCCACAGTCACTGATTCACTTTCTAAGAGGGTGAAGACCGTGGCTGTGGGGACTCCCGCAGTGGGGCCACTGTTGCCGTGATGGTCAACCAGCCCAGCCTTCACAAAGAGGCTGAGGCCTTTGCACGGCTGATGCCCACGAATGGTCCCTACGCTGAAGTCTCTGCTGTCGTCAACGTGTGCAGGGCTGTTTCCCACAGGGAAATTTCCTGCGACCGCCGCCTGCTACCGCTGGCCATGCCCAGTTACCACTCTGGGTCTTGACAAGGGCAGTGGCTGGGAAAGAAAAGCCAAGATCGGTATGAACGCATTTATGAGATCTAAAATAAAAGTGTGAGGCTGGTATTTCCAGGAATAAAGATGCAGTGGAATGGTAAAATCCCACAGCTATGCTTCCCGAGGGCCGCAGTCAGCTGCCCCCGCAGCCTGCCAGAAGGATAAACACGATTCTGCGTCGCTGCAGCTCTGTGGTAGAAGAACAGACTCGCAGCGCAAGGGCTGCTCTTCGGCTCTCGCCCTAAAAACTGCAGTCTCCTCCTTGCAGAGCCGGGCTCACGGGGCAGATGCAGCCTGTGCCTGGCCGACTGGCAGCATGAAAATGCTTCATGGCCATGGCCTGGAGGGGACCCCTGGAAAACAAGCTGCAGGGACACAGTGTGGGCCAGCAAAGGACGGGGTGGGGGACCTGCTTTGAGGTGGGTTTGCTTTATGAAGTGGTGTTGGCATGTGAGAGGTCCAGTAACCTGTGGGCAAGCAAAGCATTCCTGCCTCATTTCTCCACCATTCCATCGCCTTCAGCCTAGCTCTGCTGGACAACAGCATCTCACCGGTACCTGAAGTCACCTTGTCTTCTGCTCCCCTCCACTGCGGAGCCCATCAGCCTCCCAACGCTTCGCACCCGGAGCCTCCCCTGCCGGTGACTCCCAGGGCATCAGCAGCAGCACCTTAGTCCCCAGGGGACTTCGGGCTCCGTGCAGGGGCCGGACACGCTGTCCTGGGGCTCAGGAGATGCCGCTCTGCCGCCTAGAACCATCCTACACCCCCTTTTGATGGCCACAGCAGCTCCGAGGGCTGTTCGGCGGCAGCACCGGCTCGTCCGAAGCCCCACGAGCGGCCCCGGGCGGAGCGCAGCGCCCGCTCGTCCCTGTGTCGCCGCCTGCTGGCCTCGTCGGGTACTGCAGCCGCACGCCACTGGCCCCGCACGGGCCGGGAGACGCCTGTGCAGAGGGAAGGGGGCGCAGGCTGGGGGGCCAGGAGCCGGGAACCTTGGTGGCCAGCTCGCGCTCAGAGCTGCCCAGGCTCCGGAAGCACTGTGTCAGCCAGCAGCATCTCCGATCCTGCCGTCAACAGCTCTGCAGGGGAACTGCCCTGTTCCCTGTTGTGGGAACCCACAACACCGGGGTTGTTTTATCCTTCAGCTCGAGCACCCACCCTCAGACCTCAGCACCCACCCTCAGACCTCAGCAGCTGCACAGATCGGGTGCAGAAGTGTTCCCCCATCTCTGATCCCACACAGCATCAGCTGGCACCATGAGCAGTCCCATCCTCCAAATGGACTCATCCCACATATTCTGATCACCAGCAGTGGCCAAGAAGGTGCTGGTGGTTGCCAGGCAAAGACACAGAGGAGCGACAGAACCTGTCAGAGCCTGGTGACAGTATTTTGCCCATTTTACCTCCTCAGGGGCTCCGTGTGGGACCAAACCTGCTCCTCGCAGCACCCAGCTCAATGAGGCTGCACAGTCCTACAGAGTTTAGGAGGACAGCAGGCCCTGGGCAGAGGTTCCAGGTACGAGAGGCAAAGCCCTAAGAGCAGGGCAGTGCTGCAGAGTCACACCCCTCAGCAGGGCTTTTTATTAAGTGCTAACTTCAGTGGTCTCCTACAGTGAGCCTGGACCTGGGGCTAAAAGACAGCAGTTCCTCTCTCTGTCACCTGATGACCCCTCCACAGCAAAGAAAGGGTCAGGAAAAGGAGACCTGGAGGATTAAATGAAAATAGATTTAATGGAAGAGCCACAGACGCCGGCAGCTCGCGCATCCTGCCGGCTGATCCGCGCTGACCCGCCGCCCTCTGCAAAGGATGAGACCTCCAAACCCCAAGGACAAACGGGAGCAGACACCCGGTACTAACAGGACCGGGGGTTGGTTCCCATCCGAATACAAGCCCCTGCGTCACGACACTCACAGTGCTCGTAGGACGGCGATTCATCCTCCGTCTGCACACACAAGGGTCCCCCCTGCACAGCCGGGTCACTCGGTGCTGGAGGGGGCTGCGCAGGCCGCTGCGAGAAGGCAGGCAAGACCCAGGGAGGTCTCCTTCCCCACCAGCTACAACCCATCCAAGAACCCCCCACGGACACCCCAGGCAGCAGATGCTCCTGCAGAAGCCCACTGGCTGTCACCCAGTGCCAGCGATCGCAGCATCCCCAGCAAGGCAGTGACCATCCCGGGCTGGGTGGTGCCAACAGACACCCCAGCAAGGTGGGTCTGGATGGGACTGAAGCAAGTGTGGAGGATGTGAGCGTGTGGTGCCCATGGGTGTCCGGCGGCACCTCTCCAACTCCACCCACTGAGTTTGGAGCCGTTTTCCTCTTAACCACCATTGCCAGAAGCACCCCAGGTCCGCACAGCTGAGCTGGGCTGTTGCTCCAGACCTCTCCCATGGCCAGATGGGCACTGCTGCAGTAGGAGCCATCCCCCCAGCCCTGTGGCAGCTCTGTGGGAGAGGGCATGGCCAGCGAAGCCAGGGCTGCATGAGCTTCAGCAAACACAGAGACCCCCACCTGCTCTGCCTACACGGAAACAGGGAGCTGGCAGAGCTCCTGCCTTGCTGGTCTAGCTGGTCCTGGGACCAGTACTGCCTAGACACCGCTCATCCTGCAAGCCCACCAACAGCAGCACCTCAAGTCCTCCTCCTCATGGTCTGTCTTCCTTCCTTCCCCGAATTCAGCCATCTCCAGCTTTTGGGTGGCCAGCCCACCCTGCACAACACACGCCTCTTGCCCCGGCAGAAGAGCAGCTGGCTCCCAGGGCTGGCCAGGCCACCAGCAGCTGCTGCCGCAGGGCTCCTCGAAGCTGGGGACGGGCGAGGAGAGGAGGCGCTGGGGGACAGGCAGGGAGGACAGGTGAGCACACAGGTGAGGTAGGAGGATGCTTTCCGCACCAAACGCTTGAATCAAACAGCTACTCACTCCCAGCAGGAGCAGCACAGCCAGCTCCAGCGCTCGGCATCTCCAGAGGAGCAGCCCTGGCTTGGCACTCACGCAGCAGCAGCAGCCCTGCGGCACCACCATCGCACATCTGGGTGACCTGTCCGAGACGGAGTGGGACAGCCACCCACTCTGTCCTTCCCCCGTGACCTTCTCCAGCCCATTCCTGCCTCCTAAGCAGAGGGAAGATGTTTTCAGATCCAAAGGAGAGAACAACAGGGAGGAGTGACTCGAGTGAGGGCTGATCACGCCTGGACACACCCTTCAGTCACACTCCTGCCTCAAAAGCCAGTCAGACCAACACCCTTCACCGTCTCCTGCAGCCCCAGAGGCAGCCGAGCAGGTCATTTTGCCCTCTCCCTCACCTCCCCCGGGACAGAGGCGGTCACTTCCCCGTCTGCGCCGCAGCAGCAGCAGAGAGCTGCGAGAGCCCCGCTTGCCCTGCTCAAGACAGACAAGAGAAGGCGACCCGTGGTGCTCGGCTGGGTGCTCTTGGCACAACCAGGGCAAGCCCAGAGAACCAGCTGGCAGAGCAGGTCTTGCTGCTGGCAGAGCCAACAGGCAACTCGTGCTCATTGCAGCAGGAACAGGCCTTGCAGCTGCAGCAGCAGCGCAGCCCCAGACGAGCCGCCCGCCCGCACACGGACAGGCCTCTGATGAGCCCGCGACGAATCCAGCTCAGCACCCGCTCCTCTGCTTTCAGTCTGTGTGGCGGGGGTGTCCCTGCCGCCGGCGCAGGGCACTGCCGCCCTCTGCTCGGACAAGCTCCAGCACCAGAGCCGAGAGCCGCTCAGCCGCGGTCTGCCCCGCGCTCAGGTCTGCGCGAGCGGAGCCGCTCACTCAGCGCCGAGGTACGTGCTCCCGCGGCGAAGCTCCCGCCTCATCACACCACAAACTCCTCCGGGAGCCGGTCCTCGCCCAGAAGGTCCAAGGAGAGGCAGTTCATGGATCGCTTCCCATAAAGGGCAGACTTGGTCTTGCAGTCTGCTGTGGAGTAAACGCAGCCGTAGACAGAGAGCTTGTCCTCCGGGCTGCAGCCGAACGTGTAGCTGCGGGACGCGTCGCAGGACAGCGAGGCGCTGAGCGGCGGGTGCCGGCGCTGGTGCAGGCGGATGTCGTCCAGGCTCTGGCTGTGCTGGTCCGTGCAGCTCCTGCTCTTGGCAGAGCTGACCTGCAGGTCCAGGGAGATACAAGGACACAACCGTGAGCTCAGCCACGGCCTCAAGACGCCGCCCATCCAGGCTGAGAGTCTTCCAGAGCTGCTCATCCACTCCTTGGAGCAGCTCCCCCAGCCCAGGGCAGAGTAAAGAGTCAGGAGAACCTCTCTCCATCTTCTAACCACCCTGCTTCTGACCCACCCCAGGATGCCATTGGCCTTCTTAGCCACAAGGGCCCATTGCTGGCTCCTGGCCATCCTGCTGGCCATCAGGACCCCCAGTGAGGGCTGACTTGCAAGACTTCCCCACTGGTTGCTCCGACCCCCTCTGTACTGCTGTGGACTCCAGCACTTGCTCCTATTGCTGACGGCGACAGCTGGTTTTGGTGACACCATCTACAACCAGTCGCACCCAGCCCAGCGGGGCTGGGACTCTCCTGCGTCGCACCAGACCCGAGCTCCAGGCTCCTTGCGCAGAGCAACCCCCCTCACCTGCTGAAGGGACCCCTCGCTTTGGCCTCGCATCTTTATGAGCATCACCTGCACCACAGACAGCGACTCCTGGTTCAGAGCTGCAAGGAGAAGGAGGAGAGGAAGCAGGGTGGGTTGGAGGTGGCGAGGGCTGAGGGAAGGGCAGTTGCTCTCGCAGACAAAACAGAAAGCACCTTCAAGGAAACAGCCTCTCACCAACTTGTCCCACACCCGCCCTCCTGGCGCTGGTCTGTGTCGGGCTCCTGTATCCCAACCCACAGTGTTTAACCTGTTCATCCCCAATTCCCCCCGCAAGCTGTGCCTGCACCCCTGGGCTGCTTTGTGGTGCACAAGGCTTTAAGACCAACTCCTTCACTACAACAGCTTTACCTCAGCCACCTCCTTGGCCACTAACTGAATCTAAACAGGGCAAATGCCAAGCAGGGAGACCCTGAGGAGCACAGGCTGCTGGCCTTTCCCCTCTAGAGCTGGTTTCAACTCTGTGGCAGCAGAGCAGGGAGCAGCACTGGCAGCTACAGGGAAGATGCAGCTCTCTCAGCTCACACCTGCACAGCGGCCCCGAGCAGCAGCCGCCGCAGCAGCAGGCCGTCTCACCTTGGCAGTCAGCAGCATCTAGAGGAAGACATTGAACAGATCCTCCCACAGCGGCCGCCTCTAACTGGGCTCCTTCTGAAGGCTCATCTACAGGCGCCTCCTCTGGCTCATCTACCGCCAGCTCAAGCTCTAGGAGGAAGAGAGCAGCAGCAGAGGGGTCAGCACCACACATCTGCTCCAGGCTGCTTCACCTGCCAGAGAAGGCGAGAGCGCCCTTAGAAGCGGCTCTGCACCTCCACATCCTTTACCGTCGTCCTGAGGGTCGTCTTCGGGTCGTCCTTTGCTTCCACTGTCAACGCCGGAGCTGCCGTAGCTGATGGTGGAGCTGCAGGACTTCTCTTTCTGGTGCATGTGGTTGATGCCGAAGGGCTCATCCACGGACATCTCCACCGACACTCGATGCCTGGAGTCGGCCTCGATGCCCGATGTGTGGGAGCTGCCATGGCTGCCCGTGGACTGGCGCGAGAGGCGGTTGTCCCTCCGGCTGCCGCTGCTGCTCCCGCTGCCGCGCGAGTTCTCGTCGCACGGGTCCAGGTCCATGTCCAGGGTGTCGCTGATGTAGGACTCACGGTAGCGCTTCTTCTCTGAGAGACACAGACGAGAGAAATCGGGGGCTTTGAGCGAGACCGAAGGATGGGCAGCAGGAGAGACGAGAAGTTCTGGGAGCGGCGCAACCCAAGAGGAAACAATGGCTGCAGCGACAGACCCCCACGGGGACAGTCGTGAGCAGTGCCGGCTCAGCAGGGGCCGGGCAGAGAACCAGCCGGCTTGCGGAGTCGCCTCCTCTGGAGACGTTTCAAACCCAGCTGGCCATGTTCCTGTGTGACTGGATCTAGGGGATCCTGCTGTGGTAGGGGGATGGGACAGGGTGATCTTTTGAGGTCCCTTCCCATCCCTCTTGTTCTGTGATTCTGTGAAAGGGCAGCAATTGCAAAGCAGCAGCAGAGCCTGGCAGCTGCACTACTCCTCTCCCATCACAGAGCCTGGCAGCTGCACTACTCCTCTCCCATCACAGAGCCTGGCAGCTGCACTACTCCTCTCCCGTCACACACCTTCAGCCTCCTCCAGTTTTTGGATTTGCTTCAGCACTGGCTGGATGTTGAGAAAGAGCCTGTGGCTGTTGCTGAGGAGCTGCAGCAGGTGCCGAGACCTGAAGGGGCAGCCCGTGTAGTAAACCAGCTTCCGCGCAGAGGGGAGCCCGTCCGGCTGGATCTCAAACTTCTTCCCCTGCGTGAGAGGAGAGATGCAGTGCAGGAGCCCGCTCGCAGCCGCGCCGCGGGTGGAGGTCGCTGCCGGCGGCCCGGGCTCGTCGCACTCACCAGGAATGCCAGCTTCCCGATGTGTGACCAGGGGAAGTCGTAGAGGAGCTGGCGGATGTGGTTCACCTCCTGCAACACATCAGACAGGGACACGGGGCTCGCAGAGGGTTCTGAGCCCGCAGGAATGCGAGCTATGCGCAGCCGGCTCCAGGGGCAGGGGAGCTGCCAGGGTCAGGATGCTGGGCAGCGTCAGCGCTGCGCCCGGGGCTTTCAGGGCAGCCTGTTACCTGATAGATGTGCATTCCTCGTAGGGTCAGGCCCAGGATGACTGTGGGGCGATCCTCCTTCTTATCCTGGGAGAACAGAGGGGACCAGAGTCAAAGGTTAATCCACAACGCCCAGGCCCTTGCTCCGGCACCTTCTGCAGCAGAGGGGGTGGGACTCCCCGGCGGGCAGATACCATCAGCTCCCTCAGGTTTCATTGTCTTTGGGAAGCACCCGGCCCTGCTGACCCCTGAGATACTGACGCCCCAAGTCCCCTCACGCTGGGCAGCTCCAGCACCTCCCCAGCAAGCACCGGGTGCCCCGCACTGGGAACGTGCGGTCACGGAGCCGCACTGCTCCCGGACAGACCTCACACCCCTTCGAGCTGCTGGCGCCGCCTCTGCTGGCCCCTCTCTCAGTCTCCAGGTGATGGCCCCCAGATAAAAAGACCACCTGTCCCCTTCCTCCCTGCCCCAGCACTGCTGCTCCCACCCCGGGACTGCCTGAACCTGCGGTGCCCCCGCGCTGTCCGGACACTAATCAAAGGCCAGAGCTGCAAGGACTTCACTTCCAGCCTTCAGCCTCAGACCCCATCGCTCCCTACAGCTCTCTGAAGGGGGCTGCAGACATGCTGGTGCTGGGCTCTGCTCACAGGTCACTGGCAACAGACCCAGAGGGGACGGCTTCCAGCTCCAGCAGGGAGGGTCAGACTGGCCATCAGGAAGACATTCTTTCTGGAAAGAGTGGTCAGGGACTGGACTGGGCTGCCCGGCGTGGGGGTTGAGTCCCCATCCCTGGATGAGTTTAAAAGTCACTGAGATGTGGTGTTGGGGGGTCTGGTTTAGGGGTGACCTTGCAGAGTGGGGTTTCTGGTTGGACTGGAAGATCCTGACTGGTTCTATGATTCTATTCTATGACCCTGGGACAGGGCTCCTTTACCAGTCTGGCTCTCGTGGCCTCTCCCAGCCCAGAGCCACCCTCTCAAACACACAGGCAGCCAAAAGCCCAGCAGGGCACCCAGCCAGCGACAGGCAGCAGCTCAGGAAGAGCAGCCTGGCTTCACCTTCTGCAGTCGGTAGAAGTGGACGGGGACGTCTTCCAGCAGGCAGGACTCCTTAATGAACCTGAGCACCGCGTCCTTCGCGCTCAGCCCCTGCTGCTCACGGTGCATCTCGGGGGCGTGTTTCAGGATGTAGTCGCTCCCCCGTTTCGCAATTATCTGTGGTGCAGGGAAAACAGACAGGTCAGCCCCTCGCAGCGACCCCACGGGAGGCAGCTGAGATCAGCAGCAAAGCACAGTGGAGGTGGAGGAGGTTCGTGTGGCCCCGTCCAGCTGCCACCTCCCCACAGGAAAAGCAATTGAAGCAGCCCGGGGAATGCTGACGTCTCCACACAGATCGTGGATGGCGAAAGCAAAACAGACCAAGACTGCAGAGGTCACGTCAGCCACGGGGATGATGGAGGGAGGGGAGCATCTCCCTGCTAGGGAAAGGCTGAGGGAGCTGGGGGAGCTGGGAAAAGAGGAGCCTGAGGGGTGACCCCGTGCACGTTGGTCCATATGGGAAGGGTGGGTGTCAGGAAGATGGAGCCAGGCTCTGCTCAGGGGCACCCAGTGACAGGACAAGGGGCAGCAGGTGTGAGCTGGAGCAGAGGAGGTTCCACACCAATGTGAGAAGGACCTTGTTCCCACTGAGGGTGCCAGAGCCCTGGCAGGGGCTGCCCAGGGGGGTTGTGCAGTCTCCTTCTCTGGAGACCCTTAAAACCCACCTGGGCTGTTCCTGTGCAACTGGATCTAGGGGATCCTGCTGTGGCAGGGGGCTGGACTGGGTGATCTTTCAAGGCCCATTGCAACCCTTAATGATCTGTGATGCTGTGGTCCTTCACATCTAACACTGGAATTAGTTTTCCTGGCTGCTGCCCCCCACAGACCCTTATGGGGGGACAACAGACACTGCTCTGCTGGCCAACATGACCAATGGCACCGTCTCTGGACACTGCACAACTGCTGGGTGGTCCTTCCAACACCAGGAGCTCCACCAGGCTCTGCGCCCTCACAGGGGTGGGTAAGACTGGCCCAAGGCGTTTAGGACCTGCGGCCAGCAGGTGCTGGCTGGGCTGAGCAGCAGCCAGCCCCGCAGTGAGCCCTCCGCTCTCACCCGGTGAGCGCCCGCTCCCTCCCCTGGCCTCTCTGCACAAGGCTACCAGCCAAGCTGGCCCCATTCCAGGCTGCCAGCAGCAGTCATGGGTAAGAGGGCTGCTGGCTGAACAAACCTCACAGAACCCCCCCACCACTGCAGACATCCTGCAGGAGCACCCTGCCCCGGCTCAGAGCCACCAGCCCCATTGCCAGCCACGTCCCACTTCCCTCCCACGCTGAGCCCCCGTTTGCTCTGCCAGCAGCACCTCTGCCCCCGCTGCCGCCCTCCTGCCGCAGAGGGCCGGTTCGCCGGAGGACAGCACCGGCGGGAAGAGCAGTGCCAGCTCCACAGCTCAAAGCCGAGTGAGCACCGCAGGGCAGCACCAGGCTTCGGGCAGTCCTTGATCACCAGCCTCCAGCCCGTGCGGAGGAAGAGCTGGTGCCGCAGCAGGAGCTGGCTCAGCACCTCCCCACGGGAGCCCGGGGCACAGGGCAGCAGCTCCGCGCCTGCCGGCTTTGGTGATGAGGTAACTCATCGCCCACGTACTCGGGGCTGTGGCTGGGCTCGGCAGGCCTGGCTTTGCCCCGGCCTCCGCAGGGTTTGCCGGCAGGCAGCAGGCTGTGAGGAGAGATCGACCTGCCCCAAAGCAGCGGGAGACGTGCCCTCTCTAACCCTTCAGTGGCCACCTCCTGCCCGGTGCCCCGTAGAGAGGACCGGATGGGATGGAGGCCTGTGGGCTGGGAGAAGGGCCCGTGTGCAGGGCAGCGCAGGCTGGCGCTGGAGCACGAAGGCAGCGCTGCCAGCCCGTCTGTCTGGCGCAACCTCGGCTGCTGCCCTAAGTGCTCCCCGCGAAGCAGGGGACAGCGCCGCCTTCCTCAGCTCACCCGGGGACCAGCGGCACCTGGGCTTCAGCTGTGCCCAGGAGACACTGTCCGACGTCCCAGCGAATCGCCTGTGAGCAAAGACAGCTCCCCTTCCCGCTCTCGTGGGCACCGCAGTGACTCTCGCCCTGTTCTGGACACTTCACCGCAGCAGCACTCTGCGGGTGACCAGCTCTGGACCTCTCGGCTACTTTCCCTCCCATTCGACAGCGAAGCCAACTTGTGGCTTTCCGAGAGCTTGCCAGAGCTCGGGGCGGGCACAGGCCCTCGGGCGTTGGCCTGCAAACACACAGCCCTGGGTCAGTGTGACCAGTGCAGCTCAGCCACAGCCTGGGCAGAGCAGGCACAGAGGCGGCAGCAGCAGCGGCACCCCTGGGGCCTGGATCGGCACTCGACTGCACAGCAAGGAGCCGACAGCGGCAGCGGCGGCTGCGTGGCCCCGAGCTCACTCGTGCAGACCCTGCTGCAAACACACAGCCCTCGAGGGCACGGAGCAGCCCAGATGGCCGCCCCGGCAACCGCTGGGTGAGCCCGGGCAGAACAGGCTCCTACGACCTGCAGCAAGAGAGGCGAGATCTCCCAAGGAACTTCAGGTGAACTCAGCCCCTCTGCCTGGCCACTGCAGTGGGAGCCGGGCCAGTCGCGGGGCTGCGGTTTGGTGCCACCTTCTCTTCTCTCCCACTGCCTGGGCAATCTGCCTGCACAGAGATCCCCTGCAACTTACCCACTGAGGGAAATACGCCTGAGGTTCAAAATATCTGCCAGCGTGGACCTTCTCCCTGTAGTTGCCCAGGTCCGCCTGCAAGCTGTAGGCAGCCAGCAAGAAGTAGATCTCCTCCTTGTGGTTGCAATGAGACAGCAGCACCTGCTCCTTGACGTGGCAGTAGTAGAGCTGCCGGGCCACCCTGTCGCTGCAAGACACAACGGCAGAGCTCCTTGAGGAGGAAAACAAAGCTGAGGCTCAACCCATCTCCCTTTTGAGAGCAGGAATTAAACTGTCCTGGGCCCCTCAGCTCCAGAAGGACACAGAGCTCCTGGAGAGAGCCCAGCGCGGGGCCACAGGGATGATGGAGGGAGGGGAGCATCTCCCTGCTGAGGAAAGGCTGAGGGAGCTGGGGCTCTGGAGCTGGGAAAAAGGAGCCTGGTGGGTGACCCCATGGATGTTTGTCCATATGGGAAGGGTGGGTGTCAGGAGGATGGAGCCAGGCTCTGCTCAGGGGCACCCAGTGACAGGACAGGGGGCAGTGGGTGTGAGCTGGAGCAGAGGAGGTTCCACATCAGTGTGAGAAGGACCTTCTTCCCAGTGAGGGTGATGGAGCCCTGGCAGGGGCTGCCCAGGGGGGTTGTGGAGTCTCCTTCTCTGGAGACGTTTCAAACCTTCCCGGCTCTGTTCCTGTGCAACTGGATCTAGGGGATCCTGCTGTGTCGGGGGGATTGGACTGGCTGATCTTTCGAGGTCCCTTCCAACCCCTAAGGTCTGTGATGGGGCCAATCCCACCCCGATACAGGTCAGTGTTTGTGGGGAGCCCCAAGCCAGGATCAAGGTCCTCTCCCAACCAAGTGTTGCACAAACACAGGAGGTGGGAGCTTCTGTCTCGAGGAGATCTAAGAAGTTCAAGCAGAAAGGAGATGAAAGCAAACCCACGAGCTGCTTGTTGCGGAGCCTGACTACATCAAGCACTTCTGTTTCTCTGGGGAGTCTGCAGGGGGAGGGCAGCCAGCTCCTCTGAATCGCAGCCCTGCCTCTCGCACACCTGCCCTCCCTTCCCCTCTCAACCTGGCACCGCATGCTCATCCCACCTGGCCGTGGGCTTCGGGCGCTTTCCAACAGCTAGTTCCCTGCAAGGTAGATCAAAAGGCACAGGAGCCCCGGGCTTGTTTTTGCCTTCTTGTTCAAGCTGCTGGCCAGGGGGAACTTGATTGGGTGAAGCTGTCCCCCACACCCATAACCCCCACCCCGAGCTCCTGGAGCAGTGGCTGACATGTGCTAGAGACGAGGTGCTGTGCACTGGTCTGTGTGCGGTGGGAAAGAGCCGCCTGGCTGCCTCTGCAGGGCTCCACAAGCTCTCCAGTGCCATCACCAGCGCGAGAGGCGGCTGCCCAGACGCTACAGGGTGCGAACAGCGAGCGGCGGAACGAGGTGCAGTCTCCCCACCAAACAAAAGCCACGTAAGAGGCAGAGGGGCTGGTGGGGACAGGCTCCCCTCGCTCTGGAGTGAGAGGCCATGGCCAGAGAGCACAAGACCCACCGGCTGTGCTCAGGACGAGAGCAAACACCACAGCTCCGGTGGAGATGTCGATCCCCCGGACGATCCCAGCCCTCGGCTCCCCACAGGGTCCCAGCCCCGGCGCCAGCGCTGAAGCAAATGAAACCCAACAGCGGCTCCATTTTAGCTACCTCACCCTTTGCTCTGTGCTGGGGGTCAGGGTGGCTGGCAGCCCCTGCAGAGCGACTGCAAGAGCAGAACTGACTGATGAGCCCCTTCTTTGACTGCTGGCAGCAGCCCATCTCCAGGAGCCGCCAGCACTCGGCTCTGCTCTCACACAACAGCCAGAACCAAGGGGAGCATCTCCCTGCTGAGGAAGGGCTGAAGGAGCTGGGGCTCTTCAGCTGGGAAAAAGCAGCCTGAGGGGTGGCCCCATGGATGGTCTCAGGGGGGCTGAGCAGAGGGGCAGCAGAACCTCTCTGTCTACTAACCACCCTGGTTCTGATCCACCCCAGGGTGCCGTTGGCTCCCGGCCACAGCTGCCCAACAAGGCAACCACCCAGCAGGGCACTCACCTGATCACTCTGCCATTCTCCACGTAGTACTGCACCCTGAAGAACACCACGAACGGGGGGCTGAACTTCTCTGTTCCCTGGAGCAGAGACAGGAGGTGAGTAGCACCCAGCATCCAGCCTGGGACCGGTCTCTTCTCCCCGGACCGCTCCCCACCCCTGCCTCTCGCTCCCAAGCCCCAGCTCTCGGCCAGCTGCAGGGGAGCTCTGCCTGTCTTGGAGCCTCACAGCAACGAAGCCCCATAAACCCTCTGGCGAGGCTGAGTGGCAGCGCATCCGAGGGCGGGAGAAGGTTTTGGATGGGGGGATAAGCAGCTCTGGAAGAGCCCAGCACAGCCCGGGGGTGCCCAGCCTGGCTGCTGGTTCCCAGCTCGGCGCCCGGCGGTGCCAGGCGCACCAGGGCTGACGCAGCAAGTCCCGCACAGCCTCCCTGGCAGCACAGGCCAGGCTGGCACGGCTGCAGCATCTCCAGGGCGCTCCCAGCAGTGCCCAGCTGTCTCTGCCCTGCACCACGTCTCTCTGCAGGGACACGCGGCCGCGGCCAGCACCTGCCGCCCGAGGCTGAGGCACGTCAACTTCTTGCCTTTCATTTTGGGAGGGCTGATGCTCAGTCATGCCCCCTCCTGCAGCCACAGACCGAGAGGAGACATCGGCGCCTGCCCTGCGCTGAGCACAGGCTACAAGGGAGCCAGTGAGAGCTGGGGTGTGTTTTACCCACAGCCTCCCTCACAGGCGTAGAGGAGAGAACAAATCGAGCTATAGAAAAGGGGCCACCTTGTCCTACGAGCTCGTCCCCTCATCTTTCCTATGTGGTCACTCAGTTCTTTAATTCTCACTTGGGTACCTTTGCTCACACCAGCAGTCCCAGAGCTTTGCTGGCCAGACCTATGGTAGTGGGACAAGGCACTGGCACGTCAGGTGCACCTGATGCGCCCAGCAACTGCTTGCTCAGCATCCAGCTGCTTCACAGATTCACAGAACATCAGGGATTGGAAGGGCCCTCCAAAGACCATCCAGTCCCATCCCCCTGCCACAGCAGGATCCCCTAGGTCCAGTCGCACAAGAACATGTCCAGGAGGGCTGGAAACGTCTCCGGAGAAGGAGACTCCACAACCCCCCGGGCAGCCCCTGCCAGGGCCCTGTCACCCTCACGGGGAAGAAGGTCCTTCTCCCACTGATGGGGAACCTCCTCTTAGACCAAGAGCTGTCGCTGCTCCGTGTCGTCCCGACAGCAAAGCAGCATCCTCTGAAAGCAAACAGGTGTCTTACTTTGGTGGTCTCTCTCTTCCACTCCTTTGAGAAGTATTTGCTGAGCTTCTGCTCCAGGTCTACGAACACGTACTCGTTATCTGAAAGGCAACGGGGAAAAGCAGCTGAAGGGGAAGAACTTGTCATTCACCGCACGCTCGGAGGGCTCCCCAGTGACTCCCAAGGGTCACTTCAAACAGACAGGGCTGAGCTGGGCAGAGCCAGCCCTCCGAGCCCCTGCAGCGCGTGTGCTGCTCCAGACTCTGCTCTGCCTTGGCTCCAGAACACAGAGCCGAGGCTCCTCCAGCACCTTGGTCAGACATGCAGGGCTCCCACTTCACAAGCATGAGCCCACCTACAGAAGGGCACCGTCCCTTGCTGAGGCCAATGTGCAGTCAGCGTTCTGATATCAGGGTCAGGCAAGTCCTGCCCCGAGTCTCCACTCGGCCATCGGGCAGCTCCTTCGCCCAGCTCAGCACAAGCAGCTGGGCAGTTGGGTTTCTGACAGGCTTCACACTCTGCTCATGAACAGGATCCTCTGAAAGAGCGAGGAAGAGGAGGACAACCAACCCAAACACCCTCCCCAGAAGGTTTGCTGTCTCCTGCTTAAGCCCAGCTTCTTTCATTGAGCAAAAGGTGACTGAAAGGAAGGGAAACCTGCTGGGGGTGAGCAAGAGCCCACCCGAACAGCACATTGTGGGGGGAGCTCTGCGTCTCCCTCAGCTCCCAGCCCAGGGAGAGAAACCGCAGCCGGGTCAGCTCAAACGCAGCCTCGCGTGAAGCAGCAGGAGGACACAAGGTGCCGCTTCTGTCTCTGCAGCCTTTCTCCACCTGCATCGAGCGCGGCAGTAACGAAGGTGGTCACGCTGCCTGCCGACGGGGCTAGGGGCTGGGAACTGACCCACCGCAGCACACACGGTGAAGGGGGGGACAGGAAGGGGCTCCAGCACCACACAGACTGCATCTCGCAGCTGCCTCTTCCCTCATCCCTGCCGCACAAAGCAACTGGGGCACTACGGGGGCCCCAACTGGTGTTTCTCTGAGTCCATTAAGATCAGATAATGCTGCCTTGAAGAGGTTGACAGAAGTTCCAGTCAGTGACAGGGATGGTTCTGGTCCATCTCCTGGAGCGGTCTCTGTCTCCTGTCAGCTGCCAGACTGACAAGGCTCTGTCACACTTCTGAAGACAAGCAGATTAAAGCTCATTTAGGGGGCAAAGAGGGTAGGGGAGCTCATGGCTGCAAGGAGCTGCCGGGTAAGAATGACCCCATGCCCACAGGCATTAGGGGAGCCTGCAAATGATTCCTCTGCCACCACAGAAAGATCAGAGATGCACAGAACATCAGGAATGGGAGGGACCTTGAGAGATCACACAGCCCAACCCCCTGCCACAGCAGGATCCCCTAGATCCAGTTGCACAGGAACATGGCCAGGGGGGTTTGAAACGTCTCCAGAGAAGGAGACTGCACAACCCCCCTGGGCAGCCCCTGCCAGGGCTCTGCCACCCTCACTATGAAAAAGTTCCTTCTCATCTTGATGTGGCACCTCCTCTGCTCCAGCTCACACCCGCTGCCCCTTGTCCTGTCACTGGGTGCCCCTGAGCAGAGCCTGGCTCCATCCTCCTGACACCCACCCTTCACATACTGACCAACATCCATGGGGTCACCCCTCAGGCACCTTTGTTCCAAGATCAAGAGACCCACCTCCCTCAGCCTTTCTATCTCTATCTGATTAACTGGGTTAGAGAGATGACCCTGGGAGGGTCAGAAGCCAACCCTCAGCACTCCACGCTCTTATCAAACCTCCCGAGGGGTTTGTGCACATAAACACAGCGTAAGCCAGGCTGAAGGGCTGGCTACTGCCTTCCACCCTGTTGTAGTAGCTCTCGGTGGGGGTCCCACTCCTCACCAGTCCCGCCCAGCATCCCCCTCTCCCTGTCCTGCCAGGGCACAGGAATGCAGCCCACATTCCTGCCCTAATGAAGTCAGTACCGCTGGAACGGCAGCCCGGGGCAGCCTCCCTCCAGGAGCACCGAGGGATTTCCCTCCCCAGCCCTGCAGCCCCTGCACCGCACCAGCTGCGCAGCCGTTTAAAACAGACTCCTCTGCCAGAACCGAGGGCACCGAGCTGCAGCGTGGGCTGGGTGGTCTTTCGAGGTCCCTTCCGACCCCCGATGTTCTGTGAGTCTGTGACTAAAAACGAAACCCGAGAGAGAGCCCTGCTGTCAGGGACAGTCGGGACGGGGACAGCTGCAGGGAGCGAAGCAGACTTACGCCCTGCAAGGGAAGCAGGAGAAGCCCCGCTGCTGCTGCACAGAGATCAGCCTGGAGCTGCTCACAAAACCAAACGCTAACCTGACCCTGCCAGGCTCCAGCCGGCAGCTCGCTGGGCTGTCACAGACCACAGACAGAGAGCAGGTTTGCCCCCTCTCTTGAGTGGGCTGCAGCCTTCCCGGTGGCTACAGCCCTTCAGGCTGAGAGACTCACAGAACCGCAGAGCATTAGGGATGGGAAGGGACCTCGAAAGAGCATCCCGTCCAGTCCCCCCACCACAGCGGGATCCCCTAGATCCCGTCCCACAGGAACAGTCTGGGCAGGTTTGAAACTTCTCCAGAGAAGGAGACTCCACAGCCCCCCCGGGCAGCCCCTGCCAGGGCTCTGCTCCCAGGTCAATACAAAGCCACAGACCCGAAAAGGCTGGACACTGACCCACAGGCCCAGTACCTAGTGCATTCCCCAGGCAGTCCTTCAACACTCCATGGTCTCCCCAACACTTGTTCAGCCACCCCAAACCATCCGGAGTTTCCTCCCCTGGTGCAACCTTCTCTGCAGCTGACTTCAGGAGACCAGTGACACCTTCAGCCCTGGAGTCGCTTCAGAATTCACCTCCTCTCCAGCTGCTGATGGTTCTGGCTCACGCTGGCCCCCACGCTGGCCAGGAACTCAACCACAGGAGGGAAGGACAACCCCACGAGGAGGTGGCACACGAGGACGAAGCAGGAGAACAGAAGCCCCCCCTTCTCCCAGCAGCGTCCGCCCACGAGAGCTCCCGCACACAACCTCTGTGCCCTCGCCAAGATGCCACCCCCTTGGGCATCGGCACCGATGGCAAGTAGCCCACTGGGGCCGGGGCCGCCTGCCAAACCACCGCTCCGCGCCGGTGTGCTTACTCTTCACAACGCTGAGGCCGAAGAAGTGAGGCTCCGTGATCTTCACTGCGGCACAGACTTGCTGGAAGAGCTCCTGCCCCGTGGCTCTGACCTGGAAGAAGCAACCAAGGCAGCGTCACAGAGGGTGCTCAGCCCTGGACGGAGCCCCCCCCTCCTCCTCCTCCTCCTGTGCCCTGAGCACAGCGGCTCAGGGTGCCGCAGCCAGAGACCCCCCGACCCTGCAGCCAGGCCTGGCTGTCGGCGCTGCTGTCAGACAGTTGCAACCTGCACGTCCCTCGCTCGCCGGGCAAAGCGCCCCGGCTCAGGACAACACGGGCTCCCATCGACCGGCACCTTCTGTGGGGGGCCACCAGCAAGCAGGGGAAGGGCTTGCAGCAAGGGCTGGTGGCGACAGGGCAGCAGGAAACAGCTTTGGGCACAGGAGGGGATTCAGCTTCGGTATTGGCAGGAAATTCGTGACAGCGAAGGTGCTGAGGCCCTGGAACAGGCTGCCCAGGGAGGCTGTGGCTGCCCCATCCTGCCAGTGTCCTGGGCCAGGTTGGAGGGGGCTCTGGGCAGCCTGGTCTGGTGAGAGGTGTCGCTGCCCATGGCAGGGGGGTGGAACTAGATGATCTTTAAGGCCCCTTCCAACCCAGACCAGCCCACGACCCAGTCTTCGTATAAGAATGCGAAGCGCTGCTGGAGCCTGGCAATGAGCAGTGCTGGCCAGGCTCTTTGTGGGTGCAGAAAGCACCTTTCACAGAGCCACAGAAACACCCTGGTTGGAAAAGGCCCCTGGGATCACAGAGTCCAACCAGCAGCCCCACTCCACAAGGTCACCCCTAAACCAGACACCCCAGCACCACACCTCAGCAACTTTCAAACTCATCCAAGGATGGGGACTCAACCCCCACCCTGGGCAGCCCAGCCCAGTCCCTGACCACTCTCTCCGGGAAGAATCTCCTCCTGCTGTCCAGTCTGACCCTCCTCCGTTGGAGCCTGAAGCCCTTCCCTCTGCTTCCGTCACTAAGAAGTCAGAAGAAGAAGTCTTAGTGACTAAGAAGTCACTAAGAAGAGCCCAGCACCAGCATCTCTGCATGGTCCTTCCAGGGAGCTGTAGAGAGCAATGAGGTCTCTCCTCTTCCTCAGACTAAACAGCCCCAGCTCTCTCCAGATGCACCAGCTCTTCTGAAGGGCTTTCCTCCTCACCATCCCCTCATGTTCTTCTCAACTCTCAGAAAAGCAGACAGCAAAGTTAGTGAAGAGGCACCAGGTTATGGGGGAAGCTCCTCTCTTCTCTCCACAAACAGCCTGTGTGTGCAGGGCAGGAGCCAAGCGGGCTCCGACATCCTGCGACCACATAAAACACATCTAGGCGAATCCTTATCTGGAAGGGTGGAATTTATATGGGAGGGGGAGATAGGAATTAGCTGCATAAACACTGTGCTTATCGCGGGAAGGATCTCTCATTCACTCGCTGGAAGGAGAACCCTTCCTGCCCACCTTGCGGGGCTGCAGCCCTGTTTAGTATTTGCATTCCACCCTGAAGAGGTTAAAAGGCTGTGGGGAGCTTCAGTGGCGGCATCAATATTCTAACAGACGCCCAGGGAGTCCTCCGTGGCTGCCCTCGTTAGATGTGGGCCCCACCAGAAATCTCCTTGGTGCTCCCAGAACACTAAGGGAAGACCTCCCCAGCTGCCACCCCTGCCTCCTGCTGCTGCTGCCGCCGCCACCGGGGCGGTTGTGGTTCCACCGACGCCAAACAGAAGCGCCTGCTCTGGGTGCCTAGCAGCCTGGCCCAGCTCCTGCAGGTCGTGTTTCACTCTCTATGCAATGAGGACACGGGGGCTCGCTGAGCCCTCGTGTCTCGGGCCGGGCAGCTAGTCCCTCTCACGCAGACAGCTCCCCAGGATGCCCTCCCAGCCAGGTGCAGCAGAAGCCAGGACCAATGCGCCTTTTGAAGGGCTGCTGTGGCACAGACCCGTCTGTGGGGCTAGGCAGAGGTGCTCAGAGCACCCCAACCCTCTGGAGGGGCAGCAGGCAGAAACAGGTGGGGGACACAGGGGCTTCCCCCCATCCCTACCGGTACTCGATGCGAACAGCTGCTGCTTCTGCTGACCAAGTACCCCTGGGGTGCTGGAGATGCTGCACAGGGACAGGGCTCAGTGGTGGGTTTGGCAGTTACTTTTGTGAGTGCACTTTTCCAGCCTAAATGATTCTGTGATTTGATGATGAACTGCAGGTAAGCAGGATTCACCCTGGGGTGCAACTGCTGCCTATGCTGAGCACAGGGGAGCAGGACCCTGGGGTGCAAATGCTGCTGCTGACACCAAGCACAGGGGAACAGGACCCTGGAGTGCAAATGCTGCCTGCACCGAGCACAGGGGAGCAGACCCAGCAGCAGAGGACCAGCCTCACACCCAGTCCAGGCATGGGTACAGCACAGAGCAGTGATGGCACCAGCCCTGTCTGTTGCACACCAGGCTGCCCCTTCCCCGTGCTCCCCTGCCTTGGATATTTAGTGTCCCAGACAAAAGCTCTAAGAAGGGGAGACTGGGGGTCAGCTACGACAGACCATCACCCGGGCCTGTGCACCTGCCCATCATGGAACCCTCATTCCGTGGCTGCACAGGAGCCACAGGCTGCAGATGGGCTGGGTCTGAGCTGGTAACCCAGCAGCAGATGCAGTGCTGGGGGATCTGGTTTAGGGGTGGACTTGCAGGGCAGAAGGTTGGACTTGATGATCCCAGGGTCTTTTCCAGCCTGAACGAGTCTGTGATCTGGCAGCTATCAGAAGCAGAAGTGGCTGGAACAGCCGAGCACTCGGGCACGTGCTGGGCATCCAGGCCCTTGGGGCTCAGCTGGTTAACAACTGCCAGTGACGGTCAGTGGCAGAGACACCCGGGGAGGGGAATCAAAGAGAAACAACAACAGGAAAAAGGCAGAGGGGACACTCTGTCCCAGGGCTTTGAGGGCCTCTGCAAAGGAGCTGAAGCTGCCCAGTCAGAGAGCGGAGCAGCAGCCACCCTACACTGGCCAATAGCCTCTGGGTCAGGAGACCAGCACCAGGCTCTGTGGAGACCAACGAGCACTAACATCACCGAACCCACGGCCTCCGGCCACTCACCCCCACAGCCAGGCTGAGCTGCTCCCGGGTGGGCAGGAACACGCAGACGCTGCGGCTCTCTGGATGCATCCTGCCTGTCAGCAGTGCCCTGCTCATGGTGGGCAGCTCTGCCGGGACCACGGTCTCCTCGCGGGGCCGGCGTCACACTCTCTGCATCCCAGGCACCTGTTGGGAAGGTGAGAACATCAGTGCTGAGCTCCTGCTCGCTCTGGGAACAGCTCACAGCTGGTTTCCCTCACGGCTCTTCCAAACAGCCAAAACCACCGCAGACCCCACAGCCACCCCTTGCACAGGGCCACGGGCAGCATTTCCACCAGCATCACCACACGCACAGGAAAGAGCTGCCCTTCATGTGGCTGGGAAGTTGCAGGAGGGCAGCACAAACCAACCGGGGCTCCCTAGAAGAGCAGGCTCAAGGCTTCCAGATGCACGGGAGCTGTTAGGAGGTGACAGCGCGAGCTGCCTCCTGAAAACACTCTCGAGACAGGGGATGCCCCGTCCTCCAACTAGGCGCCTCGCTCCTGCCCGTGCTCCACAACCCCCTGGGTAGCCCCTTCCAGGAAGAAGGTCTGTCTCATATCGATGTGGAACCTCCTCTGCTCCAGTTCACACCCGCTGCCCCTTGTCAGTGAATAAGAGATGGAAATCCAGTTGACACCCAGTGAACTTCTTCCCAGTGAGGGTGACAGCAAAGGCACCCATGTGGCTCCTGTGTTGGCTCTAGCTGGCCAGGGCACCCTCCCACTTGCAGGGCAGGGTCACATCCAGCAAAGGCACCCGTGTGGCTCCTGTGTTCACACAGAGCTGAAGAGAGGGCAGAGTGACCGTGCAAAACACACCCCATGTTCTGTGGGTAACTGAGGGAACCGAATCCCCCTTCCCCACAGACCCCACTAAGCAGCTGCTGCCAAGCTGCCCCTCTGCTCTCACATCTGCTTTGCCCACCCGAACGTTTAGGAGAACGGTTCAGGACCTGGGGAGGAGGGGAAAGAAGAGCTCGTGGGCTCTGCCACAGCAGGTAAGAGGTTAAAGCAGCAAGGTCCTTAATCGGGAGGGGGAGGTCAAACGGGAGCCCAGCTCAGCCCTTCTCCCCCCCAGAGGTACGTGGGGATGTGATAAAACTCCACGAATCATTAACTCAGCAGCACTGCGAGTTTACACCTCTCATCTACGCAGGAGAGGAAGGAGAAGCTGTGAGCCAAGTCCCGATGCAAAGCAGTGGCCACAAGGACCACTGTGCCCCAGACACCCACCGCTCCAGACTGCCCATATGCCAGGCTCTTGTTTACCACAGATCCCACCCTCTTAACCTCAATTAAACCCAGGAAGCTCCGGCACGGGCGCTGCAGATGAATTCATAAAAGCTGAAGTCAATCACCACCCTCTGGGACACCCCACAGGCCACTTGGTTTTGTTGGTTTGTGGGTAGGGTTGTTGTTTGGGTTTTGTAGTAAGTAACAGCCCTGTGAGCTAGCCCCTGGGCACTTTGAGAGGCTCAGCAGTCTGTCCCATCAGAAACTACCCCGAAATGCTCAGACGACAGTCCCTGGCACCATCCCGAGATGTCTTGGGCTCCCAAGACCACTAGACTCTTAGGCTGCAGCTCCACAACCAGCTTAATCAGCTCTAACTGAGGCAGCCCTGCAGCAAGACAGACAGACAGACACCTGCCTGGAAACACAGCTGCCTCTGGCAGGGCCCCACGCTCGGGCTGCCTCCCTGTCAGACACTGCGCCCCTCAGCCTGCGGGTGTCCTGCCGGGCACAGTGCTGCCTGCAAACCAGAGCAATAAAGGGCCTGGGCTGGCAGAAGATGCCATAGTGGCCCCTGTCAGGCTTTCCCCCCAAGTTTAAGACCCAGCCCATCTGCTCTGACTCCCCCAGACAATGAAAGACGCGGAAAGATGCAGCCAGCCATCCGGAGGGAGAGCCGAGAAGTTGCTCATCCAGACTGAAGCCGACTATCTTCACGCTGTGGCTGCAGGTGATGTGCAAGTGCCACCTGCAATCAGCAGCCAGCAGAACGAGGTGCTGTCCTGCAGCCAGCTCTCAGCAGCACTCTGGCTATTCCAGCGCAGCACCTCTCCAGCACCACCAGAACCGCGCGCAAGGCTGCCCCACGGGGCGACGCCGCTGAGCTTGGCATCCCCACACGGCCTGTGGGGCAGACACGCACCCGCAGTACTATCTGGTGGGGATCCCCTGTTCCAAGCCCCAGAGCAAAGACCACGGCACGTGGCTGCTCTGAAGGGCTGCATCGCAGAGCCTGGTGGTCTCCGATGCCGAGCCCCATCCTCTTTTGCCTTTGTCCCTGCACAGGCAGCTCTCCCCGGCGACACTGAGCTTTAACAGTAGAGAGAAGGCGATTTCTCGCTGGGATTAATTGCAGCATCAGGCACAGCTGCCCACAGCCCACCCAGAGCTGCCAAGTGCTCCTGCAGCCCAAGGGAGGGCTACAGCACAGTGCGAGACGCTGAGCCTGCAGCTCTTCTGCTCTGTGCTCCCCACAAGCCGGCCGGAGGGCTCAGGAGGAAGAGATGCCCCACAACTCCTGGGGACACCTTTTCCTCTTCTGGGAGCACCCATGCTGGTCTGGGGCCACGCTGCCATGCCCTAGCCCTTGCACTCAGAGGCAGAGCAGTGTTCTCTGCTAACCAGGCCAAGGTGACTCACATGTTTGGGGGACACATCAGGCCTCACTGCTGCTACGTAGTCCTCAAGGAGAGGCAAAAGGCTCAGCCTAGGACAGAGGTGCCCCTTCAGAGCACGAAGCACAGCAGCAGCACCACGCAGGGTCGCTGCCATGCCTGCATCCAGCTCTCTAATGGGATGAGGAAAGCTCCTCAGCAGCTTGCTCCCTGCATGGACAGGACAGGACAGGACAGTCCAGCATGAATCACCCGGGCTCAGTCTTTCCCCAAAACCAAACCTGAAGTCAGGACCCTTCTAAGACCACGAGGATTAAAGGCTCCATGTAAAAAGGGAGGAACTAGGATCTCACGGGGACTGTGTTTTTCCATCACTTGGAAGTGCCGGAAAGCACCTCTGAGTTTCGGAACCCAAGGCCACGCAGCCCTGGCAGGGCACTGTTTTATCAGTCACAGCCCAACTCCGCAGAGCACTGGCTTTAAATTATAAATGGGAGCAGCCGCTGGGCACAGAGAGCTGCCTCCGCTCCCCACCCGCACGCAGCTCTGCCCAGCTTATTCCTGGGCTCACGCGCGCAGCGCCCGCAGCAAAGGCAGCTCCACGGGCTGAACCAAACTGCTTCCTCCTCCGACTGCCCACAGCGCAGCCCCCTCGACAGAGGGCTTGTGCAGGGCTGAGAGCACTGTTTGTCCTCAGCTGGTTGCTAACCACACACCGCTAGCAAAGAACCCCCCAGCCGCTGCCCGGGTCATCCGGAGCGGTGCAGCAGCACCGGGCTCCCCGCTAGAGCGGAGGAGTAACCCCGGAGCACAGCAGGCATGCGAGCAATGCGCATGGTCTTGCGCTGCACGGACAGCAGGGCAATGACTTCGCCACGACTAACCGTTACGGAGGTAGCCGCTGGGCTCAGACCTCTTTTTATCTGCATCGCAGCTTTAAAGCGGAACCAGCTCTGCCCTTCTACGGAGGAGCACAGGAACCCAAACCCAAAGCAACCTGGCCCTCACCCGCCAGCTAAGCCCTTCCTCGGCTAGAGAGGGACTGAACTCCAAAGCCCCGCACAAACGTGTTCGCTGGCTTTGGGGTTTCTTGTTTCAGGACTAAAAGGTGACGCACTTCTTCTCGCCACTGGTGTTTAACCCAGTTTATCAGTCCCATATAAGAATCTGCTTAAGAACAAAACTCCCCGAGGAAAGTAACCCGTCGGAGAAGCGCAGACAGCGCCTTTTCACAACCCCTGGCAGTTACCACAGCAGCTCGCGTTCTGCAGGGCTATCGTGCCACCTGCTCTTGCTGATACACGTCTCACCCTCCCTTCTGTGTCCCTCTCCAGCTGTTTCGTTGTGAAGGTGATCTCTGCAAGAAAACCTTCCATTTTCTCCTCAGGATTCTGTTTTCTTCCAACGTGGCACCGTTCACCTGAGGCCAAAACATGGGCGACTACAGGGACCCTCAGCACTGCCCACGCTGAAAACAGAACCCTTTGGGTGTCACACAACAAAGGACACAGAAGCTGCTGGAGAGAGCCCAGCACAGAGCCGCAGGGATGATGGAGGGAGGGGAGCATCTCCCTGCTGAGGAGAGGCTGAGGGGGCTCGGAAAAAGGAGCCAGAGGGGTGACCCCATGGATGTGGATCAATATGTGAAGGGTGGGTGCCAGGAGGATGGAGCCAGGCTCTGCTCAGGGGCACCCAGTGGCAGGACAAGGGGCAGCGGGTGTGAGCTGGAACAGAGGAGGTTCCACATAAATACGGAGAAGGACCTTCTTCCCCATGAAGGTGGCAGGGGCTGTCCAGGGGGGTTGTGGAGTCTCCTTCTCTGGAGACATCTCAAACCCACCTGGGTATGTTCCTGTGTGACTGGATCTAGGGGATCCTGCTGTGGCAGGGGGATTGCACTGGGTGATCTTTCCAGGTCCCTTCCAATCCCTAATGTTCTGTGATTCTATGAACCTACAGCAGGGCAAGCCTGCTTCTTGTCACTCCAAGTTTTCCAGGAATTAAACAAAACTGAAATGAAAGCTAAACAAACTCACAAATGAAAGCTAAACAAACTCACAAATGAAAGCTAAACAAACAGTGGGAAACCACTGCCCAAAACATCAGGGATTTGTTTCTCTTTCTTTAAAGCATCAGCCCAGAGATCAGCAGCACCAGAAACACCTCCTCGCTGATTGCTCTGGGAAAGCTCCCTGTGCTTCTGAAGTATTTATTGTCAGGGCCCAGGCATCACGTCACGGCGCTTCTCTGGAGAAGGGACAAGGTTCAGACGACACCTTACAGTTCCCTGGTGTGGTGGAAAAAACCAGATGTCCATTTTAAATGCCACTGGGGAGTTAACCTGAGAGCCTGTCACTGCCCAGCCAGAGCAGACACAGCTCTCAAGGCAGAGGATGACGACTTCTTAGCACAGGAAACCCAAAGCTCTTCCTTGTAAATTGTGACCAAGAAAGAATTCAAGAGGTGGAGAAACTGAAACAGGGAAACTTTTACCCGTGACACTCCCACCTCCCGTATCCGATAGACACATGGAGTTACGCACACACACCCCCTCACCTGCCAGGGCACTCATCTCCTTCCCCTGCCTGTCCTGTGCTGGTAGCTGAATGTCTGCCTCCAGTCAGACCACCCCAACCAGCCCCACGGGATGCCTTCAACCTCTCACTTCACCCCTGAGGCTGCCTCTGAGGAGAGGGTGAGAGACACTTGAGGAGGTCCAAGTGCCGGGCTACCTGCCCCACATGGCTCACCCTGCCTGGGGTGTTACGGGGTGCAGGGACCTGCATCCCATCGGCAGCGCTGGCCCCAAGCATGACCGCAACAGTCTCCTCAGTACCTGCCAGACAGGCGGTGGCCAAGCAGGAGCCTCTCAGGAAGCGCCCCCGACTCCTGCCACCCCACGGGAGCCCCACGGAGGGCCCTCACGTCGCACAGAAACTCGCAGCACTCCGCATAACCACACGCTCTAGCACCCGCGAGACCGCCGGCATCTGGGAAGGATGAAGAAGCCGTCAGGGCGCCGATCCTCTTCCAGAGCCCCGTTTCCCCCGGTGTCTGTTTTCCCGGCCGCTGTCTGCAGGAGCTCCCCGCTCACGGCCGCTCCGACGGTGAAGCTGAACGCGCTGGCGAGGCTCGGCTGAACCTTTCCCCGCAAACCTGCCCCTCTGCTCCCGCAGCCCCTCTCGGAGCAGCCGCCCCGTTGGGGCGGCACACGGGACGCTGCACGGGTCCCCCGCGGGGCCGCTCCCCGCTCCCGCCCCGCACTCGGGAACCGACACCGTCCTTTGTCGGGCGGCAGCCCACCGGGACCGCGCCCCCAACTCCCCTCCGCTGCCAGATGGACGCGGGAGCCGCGGGACCCCCCTCGCGCCGCTGCCCGACGGCGGAGCCCGCACACGTACCGCGGGGTGGCCCTGGGGCTCCGCCGCTCTCTCCGCAACCGCATCCAGCACCCACTGAGCCGAGTCGAGCACGTCCTGGGTGGGGCGGGTGCACCCCGCTGCGTCGAGCAAGACCGGGGCTGGAGGCGGGGCGGGGCCGGACACGCCCCGTCCTGCCTGCCCCGGCCCTTCTCCTGCAGCCCCACCGCTTCCTCCGCGGATTGGGGGAGCCAGGAAGGCAGCGGGCGGGGCCATCCCGCAGCGCGCCCCACGGTTGGCCAGCGCTGCCGTCAATCTCAGCGGGGAGGGGCGCTTGGGTCGAGCCGGGGGCGGTCTGCAGGAGCTCGGTGGGGGCACTCGGGCACCTGGGCGAGAGACGGAGGGACAGAGGGAGGAAGGGAGGCCTCGGGCAGGCCTCAGGGGTCCCGTCCTTGCTGCTGCAAGGATGCCACCCCAGCCCTGCCGTCGTCACTGGCAGCCTGCCCCCGCCTGCTCCCGGTGGGACTGTGCTGCGGGCATGGGGGCTGCTCGGAGCTGACCCTTCGCCTTCCTCTGCCCTCAGCTGTTCTCGGGGAGGAGGCACTGGCGGCATCACCCGCTGTCTGAGCACGGAACCTGCCGGAATAGAGGTGACCCCCGACGGCCAGGGTTCAGTCCTTGTCTGTTCACAGGGGGTGGAAGGGACCTCTGAGGTCCATATAGTGCAACCCACCTTCCAATCCCTAATGTTCTGTGATTCTGTGATCTCCTCTGTTTCCAGCGTGGGCTGTGGGATTGGATGCAAGGACAGGAAATCTGCTGCCAGCCGTAGGCTCTGGTGTTGAGCTCGTTCTTCCTGAACCTGCCCAATGCCGTGTGGGAACCCTGCAGCAGGGCCAGCACTGTGCAGAGCTCACAGTGGGACTTTGTGTCCCCCTGACAGCTAGTGCAGAACCTGAGCTCTGCACAGGTGCTCTGTGCTTCGCGGCTTTCTGATCATGTTTTGGTTCCTCAGACCTGTAGCTCAGCTTTCTGTCTCAGCGGCCTTCCGCTGCCACAGCATCCAAGAACCATGTCTAGGCTGAGGGGACGGGGTGTTACCCATGGCACCCCTCCTTCACCTGATGTCCTCACCATTCCCTCCCACCTTGGGGCTTGTTTCCTCCCCACAGATCCTCATCGGGAGAGTAAGGAAAGTGTGGTCATGCGCAGCTGCTGTGCCCAGCCAGGCTCTGGCCGGAGTGGCGTAGGGCAGGGTGTCAGGGACGGCCGCCCTCGTTAGCAGCACGGTCGTTACCCGGCTCAGCTGCCCCCCTGGACTGACGGGTTTTGTGTGTCAGCTGAGAGAAAGCAAGCGGCAGCGTGAAAACGGCAGGACAGGAGATAGCGTGTGCCTCTTGTTTGTGAAGGAGACATCAAAGCGCTGGAGACCGAAGAGATCCGTGTCCCCAGGAATTACTGCCGCAGCTTTCAAAGCATCGGCTCCAGCTCTGCCTCTCGCAGCGCAGATAAGCGATTTCCCCCAGCTTACTCCGTAACGTGGGAGCCGGAGAGGGGTTGGTCGAAGGGCTCCCACCAGCCAGCGTCTCGCTGCAGCAAATGCAGAAAGCAGAAGCCCCTGAAAGGGCCGACGCAGAGCCCTGCCCGAGGCAGAGACCCCTGCAAACAGGGAAGCTCACGCAAACGGGGGGTTTGCCTTCACAGTCCTGCACACAGATCCCTCTCCTCTTCTCACAGTAACCGCTGCAATGCCCGCAGGAGACAACTTTGCTGCTGGTGTTTGTGACCTAGTTCACAAGCAGCCCCCGGGCTTGGAGTGAAAGGGGTTGTTGGCAGAGTCTAGAAACAAAAGGAGTCCTCACTGAAGATGCTGAGGAGCTGAAGCAGGCTCCCAACCCATCAAGTCATGAGAGGATGACTCAGAAGCCAGCAATTCCAGGCATTCAACATGCAGAGGGTCGGGAGGTAGGTAGAGGGAATCAATGGCAAATCAAAGGCGAATAGGGCAGCTGCTCCTAGAGAAAGGGTTAATCTCAGGGTTATTGACAGACAAGAGGGCATGAAATGAATCCTCAGGAAAGTCTGAACTTGCTGTGGCTGCACAAAGCCTCTAAGAAATGATTGTCTTGCACAACAGGTTGTTGCAGACCTCTTCTCCTGCCCCTCTGCTCTGCCCTGCTGAGATCGCAGCTGGAATCCTGTGTCCAGCTGTGGGCTCCCCAGTTCCAGAAGGATGCAGAGCTGCTGGAGAGAGCCCAGCACAGAGCCACAGACATTGAAGGGAGGGGAGCAGCTCCCTAGTGAGGAAAGGCTGAGGGAGCTGGGGCTCTTGAGCTGGGATAAAGGAGTCTGAACTTGGTGACCCCATGGATGTTGATCAGTGTGTGAAGGGTGGGTGTGAGGAGGATGGAGCCAGGCTCTGCTCAGGGGCACCCAGTGACAGGACAAGGGGCAGTGGGTGTGAGCTGGAGCAGAGGAGATTCCACATCAGTGTGAGAAGGACCTTCTTGCCAGTGAGGGTGCCAGAGCCCTGGCAGGGGCTGCCCAGGGGGTTGTGGAGTCTCCTTCTCTGGAGACGTTTCAAACCCACCTGGACTGCTCCCATGCGACTGGATCCAGGGGATCCTGCTGTGGTAGGGGATGGGGCTGGCTGGTCTCTCGAGGTCCCTTCCAGTCCCTAACGTTCTGTGATTCTGTGAAAATGAGGGCACAGTTTTAATGGAAGAGAAGAGGTGCCTGTGTGTGCTGTGTCATGCTGCCTCTCGGCTGCGAGATGGGGGGTGAGAGGAGAAAAAAGGGCCACAGTGAGGATTAGCATCTCCATGAAGTGATGGCACTGAGATGATTGGAATTGCCCACGGGATTAATCTAGCCTGACACGTCATGTCTATTTCTGACACTATCACAGGATCACAGGACATTGGGGATTGGAAGGGACCTCGAAAGGCGGCAGGTCGTGAAAGCGGAGGGAGGGCTGCGTCTGCCAGGTGGAGGCTGCGCTGACAGAGACATCTAACTCCCTTCCACAAACGCTAACCATATTGTCCCTGCTCAGCAGACAGGGGCCTGTGGCTGCCAAGGGATTAACCCTGTGACCCCGACAGGAGTTTAGAGCCGCCTATCAAAGGCATTATGCGCCGAGGCAGCCATCGCTCTTTCTTGGAGCCTCCCCTCTGCCTGGTTTCTGCTCCCCACCTACGGACGGGCTGCGCTGGGATTGCAGCACCGCCGCCAGCAGTGGGTCTGCAGTTTGATCCTTAACAGCAACAGAGCCTGAAGGCTGTGCACGGCCGCAGAATCACGGGGGCACAGAGGGATGGGACGGGACCTTGAAAGATCATCCAGCCCAACCCCCTGCCACAGCAGGATCCCCTAGATCCAGTCACACAGGAACAGTCCGGGTGGGTTTGAAATGTCTCCAGAGAAGGAGACTCCACAGCCCCCCTGGGCAGCCCCTGCCAGGGCTCTGGCACCCTCCCTGGGAAGAAGGTCCTTCTCATGTTGATGTGGAACCTCCTCTGCTCCAGCTCACACCCACTGCCTCCTGACTGCACCCCAGACGTACAGGTGAGGATGTGTGGGTGAGCAGGGTGGGCTGGCGCCCTGGTAGGAGCTCCTGAGACACGGAACCATAGACATACTGAACCACAGAATCACCAGGGTTGGAAAAGGCCTCTAAGCTCTTCAAGTCCAACGGTCAACCCACTAAATTCTGCTGAAGTGCCAGAAGCAGCTCTATCCTGAGAGGGTGGCTGGGCACTGGAAGAGGCTGCCCAGGGAGGTCGTGGAGTCCCCATCCCTGGAGGGGTTTGAAAACCGAGTAGCTCGAGCACCTGAGGCCATGGTGTAGGGTTGGGGAGCTGTTGGGCTGAGGGCTGGGCTGGATGATCCTGGAGGTCCTTTCCTGCCAGGATGATTCTATGATCTACATGGTTTTTGAACACCTCCAGGGCTGGGACTCCACCACTTCTCTGGGCAGCCTGTTCCAGTGCCAGGCCACTCTCTCAGTGAACCAGTTTTCCTAACATCCAATCTAAACCTCCCCTGGTGGAAGCTCAGGTCACTTCATCTTGCCTGCTGCCCACAGCAGAGCTCCTGCCTCTCTCCTGCCAGGGCAGAGGGGTGGTAGGGAGGTGGAGTATGGCCCAGGGAAGGTGCAGGGCTGAGCTCGGCAGCCTTAGTGGGAGTCAGGCCACCCGTCCTTTGAAGTCAGGAAGGGCTTTCCAAGTGGCCCCGGTGGCCCCGGCCGGGTTTGCACACAGGGCATTACATCACCCCACAGAGCAGCCTCCAGCCCGGGCTGCACAAAGGCGGGGGCTGGCTCCGCGCGATGGGGGGTTAGGAGTTGCCCTGGGAACGGGCATTCCGGCATCAGCTGCTAATGCGCAAGGCATGCTGCTGGGGGCTGGCCAGGGCAGGGAGCATTCCTGCATCCCTTATGAGCAGCAACAAACCCGCTCTGCACAGGCAGCACACCCACCGTCTGAAACCACACTGCCCCTTCCTCACCTCTGAGTGAGGGCCAGGGGGTTGGTGCTCCCGGGGCTGTGCTCAGTAGGATGACCCACGGGGATGCTCTGACCCAGAGTGAGCTTCCCACGTCTGCCAGGAGAATGGCCTCAGCGTTGACTGTCTTCAGTCTAGTTTCATCCAGTCTCTTAGGCCAGTGCCCCCAGGCTGGGTCAGAGTCACAGAACCATTCAGGTTGGAAAAGACCCCTGGGACCATCGAGTCCAACCAGCAACCCCACTCTGCAAGGTCACCCCTAAACCTGATCCCCCAACACCACATCTCAGTGACTTTTAAACTCATCCAGAGGTGGGGACTCAACCCCCAGCATGAGCAGCCCATCCCAGTCCCTGACCACTCTCTCCAGGAAGAATCTCTTCCTGATGGCCAGTCTGACCCTCCCCTGTTGGAGCTGGAAGCCCTTCCCTCTGCTTCTGTCACTACTGACCTGTGAGCAGAGCCCAGCACCAACATCTCTGCAGGGTCCTTTCAGGTGGCTGTAGAGAGCGATGAGGGCTCCCCTCAGCTTCCTCTTCCTCCAGCTAACCAGCCCCAACTCTCTCCATCTCTCCTTCCCAAGGAAGATCAACACCTGGGACAAGTGATACTCCAGCTGCCCTGGTACCATGGAAGAGTGTTCCTCCCAAGCCTTGTGTCTCCCAGCTCCTGCTCTGGCAGCACCCCATGTGCAGCAGCAGCACCACAGCATCACACTGGTGCCCCCAGAGCCCCCACTCACAGCCGAAGCAGCCTCTGTGTTTACCGCGGGGTGGTAGGTCTGGACACCTACCACAAGGCTTTTAGGGGCAAAAGGCAGGACCAAGGGAGGTGAGATGTCACCGAGGACAACGTTTTCCTGGGTGCGTCACCAGTGGAGTGAAGAGCCCTCAGGCTCAGGGGTCTCACCCTGCTCTTAGGGGCAGAGCTGGCCTCGGCAGAGGCAGATCAGTTCACAGGAGGCAGAAGAGTAAGGCTGTGGAGCCGGCGATACGAGGCACAGCCTCTGTGTCTCTGGAGCACATGGGTGCAGCAGAAGCACCGGTGGTGTGCGGTGGCCCGAGTTAGTGATGCTGGGTTTAACACTGAGAACCCTGCGGTGATCATGTGCTGCAGAGCTCCTTGTGCCACAGAATCACAGTACCACAGAACATCAGGGGTTAGAGGGGACCTCAGAGGATCATCCTGCCCAGTCCCATGGCCACAGCAGGATCCCCTGGAGTGCCCTTTTCTTCTACACACTGAGCGTCACCTCTGTAAGGCAGCCTGCGAGTTCACGAGGCAGCTCTCATCCTTCTCAGCTGAAGTGCTCCAAGCCCCGGGTTTGCTCCAGAAAGCACCTTTGGGAGACGTGACGGGGCAGGGTTTGTGAGCTGGTTTGCAGCTGGTGGCTACTGGGGCTGCAGGTCCAGTGACTGCTTCTCAGATACTGCAGCTCAGTGCCCCTCAGCGCAGCTGTTGGAAATGAGTGGGCTGGCAGGGCTCAGCCTGCCGGCAACCCGGCAACCAGCCCTTGTTCCCAGAGCAGCACTTCGGAGCCAGCTAGAGCGGCAGCAGTGCATGGCAAAGGAGCCCAAAGGAGCATCACCTCCAGCCTCGACGCCATCCCCGTCCACCTGGGCAGTGCTGGTGGCCGCACGTGGTAGGTACGCAAGGCCCTTTCCACCAGGACTCGAGAGAGGGTCTGCTTTTGTCTCTCCAGTGCGTTTACCCTGCAAACACGACACCTCGGCCCTTCCACTGTTCCCCCTGCAGCCCAGGTCTGGAGATTCTTTGTGCTTTGCTTTCACAGAGCATCTGCAGAGAGCAGCGACGGTGCCCCACGCCTGCGGAACCTGTCGCGAGACAGCAGCTGGGCGACAGACACAGCCCCGGCCGAGACGTTCGACTCCTGCAGCGTGAGGACGCAGCGCTTGCCATCTAACGAGACCCCTAAAGCTGGACGGGTCAGACCCGCCCGGCCCTGGTCCTGTGCGACCGGATCTAGGGGATCCTGCCGTGGCAGAGGGATTGGACTGGGGGATCTTTGGAGGTCCCTTCCAATGTGATTCTGTGACACAGCATCATCCAGCTGCAGCCTGGATCCTTCTCGGGGCCCTAAGTAGCCTGGGACACACGTGCAGTGACTCCTGTCCATCCCCATGCGCAGTCCCGTGCTCTCAGACCGCGCTGCTCAAGGCTGAATGCTGCTATTGTTCCTGCTGCTGGCTTGTTTCTTCACCCAGCCGCTCCTCCGCTGAGCGGCTGCACATGCCTTCGCGGGCTGCCTTCCCCGTGGCAGAGGGATTCCTGAGCTGTGAGAGCCCGAGCCCGGCCGTTGGCAGCAGCACACAGATGTCCTGCGCCTGCTCTGGAAGCAGTCCAGCGATGTTTGCGTTGCGCTGAGCTCAAGTTAACACTTTCACATGTCTCTGCATCGCGGTCCCCATCACAGAGCTGCAGCTTCACAGAACATTAGGGATTGGAAGGGACCACAGATTGATGTGGAACCTCCTCTTTTCCGGCTCCCTGCTGAGGAAAGGCTGAGGGAGCTGGGGATCTTGAGCTGAGAAGAGGAGCCTGAGGGGTGACCCCATGATTATTGATCAGTATGGAAATGGTGGGTGTCAGGAAGAGGGTGCCAGGCTCTTCTCAGGGGCACCCAGTGACAGGACAAGGGGCAGCGGGTGTGAGCTGGAGCAGAGGAGGTTCCACATCAGTGTGAGAAGGACCTTGTTCCCAGTGAGGGTGCCAGAGCCCTGGCAGGGGCTGCCCAAGGGGGTGGTGGAGTCTCCTTCTCTGGAGACATTTCAAACCCACCCGGATTGTTCCTGTGTGACTGTGGCAGGGGATGGGACTGGATGATCTCTCGAGGTCCGTCCAGTCTCTAATGTTCTGTGTGTGGTTACTAAGGTACTCCACAAGGGCTGAGCAAGGAGGCGATCCCCCTGCTCTGGAGATGTGCAAGCCCTCTCCTCCAGCGGTGACAAACGCACCGCGGCTGTGGGCATCGCACAGGCACAGCCCCTCCTGCCAACAGAATCCCATCTTCATCGAGTTCTGTGGCGTTCAGACATCGTGTTCGTGCAGCAGGGCCCCGGGTGTCTCTGAGCCGCTGCCTACAGCAAAGCCCCAGCAGATTTGTTTGGCTTTCCCAGGCCTCAGCCATCCCCAAAAGGTGTTTTTATTATTTCAGGTGTCAGCCATGTGCCTGGGAAAGAATTCTGTTGGTTCAGCTCCACCACTCCCTAGGAGTTTTCTTGGCTCTCCCGGCGTCTCCTCACCCTCGGGCTTCTTGTGTCTTTCAGCAGGTCTCACTCCTGGACTCAGCACCTCTCAGGTTGCTTCAGCACAGATCCCAGCAGAGCTGGGCACCCACCACCCTCAGCAGGCAGGGAGAACCTGTGGCCTCCTGCTGGGAGAGCTGGTCAGGGTGGACACTTGGCTGAGGGAAGAAGCCAGCACAAAGGCTGCACAACACCCAGATCCCCAATGGAACAGCAGGAGTCTAACCAGGGCAGTGCAGAGGCTGGCACCTGGGCAAGAGCAGCCCCAGGGACCAGGAGAGGCTGAGGATTGACCTGTTGGAGAGCAGCGGAGGAGAAAGGGACCTGGGGGTGCTGGTGGCCAGCAGGGTGGTCAGGAGCCAGCAACTGGCCCTGGTGACCAAGAAGGCCAACAGCGTCCTGGGGTGGATCAGAAGGGGGTGGTTAGTAGATTGAGAGAGGTTCTTCTCCCCCTCTGCTCTGCCCTGGTGAGGCCACATCTGGAATCTTGTGTCCAGCTGTGGACTCCTCAGCTCCAGAAGGACACGGAGCTGCTGGCGAGAGCCCAGCGCAGAGCCACTGGGGTGATGGAGGGAGGGGAGCAGCTCCCTGGTGAGGAAAGGCTGAGGGAGCTGGGGCTCTGGAGCTGGGAAAAAGGAGCCTGAGGGGTGACCCCATGAGTGTGGATAAATGTGAGAAGGGTGGGTGTCAGGAGGATGGAGCCAGGCTCTGCTCAGGGGCACCCAGTGACAGGACAAGGGGCAGTGGGTGTGAGTGGGAACAGAGGAGGTTCCACATCAATCTGTGGAACTTTTTCCCTGTGAGGGTGGCAGAGCCCTGGAAGGACATTGCCAGGTGGGTTTTAAATGTCTCCAGGGAAGGAGGCTCCACAAGCTGGTCCGTGTGTCCGTGGACACTGCCTGGCTTTGGGGCGCTCAACTTGTTAACAGCCTTCTTGCAGTGCTAGCGGAGCCTGTGCTAGCACCAGCCGTGCAGAGGCAGCTGTGTGAGAGCTGCGACTTGTCTGAGCAATTGCAGACCCCGCCTGCAATTATTTTTAGGCATAAAAGGGCAGGCTAGCTCCAAAAAGCACGTCCTGGGAGCTGGACGGATCCAGCAGAAGTGCAGTGTTGCCACGAAGAAATGTGCTGAGGCATGTGAGCTCTGGGCAGGTTGAGGCTGCTGACAGGCTGGATCCCGAGTGGCACCATCTTAATGAACCAATTAAACAACAGGTGCTGCTTTCCTAGGGCTGTGGCCCAAGGGGATTGTGCAGCGTTCAGCTGGAAGTTGGAAACAGTGACTCAAAACCTGCCCTGAATTATAGAAGCTAAACAGTGACCTCAGCTCAGTTACTCCACGTTTCCACTTGGCTCACACAGGGCCTGATGCTGCACGTTGACAGCAGAAGGCACTGACCTTCCACATGGTTGTGGAACAAAAACTGCCTTTGAAATGAAGAGTCTGCAGTGTGTTTCAAGAGTGTGTGTGTGTCAGGAGTGTTTCAAGCACAGAGCCACAGGGATGATGGACAGAGTGGAGCATCTCCCTGGTGAGCAAAGCTGAGGCAGCTGGGGCTCTGGAGCTGGGAAAGAA